>JASXSY010001276.1:0-312789 GCA_034509805.1 Sipha maydis | reverse complement strand
GTCGTGGTCAGGTTGTAATGTGTTACTAACTCTCAAGTCGTTACTTGTAGTTTTATGGTTCCCTGATGTTCATAATAAATCCCGGACTCGGTGGGTGTTAGTGACAGTTGATTAGTCGCTATACAACCCATCAATATAACCCTGCAACATTATTCAATATTACTGGTGTTAATCATTATTTTTCCTTTCCTACAATATCGGAAATATTTTAATGTAATTGAAACTTCATAAAATTTGAAGTATTTATACCTTTAGTTTGAATATGTTGTACAAGGTTTTTCGTAAGCTTTTCTTCGAATATTTATAAAAAAATTTGACAGTAATAAAACCAAAAAATTTTAAAATCCTTTGAAATTTAATTTAAAAATTGTTTCAAAATATTTCGTTAATTTTTCAGCTATTTATAGACATTTGAAATATTCGACTTTTTTTTGTTTTTTTTATAAATGTCGATTAAAATTTTTTGGCTCGGCCAAAATATTTGAAACTCTAATTGAAGGTTTCACATAAGTTTATCTATACGTGATTTAAAAATTATCAAAATTCATTGGTACAATTTTTTTGTTTATAACCGTTTGAAGTACTAATATTAACAAAAATCTTCAAAATCACGAATATTTGTAAATTATTTTGTAATTCAAAATTTATAATTTTTTTGTATTCATAATTAAGAATTTAAAATTTAGTACAAGATTGTGCATAAGTTTGGTTACAATATTTTTTTAAAAAATCGAATGTAAGTCAATTAACAAGCGTCTAAATTTAAAAATTTAAAAATTCAAGCGTAAAATAATGACTTACTATTAAACAGTTTTATATTTTTGTTATTGATTTATTTATTTGATTAATACTCACCATAATACTCGATAAATCAAATTTACAATTTACAAATCAACATTTATCATGCATATAAATTATTATTTGTAATTATAAAATAAATAAATAAAATACATAGTGTTAAATGTTATACTCTTAACTGTAAACAGTGATTAACAACAGGCTTGTACACTGACTATGGAGTTAGTTGAAAAATCCGTAAATTCAATATTTTTAAGTTTGTCATTTTTTTTTATTACGTATTAATTATGGATTTAAGAATAATTATATTTAAAAAAAATGAGGATGCTTAAATTAAATTAGGGGGGCATTTTTAAGGCAACCCCACCGTAAATCGGCTATAAATTGAAAACGGGATTGGAACAAACGACGAAATTTTCGGAACAAACAAGGACATACGAAGAACAAACAAATGCCCCGGGTCTGGTTCCAAAATTCAAAGGTGTGGGTGCTGGCATTTCCCTGGCACCCCCAACGTAAATCGGCTATAAATCTGGAACGGGGTTGGAACAAACGACGAAATTTTCGGAACAAACAAGAACAAACGAATGCCCCGGGTCCGGTTCCAAAATTCAAAAGTAGGGGTGCCAGGGAAATGCACCTATTTGAAAAGTTAGTGTACAAACAGCGAATAAATTAAAAATTTTGAAAAATGTTTAAATTTTACATACCTATTGCCATATAGGTGGAATGTAAATAAAATATAAAATTATGTTGGTAACTTATATGTGTTTTAATTGTATTATATAACAACTATTTTTTTTTACTTTTGTTCAGTTAAGATTTCTATTATTTTACCAGTAGTTTTAATTCAGTGTTTATTATTATTTAGTTTTATAAAAGACAAATATTTAACTATAATATAATTATAATATTATTTGTTTTGGTATATCAATTTGGCACATATATAGTCTAAGATTATTGATGTTTATAAGACTTACATACTTATGATGACTGATGATTTGATCTGCACTTTTTAATTAAAAAAAAAAAGTAAATTTACAATATAATATATTGTGTATATGATTCATACACATAATATATTATGATACCAAATCGGATTTTAAATATGTCATACTGAAATCTACTATCACATACAATTTGGAAGTTTGTATTTGTTAAAATGATATTCATTCTGCTAACTTATACACGATTGGTTGTGTATTGCGTTTTCTATCATTTGTACAGCATCTAGGCTGTTACAGAAAATCATTAATTTTATTGTTGTCTGTTAAAAATATTTTGATAAATATTTAAATTTGTTATTACTTTTATTCATTTTACAAGTATTCTTAAAAAAATAATATAACTAGAATCAAGAAACTTAAATTCTGTAAAATTAAATTTGATGGTATTCAATTAAATTTATTTTTTGAGAATTATTATTTTAATAAATAAAATGTAAATAGAAATTATATCAAATACAGAAAATATAAATAAATATTTAATATATTTATAAAATATAGAATATTTAATATTCTATAGTCAATATAAGTTCTTAAAGGACCATCCAAGGAAAAAATAGATAAAAGCTAAATCGTTAGTATTTGGTATAATTAAAAATTGGGTACCGTTAAAAATATTATCCATCACTCTGTTTAATCGTTATAGTCGTTTTAAAATGACGCGTGACGTCACAGGTTCCATCGGTCGGCCGCCCGCCTATTTCAATACACGCATTTCCTCGACGCGTCTTTATTCATTTATTTGTATATTAACTTATAATACTCATAATGAAAAGCGGTTTTCATATTACAAAATCTTAGATATTTTCCTACAACCTGATACCATCAACCTATTGAAATAATAAATATTAAACGTAGAAAACGTATATTTTATCCATAATTTATACATCTTTCCGTTTGTTTCTATTTTACAATTATTTTCCTTATCTTAGTTATTAGTTATTTTATAATAAACTTGTATTGTCCGTACGGCGTACACCAATACCATTTTTATAAATATATTTTTCGGTTCATTATCATTTATCAGACATCAGTCGTCGATTTACTTCGTAGTGTAACCCGTATTCGACAGCAGAAAATTATTATATAGTTGGTTTTCGTTTTTCTTTTTATAATAATTATTGTTAAACTTAAAATGTTGTGTTCAGTTTTCGGTTGTACGTGTTATAGCCACAAAGAAACAATTCATTTTTATAGGTTTCCAAAGCGCGAAAAATCTCCACAAAGATATAAGGTATGGGTAAATTTTTGTAAACGTAAAAATTTTATACCAGGAAAAAACAATAGAATTTGTTCGTCTCATTTTAAAAGTGATGATTTCAATGAGTCTGATGTATTACGTAAGAAACTTATGCCAGACACAAAGGTAGTGATCAGATTAAAATCTAAAGTTTTCCCTACCATTTACAAAACAAAATCTGACGACCCTACTCTTACCTTACAATCTACAAGTAGATGTGAAAGACAGAATAGAAAAAAAGAAAATCAATTCACATCAATTTCATTCAAATCAAGCACACCAGTCAAAAAATCTAAAGATGAACTAAACATTTTGGAATCGCAAAATGAACATTCTTTTGACTTAAGTTACAATTCTATAGATTTTATTCAAGAACATGAAAATAATGTTAATGATATTGGTGTCCAATGTGATTTAGGTAGCGAAAGTGTTGCTCAATATTTACTAAAGACTAATAACGAATTGTGATTTGAATTACATGAAGATATTAGTGAAGAAGAAAGTGATGAAGATGATATTGATTCATGTGTTGACGATAATGATTTAATTTCAAAACCAAACATTGACGACGATGCTTGTTTTATAATTTTTTGGGAAAATATTTTATGTTTGTTTAAACACTGTCAAGAATGTTCAACAAGAAATATATCTATGAAACATTATATCCAAGGAACATTTTTGTCTGTTACTACAGTTTGCGAAGAGAGCCACACTGTTCAATGGACTTCTCAAAAAAAGACTGGAAAACCCCCAGAAGGGAATATTGTAATTGGAGCTGCTTTAACGCTTTCGGGAATTTTATTCGCTCAAATGTCAGTTTTTTGTCGATCAATAAATCTAGCTTTTTTTTCACGTACAACATACGACTTTATTACTAAATTACATACAGGCCCAGTTATTAATAATATGTGGCGTGAACACCGAAAAGACAATTTAAATGAAATTAAAAATTCTGAAAAAAATATTTGGTTGGCCGGAGATGGGCAATTTGATTCCCCAGGTTTCTGCGCAAAATATTGCACTTACTCAATAATGGACTTGCATAGCAGTAAAATAATTGATTTTAATTTAGTCCAAAAAGGTATGGGTTCTGGGGATTTGGAACGAAAAGCTTGCGAATCGTTAATCGATAAATTAATTGAAGTAGAAAATTGTAAAATAGAACTATTTCTAACGGATCGACATAGAGGTATTCGATATTTTTTACGTACAAAATATCCTCAAATTGAACATGAATTTGATGTGTGGCATTTGTCTAAGAGTTTGTCGAAAAGATTGAAAGGACTTGACAAAAAATATCCAGATGCATATTTATGGAAAACGAGCATAAATAACCATTTATGGTGGTCCTCTCAAACTTGTAACGGTGACGGATCATTACTCGTGGAAAAATTCACTTCAGTTCTTAACCACATTAGTAATGTGCACGAATGGGAAGATAATGGCAAAAATAAAAAATGTGAACACGAAAAGTTAAACGATGAAGACTTAAAAAAAAAGCTTTGGATACATCCTAATAGTGAGTCTTACTTTGCGTTAAAAAAAATTATTATGGCTAAAGATTTGTTAAAAGATTTACAACACGCAAAACATTTTGTACATACTGGTCGCTTGGAGTCCTACCATAACGTTCGCTTAAAATATATGCCCAAAAGAATACATCTCAAGTTTAATGGAATGTATTTACGTTCGATAATTGCCATTCTCGATCACAATTATAATGTAAACAAAACACTCGTCGGAGATAAATTGGTTTTTTCAAAGCCAATCGGCCATTACACATTAAAAAATCGTTACAAAAATCCAACAAACAATTGGCGACAAATTATAATTGAAAATATCAAAATTAATGCAAGAACAGGTAATTATTTAAATACAGAAACAATTACAATCGATGACAATTTTCGAATTCCGACCAATATAGTTTCAATACCGAAGCCAAATTTTGATGAAATGAGATTGAAAAAGTATTCAAAGTTTCAAAAATAAAATAGTGTGATAAAAATAAATTACTGATGATTTTGACCTTTTTATTAAAATCATGAAATTATTATAACTATTATTATTATTATCAAAATTAACCATGTATAATTTTTAAGGTTGAATTAGAATTTATTGTACTTGGTATGATTATTTATTGAAAATAATAAAAAAAATTACAATAAATATATACAATTACGAGGGTAAATATGTATTTGATTTTTTGAAACCAACATACAATCCATCTTTTTCTGGGTACTTATTTCTTATTTTGTTTATGACACATGCAGGAATGACAACTCTGACTCCTAAAAATATTTAAACTTAGTTATTATACTAAATGTAACTACCTACCCTACAATAGGCTATAATATATAATTTAGTTAGTATATTTTTGTATGTATAGATACATTTTAATTTAAATATACCTTTTCCCAATGAAGTCCATGAATTAACCCAGTGAGTAAACTGAACATAACAAATATATCTCCATGTTTTATTCGGTACTTCTAACGCGCTCAACTGCTTTTTCTTCAATTTATTTTTAGTTTTCATAATCATCTGTTGGCGAGTAATATTCAATATTTCTTCATCTAAAATAATTTTTTCAAAGGAAGCAGTAGCAGTAACACATTTTTTTGAATCCAATAATGGTTTTACGTTATCAAATTCTGAACAACATATGCATTCTAAATCGTTCGACATTTTTGCACAATTTTCACAATTACACCACTCGTTTAGTTCTACTTGGGCTCTTCCCTGAACATTTGGTAAACATAAAGATACAGAATAATTTGGTTCAAAACTATCAGTGTCACTAACATTTGGCTCAAAACTATATGGTTTTAAAGACATTTTAGAACGCACGTCTGAATAAGATAAAGAATAGACAGTGTCTAATATAGTAATATGTAACAAATTGTAATACTATTGACTACAGATAACAAAATAAAACGAATTTAGTCGAAACTTAGTCTGCTGTTGTATTTAGGAAAACCCATAAACTGCGATTGTATTGTTATTGTTTGTGTTGGTATAATATTATGAAGTATGAACAAACGGAAAGATGTATAAATTATGGATAAAATATACGTTTTCTACGTTTAATATTTATTATTTCAATAGGTTGATGGTATCAGGTTGTAGGAAAATATCTAAGATTTTGTAATATGAAAACCGCTTTTCGTTTTGAGTATTATAAGTTAATATATAAATAAATGACCAACGATGCGTCGAAGAAATATGTGTATTGCAATAGGCGGGCGGCCGACCGATGGAACCCGTGATGTCACGCGTCATTTTAAAACGACGATAAGAAGCGAACGGAGCGAGGCAATCAAAAACTATTTTTACCAAAATTCATAATTGTTTTCATTCTACAATATTTCATAATAATATTTTTTTTTAATTTTCCCTTGGATAGTCCTTTAACGTGCATCGTTAAAATATTATAGATTAATATAATTTACAGTTTTATGGTTTATCCCAGGTGTGGATTTACTGAAAATGAAATGATCCAATATATTATTTCTTATAAGTTATATTGTATTAACTATAAATTTATGAAAAATATTCGAAAATATATTTTTTTTATAATGTGTATTGTTTATATTAGCATTTCTCAACTGGGTGGTCACATTGTTCAGAAATAATTAAACACTGATGTATAAAAACAAATTTTTATTTATATTAAAAATAAAATTCATAATCACAATGGTAAAAAAAAAAAAGTTAGTTTATAGTATAGTATAAATGTACTATAAATTATGAATATAAAAGTAAATGTATAAATTGGGGAGGATGGTGGTAGCCTGCACGTGGCCCTCCCTGCATGCGCTTGTAGATTTCCTGAAGACCCTTGTGTACGAAGACAGACTACGAGCGTATCTAATATCACCACCAAGGCGCTGATACCCAGCAACAGACACAGTAATATGCAGCCTTTAAACGGCCCTTTTCAGGACCATTCAACGCAGATATTAGGCCCATGCCTTAGGGTATGTCACCTAAATATTGAAGGTATTTCGTCAGCTAAGAGTGAAATTCTATCTAAACTTATGAGAGAGGAAAAAGTTGATGTTATTGCACTCCAGGAAACGCATACATTAGATGAAGCCGACCTCCACAAAAGGGGACAAATAGCTGGTTACAATTTGATTGGAGCCATACACCATAAGCAGTACGGAGTTGCAACCTACCTTAACTCACGCATCAGCCATGCGAGAATAATAGCACAAGAGATAGTGGAAGAGGTATTTATCCTGACGGTAAATGTGAGTGGAGTAAATATAGTAAATGTGTACAAACCACCCAATACATTATGGAATAACCCACTACTACGCGTTCAAGATCATCCAACAATGTATATTGGTGACTTTAATAGCCATAGCTTACATTGGGGCTACGATGATGACGATGATAACGGAGTAATACTATTTGACTGGCTATCCACAAATAACATGTAGTTATTGTATAGCGCTAAGGATAAGGGGACTTTCCATTCAGCCAGATGGGGCAAGGACTATTCACCGGACTTGGGAATTATCTCGAGATTGTCTCTAAACGACAACACTATGTGCACCCGAAAAGTAATGAATGACTTCCCACATAGCCAACACCGCCTAGTGCTCTTGAAATATGGTCTTCAAATCCCAACAGTGCACTCAATCCCGAAACCAAGGTGGAATTTCCAAAAGGCTGATTGGGACGCATTTGCTAAAGAATTAGACCACATAGTGCAATATATTCCTCCAGTTTCCATCAACTATGAGCGCTTCGTTAAGACCATTAAGTCAGTAGCAAAGAAACATATTCCCCGGGGTTTTAGAAAATCATATATCCCAACTTGGGACAAAGAGTGTAGCGACCTATTTGGAGAATTCCAGATATCAAGTGAGCAATGTAATGCGGACGAGCTAATAAGAACATTGAACATAAATAGACGCAAGAAGTGGCAAGAAACTACTGCTAGCTTAAACTTCACACACTCCAGTAGGAAAGCATGGGACTTAGTAAAGAGGCTAGGTGCGGAGACCTCGAAGACAAATCTATCTGACAAAGTAAGTCCTAACGATGTCGCAACTAGATTAATGAGAGTGGCCAAAACCAAAATGGACAAAGAACAAAAAACAGTCATTAAGAAACGCTTACGGTCAAAAAAGAAGGAGATGGTAACAAGTGCGATCTACAGCTCGGATTTCTCTACAGTGGAGATTAGAATGGTACTTAAAGAATAAAACTGAATAAAGCAGCTGGGTTTGATGGTGTTTATTCGGAATTTTTTAAGCATAGTGGCCATAAAACGCATGCATGGCTAGCTGCTTTCTGTAGTGACATCTTGAACACGGCGACTTTGCCGAAGTTATTCAAAAAGACTAAAATCATTTCAATCCTTAAGCCAGGGAAACTGAGTACTGATGCATCACACTATCGCCCGATCTCGCTACTAAGTACTACATATAAAATTCTTGAGAGACTGATTCTTAACCGAATCCAGCCAAAAATTGAAAAAATATTACCAGTAGAACAGGCAGGATTCCGGACAAACCGTAGCTGTGCAGAGCAAGTCCTTGCGCTAACTACCCTGATTGAAAAAGGTTTTCAAAACAATCTAAAAACAAATGTAGCATTCATTGACCTTACAGCAGCATATGACACGGTGTGGAGATATGGACTATTATACAAGCTGGCTAACGTAATTCCCTGCAAAAAGATATTGACACTCGTAGAAAACATGCTAAACAGATTCCAAGTTTTCATGGGGGATAAAAAGAGCAGGTGGAGAATATCCAACGATGGACTGCCGCAAGGCTCAGTGTTAGCCCCTACGTTATTCAACCTTTATATCCATGACCTACCCATTACGTCCAGTTTTAAATTTCAATATGCAGATGACATAGCTTTGGCTTACCAGTGCAAGGACATGGGTGCAGGGAGCGAAATGTTGACCAAGGACCTAAAAATAATGAGCGATTATTTTTATAAGTGGAGACTAAATCCCAACCCGTCCAAGACAGAAGTGTGTGCTTTCCATCTCTATAACAGACAAGCGGATCGTGAGCTTCAGGTACAGTTTAACAACACGATAATAAAACACAACTTCTCTCCTAAGTACCTAGGAATGACCTTGGATCGATCTCTAACTTTTAAGAAGCATTTAGAAAATTTACAGAAGAAGGTGAGATCAAGGGTAAATCTTTTACACAAATTAGCTGGGACAGGATGGGGGTCAGATGCACATACATTAAGAATTGCATCCCTAGCACTAGTGTATTCTACGGCAGAATACTGTTCTGGTGTTTGGCTTAATAGCAAACACGTCAAAAAGATCGATGTGCAATTAAATAGTGTCATGCAAGTTATTAGTGGAGCGTTAAAGTCAACTCCCTTAGGTTGGCTCCCAGTCCTGTCAAATATCTCTCCCCCTGATATTAGAAGAAAGCAAGCTCTGGTTAGATTAATTGTAAAACAGGATCCGCTAAACAATTCTATGTTATCACAAATGCAGTGCAACACCCCACAAATACGTCTGAAATCTAGAAAACCTCCTTGGATCACTGCTCAACACCTTATTCTGACCATCTTTAATTCATCCACGGAATGGCGTACTACATGGAATAATCTTACACTCGAGAATGCTGACTTAGTCGTTAACCCTACACAACCTCTGGAGGGTTTCAAACTACCCCGTCAAGAGTGGGTATCTTTAAACCGTATCAGAACCGGTCATGGAAGGTGTGGTTATTCTATGCACCAGTGGAAGCTTCGAGATAATCCTGCTTGCGATTGTGGAAATGTGGCTCAGACAATACAACACATTGTGTCAGATTGTCCTAAAAGAAAATTCGAAGGTAAAATGAGCGATTTCTTTAGACTAACAAGTGAAGCTCTTGATTGGATAGCTACCTTGGACATCAGACTGTAGAGAAAAAAAAAAAAAAAAATCGAACTACACAATAGATATTGTTATATTATCATCATTTTTAGATAGACTATTTTTTATATGGATTATTTTACTTTATTTTATTCTATTATTCTTATTTTATTCCATGTTACAACTTTTTTATGTATATTATGTGTCAAAATCTGCCATACGATAATAATAATAACGTATAAATTAATATAGTACTTGTGATTGGTTTGTATTCAAAAGCTTTATTAATCGTCGACCAACATTGGAAACACATAAAAGTATTTTGTAATGATAACAAACGATTTGTGTATTTAGTTCTTAATGCCACCATGGAAGAGAAGTTTATTCTGCGTAAATAAGAAATGGTGAATGAAGCCGTTTAGAATACTTCTGTTACTAGATTTCTGTATTAATTTCATCGAGCGAGTCAAACGAATTTTAATTTTGAGATTAATAGGCTCGAATTTAAGTTAAATATTTAAAACATGTTCACATTGTTTAAACAAGACACTAGGAATTATTCTCTGTTAGTGTTCATAATTCATAATAATATTAACGGGTAGTATCACGCAATACCATAACCAACAAAGACAATTGAAAAAGAAAATTATGAAATTCATAGTTCGTACCACGGTGTTAAAAGACCTTTCTATTAAGACCGTGGTTCGTACCTAACGGTAATGCAATACTACAGCTGAGTTCTTACCACAGGCTTGTTATCATCCCAACTAACAATAGAAGCGACAGTTAATCAGCTATATGATGTATGCATGTAGTGGGGACAACATATGATAAGACGTGACAGTCCAATAAAATAAAAACTTATATGTGTACTAGCTGAATTACCCGGCTTCGCCCGTGCGTAGTTTTTGTTTTATCAAAATAAAATTCTAAAACCAACACAAATTGTTGTGTTTTAAAAAAATGTATTTTACTTAATACTATTAAGTGTTAAATATTAGTAGTTGAAAGACAAAAAAATAATAATAATAATATTAAAAAATGATTCTATCCTTGTATAACTTTTTTATGAATATTTACAAATTATTCGTAGTTGCTCAATTCTAATATGGCTTAAGTCAAAAACTCTAGGTATACCACATTTAAAGTTTTATTTTGTGTTGCATGAACGTACAAATAGTATATAAAATATAATATTTGTAGTTAAATAATTTAGGGAACACCACACAAACAGTTTACTGATCACAGTCGCAGTACACTGATGAACCAACAATCGGCGTGCGTTCGGCATCTGGTGGATCGTAACACGTAAGCCGTAACACGTTTATTGTATTTTGGTAAGTAATATATTATTATTTTTAGTCGGTGTTTTCTATACAACTCATTAAATTTAGTATTATATAGCCTCGGAACAATTCATAACACACAAAAAAAAGGTCAGAGTCTAGGTAGACGGAAACCCTTGGACTGCCGTGCCGTATTTCCCGTTATCGGCCGACTGCTATTGTTATTATTATAAGAATATTGATATACAAATTACACGCAAACATTAATTTTTGCCGATTTCAACCCTTTAAATCAAAATTTTGGGAAATCGGGTGACGTGGTGACACTTAGGAAGGTATTTGGAACAACTCTGTGAAAAAAAATTGGAAAAAAGTAATATATTGTCGTCACAAAATTGGTACATAAAAAAGGTCTGTTCTTTTATATATATAAGGATTAATAAAAGTTATTGTCAGAAGTATGTACACTGATAATCATTTTTCACTATTATATCTTGGGTCGAACGGTTTTCATTTTATTTATGACTTCTGGTCTTTATAAGCGATAAGTATTGCTGTGGCTTAGTGTACTGACTAATTATTACACATTTTAATACAAATACCTCCTGTAGTAACCCGTCGCTCTCACCGCTGGGTTGGTACACGCTTCTTTTACGACGAGTGCACGTTCGCTGCTATTTGAACTGGAAGAGGTTAGGTAAAATGTATATAGTAAATATTAAGACTGTTGATTTATAAACATTAAGTTAAACTGTTTATTACTCTGTATCAAATTAATTAATATTATAACTAGAAATTTTTTTTCGACAGAATAGAAATCTACCGGAGAGTATGTGTTGTGAAAACGTCTAACTAGAGGCTTTGGGTAAGCGTGGGTGAGACGTTGTGTGTAAGACTTGTAAGACTTCTCTCACTTCTCTGATCAGAGCTTGTGACTGGCTCCTATTTATATGGAGACATGCCCTGATTAGGATAGGATGATTGACGTCATTAAAACTGTTGGAATAATCTAAATCGGTGTTTGCCAATGAGAAGGCCTGATTAGTGGCCTGTTCCGGTAGCGTGATGTTGTGTTTGACCGTTTGCACTATAGGCTTTCCGTAACTACGTCAGCTTACTACACTCCCAAAACCACCTAACTTTAAGAAGCTCTATCTCGTCAACGAATTAACAAGAAATGAAAATTTAAACGTAATAATTCATAAGAAAAAAAGCCTTACTAAATTATGACATTTTTAGTATGTGTTGCCATTTGAAAAACAAAAGTTGATAGTGGTTTACCAAATAATATAAGGGTGAAAAATATTAAACGATTATATAATTCAAGAACAGCTTAGATCTAAAATTTTGAAATAAAAAAAAATTGGAAAAAGTGAATAGTTTTTGAGATAATGAGTGTTTTACGCTTGGTGAATCACCATGTACATATAAATACATATAATACAATGAACAATTTATGAAAACAAAATTAATATAATTAAAATATCACCAAGACGTTGAAACAACCGCTGTCAAGTCATGGGTTCACGCAGTATTGCCAATGGAGACGACGACGGAGATGATAGTCATCGAGCGATGTCACCACACAACTTTGGCGAGGGCTTTGGACTTTCCCGGACACCGAAAACGGTAGCACGCGTCGATTCACCGGCTACCTCAACCACATGCGTCAAGCACCAATAAACAGCCTACCACACGGCAAACACACCGCTGGCACAAAAACCAAATAAGACGCGAACGAACACTTACGCGACGCAACGACAAACGCGGGCGCGGTGGATTGGTTGATGGCGGCGCACGCTTACCACGACGGTCAAACACAAAAGACATATATAAATATTAAACTTGATACTATATGTTAATATAAAGTATTATTATAAAAACTACATGCATTATTTTTAAATAATTTAACTATGTCGCTGTATGCAACTGCCAACCCATCCTAATTGAAAAATATATTAATCGTTTCAAAATAAAATATACTTTTTACAATATTTATAAATAACAATGTATTATATCCTAGACAAACATATTAACTCCGTTAAGATTCGTTATTCGTATACAATGATATCTATCATTGCATTCAAATTTAACAAATCCATTTTAATAATGACCTATCCTATAAACGAGGTGCTCTCCACCCCCCAACTGTACAGCAGAGCGAGGCCTATCCAGTTCTTTTTTATTATGTGGTTGCGCGTTTTAAACAGGACACGTGAATTTTCCTGGTTAATTGCTGGTCGGTAAGGATAACACCTTTTCCGATTTGTTTCACCAACTTTACCGGTCCCCACCATTTTGGCGCGAAACCGGCATGAAAATCTTTGTGAGCCTTCGATAGATGGTGTGCTTTGTAGTAGACTACGTCTCCCTTGCCGGACTTGACCAATGTTCCGGTGTTCTGGCTAGGTTTTACCATTACTTTTTTTTCCATCATACGCGTTTCCCGCATTACCCTTTCTTCTTGTGCATCTTCAATACGAACTGGCTCAGGTTTTAACAGCACCCAGTCTCCGGGTCTCTTGCATTCCCTACCGAGGACAAGGACCGTGGGTGGGTAGCCCGTCTGTTCATTACACCTGTTCCTTACCGAAAATAGAATTGCGGGTAGTTTGGCGTCCCAAGATTTATGGTTACCATCGACGAGTTGTGCGCGCAAGCCCTTTTTTAGGCGCTCGACGGGGTTGGCCCTCGGATGGTAAACCGGAGTCGTCCAACCCTCCACTCCCCAGCGTTCTAACGCGTTTTGCATTTCGTTCAACACAAACTGGGGACCGTTATCGCTGCAGCAAACTCGTGGGTAACCGAAACATGAAAAGAACTCGCGTTCTAACGTTTCGATTATTGTTTTAGATGTAGAACAGCTAGGGGGTAAGCCTCGGTCCACCTACTAAAACAGTCAGTTGCTACCAGTATGTACGATTTTCCCTTACCGGAACGTGGGTATGGGCCCATTAGATCAACACTGATAACTTCCCATGGTTGTCGGGGGGTTCTAGGCTGTATTGGAACGTGTGTTAATTGGTTTCGTGCAGGCGCATACGTGACACGCAGCAACATATAACCGTACGTCGTTTTTTTGACCTTTCCAATAATACCGTTGTCGAACCACCCTGTACGTCTCTTTCCAGCCTGGGTGGTTAGATAAGACGTGATCTCACGTCCAAATCACGTGTTGTATTTTCGACTTCGGTATCACGATGAGAGCGTTAGGGCTGACGTTTGCACGTAAGAGCCTGTCGGAAAAGACGTATTTGTCGGTTCCTGTTTTGGTGTTCCTCGTGTTACGCGCTGGCCTATCTAACTTGAAACCGGCAATCAAGTCGCGTATCGTGGCGTCTTCGGACTGCCACCTTTCGAGCGTGTTTGTGATGAGGGGGGTGTCGTCGTTGTCGTGGTTACCGAACATGGAGAAGATGAGGTCGGACTCGGGATCAACGTTGGTCGTTGGAGTTGTGGGTGCTCCGACCAATTTTTTATCGAGCGGTTCTTCATCTACGGGTGTACCCGGTGCCGGGTCATGGAATAATAAATCTGGTGCTTCGTTATGTATTCCTGGGACATGTACCGTACTAAAATCTAAATTAGCTAGTTGTTATGACCAACGTGTTAATTTAGAATTTTTGTCCTTGGCCCTATGTAACCACGTCAGTGCTGAGTTGTCGGTAAGGAGTTCGAAACGTCGGGTCTCTAGGTAGGGGCGAAATTTGTCGGTCGCCCAGATTACTGCTAGGCACTCGCGTTCAACCGAGGCGTACCTTGTTTGTATCGCGTTAAACTTTTCGCTTGCATATGACACGATGCGTCTTTCCTCAGGTCTGTCACCCCTTTGGAAAAGAACTGCACCCGCGCCTATCTCGCTTGCGTCGGTTTGTAGACAAAACGGTTTGTTATAATCGGGTGGCGACAATTTTGGTGATGTGACTAGCGCGTTTTTTATTGATTTGAACGCGCGTTGTTTTACATCTGTCCATTTCCACCATACTCCCTGTTTCAATAAATTTGTGAGGGGTGCTATGGTATCCGCGTAATTGTCTACGAACTGGTTGTACCAGATGCACACTCCTAAAAATTGTCGTACATCATTTACGTTACTTGGAACCGGAAAATTGTCGATGCAGACCAATTTTTCCGGTTGTTTTTGGATTCCTTCCGCGTCTACAATATGCCCTAAAAATGAAATTTCGCGTAAACCGATTTAACATTTTTTTGTGTTGCACGTAAGTCCAAACCTCTTGAGACACTCTAAAACTTTGTCTAAGTGGGTTTGATGTTCATACTCGTTCCTTGAAAATACTACTATATCGTCTAGGTAAACTTGTATAAATTCATCCTGGTACCCTCTCATGACTTCGTTCATGAGTCTCACGAAAGTCATTGGACTATTTTTCAGATCGAAAGGAAGGACTCGGAATTGAAAAAGACCCTACGCGTCCGGAAAGCCGTGTATTTTCGTGAATTTTCATGCAGTGGTACTTGCCAGTAACCACTTCGCAAATCAAAAACACTGACAATTTTTACGCTCCGCATTTGCCTAGTCATTTTATTTAAATGTGGCATAGGATACGCATCGGATTCGGTTACGTCATTGAGCCGCCTGTAGTCGACAAAGAGTCGGAAAGAACCATTCTTCTTCTTTGCCAATACTACTGGTGCGGCCCACGGTGAGGTGCTAGGTTCAACGAGTCCCTGGAGTTCCATATCACGTACCATATCATCGATAGCAGTTTGTTTCTGTTGTGGATATGGGTATGGTTTAAGCGTGATAGGTGATGGGTCTATAAGCAAAATCTCGTGTTCAATTAATTTGGTACGTCCTACTTTTTCACTGAAAACTATCTCGTATTTATTTAATACATTGATGAGTTTCTCGCGAGTTTCGGAGTCTACCCCAAATTCTAATTGTGTTAGGACAGGACTAGTGGTGGGTGGTTGTGCTTTCCCTTTCCAACATGTTCTAGTAAACCCATCTGGTCACATATTTTCTTATAATAAAATATAATATCATAAGCACGTCGGGGACGAAACCTGTGCCAATATCCGTGATACACGGGACCTCGACACGCGTTAAGACTTCTTTTCCTGTTTCCTTATGTACAACCTTCGGGGATCACGTAGCGTCGGTATAGGATCTGTATATATACGGGTTGACTGTACAGATATATCAGAACTAACTTAACTTTACCTCGACCGAGTCGGTCTAGATTCAAGTCCTTGCGAGTTGAAACTCTAGACCCTCGTTATCAGTTTTTATCTTATGTTTAGCATCAAACTTTGTATTTTATATTTAGTTAAATAAAAGTTTAGTTAGTTTCTCAAATACAACCTTGTAAATTTATTCAACACCTTCGACCATAATAACCAGCAGACGACAACGAATTCTCCGTCATTAAATAATTAGTAGGAGCACGACAGCATTCAGCACCGGACTCGCTACATTTTTTGGTGTCAGGTGTGAGGTTCCTGCAGACGAAAATAATTTTTGAACTCTGTTCAAATAAGTAATCCGGAACTTTCTGACGGACACCTCGTTTCGTAGGAAGAAGATTACAACAGCCAAGAAGTATTTCAACAAGACGTGACGCAGCAGCAATAAGACGTTACGCAATTTCTTTTATACACCCACAGCGACAACAATGAACCAATTGTAAGTAATTTATATATATATATATATATGTTATATTCGAGAGTTAGGTAGTTGGGTACTACAAAAAATGATTACTAGGAGTCAGGTAAATAGAGGGAATAATTTAGACGACGGGTTTGGCTCATATCTAACGGGAGAAACAGAAAATTCAGACGAATCTACTAACTTAATAGATTTAAATCAGACCATTCGAAGTAATAGAAATTTTTCAGTTATGGACAAATTTAGTTTAAACGGAGCAATTAAAATATTGCTATCCTTTAAGGGAGGTAACGAGAGTAAACTTGCGGCGTTTGTAACGAAGTGCGAATTCGTTTTTGAAAATGTCGAAAACCAACGATACTTAAGGCTATTATTACCCAGTTAGATGACGAGGCCTATGAAGCAATTAGATATAAAGATATAAGATCCTGGGAAGAGTTGAAAACCCATCTTAGGATCAGTTTCGGTACAACACACTCGGTATTATATTTACAAAAACGATTAAATAACCTTAAACAATTTAATAATTAAAGCGCTAAGGACTTCACAAGTAGAATCGAAAAAGCCTATCAGGAATTAACTCACGCGGAAACTAAAGTAAAACCCTTGGAGGAAGCACGTATCACAGCGCGTAACATTCAAGGTAGTGCATTAAATGTTTTTATGACAGGGGTCCCAGACAGTGCTCGAAATGGAAAGTTTACGAACCGGAACGTTTATAAAATTAATATGCGGATTATAATATTAATTTTTTAATTTTATTTATTTTAATTTGTGTTTACTTTACAATATACAATATAAATTATAATTAGTTAAATAGATAACAATAATATAAAATATAATAAAAATAAATAATACATGTAATTTTAAGCTTAAAGAAATTTGCAATTCAAATTGAATACATAGTTTATAATAATTTCCATAATGCTGAATATTTGTCGTCAATTTTTTTGTCACGTTTGCGACTTGCATTGTCATCAGCAGAATGTCCACCTTTGGCTAACCATGACCGTACATATTTTTCAGGGCGAAATTGAGTGAGTGGAGGGCCAACACAATTAATAAATAAAAGGGCAGAGACTGTACTAATATTTATTGAAGATCTGAGGGGTGTTATAATTTCATTCAATAAGCTAAAATTTCACTCGCACTCACTTGTAGATATCGGAATAGCGGCTACGGTTTTAAAAAGTATTTGTAAGTCGTCTGGAACACCTTCTTTTCCTTCTTCTAATTTGAATATTTGAAAACCTCGAACAATATTATTTTCTTTATTTAATTGAAAGTGGCGACACAAGTGACGTATTTTATCATCTCCAAATGTAATATTTTCGACTTCATCATTATCGGAAGTAGGCCACTTTTTTGGATCTAGTACGCTAAGACTATCGATTAAATTTGTATAGTTATATATGTTATCCTATTGATTTTTTTCATGTTGACTTACATGTGATGAATTAGTTGTTATCATCCGACTTCTTAAATTATTTGCTAAACCTCTGTATAGTTGGCTCGTATTAATTTGTTTTACCTTTCCATTATGAATAGGAACATTTTTATAAATATTCAATTCAATCGCTTTTAAAGCGCCGACTAACTTACGTCCGGGCTCACTTACCATCGAATCAAATACTCTAATTGTTGTTCTAATGGCTTTATCGGCATCTACAAGAGTGATATTACGCCTTTGCAAATACTCCGATAAGTCTCCTAGTTCATCTAAAGCGTCTGCCATTGCATTAAGATTACTAACAAATTCGACGCTGGAGATCATAAATTTTAACCCGTTATACTTGCTTCTTTCTTTCGAATCTCTTGTTACATCTGTTGAAGCAGATTTAAAATGCTCATAAAGAGACGAAAAATTATTTAAGACAGCATTTATAGTTCGTTTACTAGACGCAACCCAGCGAACAGACAAAATTCTTCCTATTTGTAAAATTTGTTTTTCTAAAGAACTTGCTACTTGTCTTAACTCATTTTGATTTTTTAGCGATTGATGATATAAAGAATACAATTTGTCCATAAATATTTTAAAATGATTTATTCCATCAACTTCATTTACAACATCATTTACGGCAAGCTCTAAACGGTGGTTCGAGCAATGCCAAATAATTAAATTTGGAAACATTTTTTTAAGTCGAGTTGCTACTCCCGAATTTTTCCCAATCATTACGGAAGCTCCATCGCACGCAAAACAAACAAGACATTCTTTTAAAAATTGTTGATCAAATCCATATGTATTCAAACATTCAAGTAACGCGATAGTAATTTGTTCGATATAAGTGCTACATAGTTCTATTAAATCGAGATTAAATGTATATGGTTCACCGGGAAATGTTTCAAAAAATTTTCGCAAAACGTTGACTTGTCTACCAAAATTGATATTTTTTTTTTGTCTAAAATTATATCTTTACAAATTATCGTTTTCATTTCAGTGGCCAGATGGATCGCAATTTTCGCACAGGTTTTATCTGAGTGTAATATATTCCCCATGCTAATCCCGTTTAATACTTGTAAATCAATATCTACCGGTAAATCAACAAATGGTCTTTGATTTTTAATTATTTTGTAAACAGTTCAAAAGATTTTTTCAGTCGTTAAATATTTTGCCCGTTGTAACTCTTCAACCTTTTTCTATCTGTTTTTTTTCAGATTGCTGTAAAATGTTTGTTGCTTTAATATGGGCCTCCGAATTTTTATGTTCATGTATTTTTTTTCGTAAACTAGACATTTGGGAATCTTTTGTTTGTCCGTTTGATTTTATTGAACACTCTTGCCAAGGTTATGAAATACGTAAATTTTTTTCACTAAATATTCCTAATTGCGTTATTTTTTTGCATACATTACAACCTAACTTTTTATTTTGTACAATTAACCAATTATATGATAATTTAAACCCGTCATACTGACTTTTATTCCAGCAAGTTGGGATATGTACATCATTACAGTCGGAACATTTTCGACGGCCGTTTCCGGATGTTCTAATGCTACTTTTTTATTTGGATTTTCTGTTTCTAATGAATCGTTCGGACGTTTGTTGACCCAATTTAATAAAAACGAACTCATAATTTATAATAATTATAATAAGTACTTAAAAGTAAGACGCACCTCACACATATACTGATACACTAAGTGACCACTCGAAGCAAAACATAGACTAAATATATTGTGACATTGTCACTTGTCAAGTATTATCAAACTAAAATGAAAATATAATTAGGTAGGTATACACAATGTACACATGTATACCGATTACAGATTGTTGATAGAGTTTCTTACAATTTGTGACAAAATACGTTATCGATAGTAAATTGGGTATTTTTACGTTTTATTGCCTTTTATTGAGATCACGGCTTTAATTGTAGCGTAGCCTGTGGGAACTTTTCGGTCATTAAATCGTTTACGTTTTTATTGCGAATAATTGCGATAATACTAAGAAACAATTATACACGCGATGTCAGGTGAAGTCTCATGAAGTTCTATAAAAATTGAACTTCTCTCTATATTTAGTATATTATATTTTATCGAAAGGAAATTTTATAATTTTAATCCTCTAAATTGTGATAGGTACTGTGAATTTTTACGAAACGGAACTCTTAAATTTTAATTTTAACCAACCGGAACGGACGCAAAGTTTATTTTACGAACCGGAACGCCGTTCCGGTGCGTTCCGGTCCATTTCGAGCACTGATCCCAGAAGTGATTAACATAATATTACAGGCGTGAAACGTAACCTCATTTGAACAAGCCATTGTTATCGTAACGGAACAGGAAGAAAATGTTGGGAAAGTAAAATTCGAGAATTATAGTTGGAAGGGGCACTCAAAAGGAGTTATAGAAAAAAGAACTGCGAGTAAAGATTAAATTAAATGACATCGTTGTGGAAGGATGGGACATTATGCAAACGAATGTCGGATTAATGAGAGCAGAGCTGTAAATTTCCGAAATCCGAGTAATCCAAATTTTAATAAAAACGAACATTCGGGAAATCAGGTGAAAATATGTCATTATTGTAAGAAAGAAAATCATGTTATAAAAGACTGTAGAAAGAGAATTTATAATGAAAGCAAAAAACAACAATTTAGAAATAATGATAATAGTGAAGGTAGGACAGTAAATGAAGTTAACCCAAATCACGTTAGAATAATAGCAGAAGTAAAGAAAGACCACATTACATGTGAATCAATGAGTTTCAGAACGAGGAAACTCAAATTTCTGGTAGATACAGGAGCACAAATGAATATAATTAAAATATCTGCATTAGACGGGCAACTCATCATAAACGAAAGTAACAAACAAAACATAAAAGGAATAAATAAAATACCCATTAGCACGTTTGACACAGTTCGAATTTCTATTGGTATTCATGGGGCCACGCAGGTCATACAGTTCGACGATTTTAATATTTATAATATTGTTTTCGACCAATAATCTCGATAGATAGTCGCTTTTACTTCGGCTGATACCTTCAATGTTAAATTGTAAGATGCGGAGTTGAGGACCCACATCTCGAGTCAGGGGGCCCTGACGAGGGCCATTTTGAGGAAGTTGCATTGTTAATGTGTGAGAAACCGTGAGATTCGTGTGAACAGTACGGTTGGTCGAAATTGATAAATCTTTAGCCGTCTAGAACGTTGCCCGGGGTACACTGCGTGGAAGCGATTTACCTTTGTACCCCAAATCTGAATCTGTACCATGAATCTTCGCCGGATGAATTAATTGCTCCAAGAATGGACTAAATGCCTTAGGAATACCGTACTTCCTATCCATAGCGACTGCACTAATACTGGCCCTCTACAAAGGTTATAATCCAGGAAACCGACTTGGAAACTAGCAGGGAAACTCACCACAAAAAAATTCGACCTAATGTCTAAATGGGCCGAAGATTGGAGGTCTAACAATATTGACTCGAACCATCTCTTTGACCAACCTACGATGCAACCCCCTGGATTTAACCTCCCCAGGAGACATTGGATAGCCCTAAACAGACTTAGAACCGGACATGGACGAATTGGACTCATGATGCACCGATGGGGATTAAGTCCCACTCCACAATGTGACTGTGGACTCCATATCCAATCCGCAAGACACATAGTGGAGGAATGCCCCACCAGAGCATTCCCTGGGGGACTGGCAGAGCTGAATAAAGTTACCAGGGATGGTATTAAATGGCTTGAAAAATTAGATATTTATATATAACTGTCCTAGTCTATTATATGTTACCCAGTACCCACCTAGA
Source organism: Sipha maydis (assembly GCA_034509805.1). Lineage (NCBI taxonomy): Eukaryota > Metazoa > Arthropoda > Insecta > Hemiptera > Aphididae > Sipha > Sipha maydis. The sequence goes on along the minus strand of JASXSY010001276.1, from coordinate 290,737 downwards.
GCTATCTTAGTATATATGTTACAGTATTGAATTATTATTGCCAAAATGTTATGTATCTTATCATTTATTTTATTTTACTAATTTTATTATTTTATCTATTATTTAATACCATAACTTATAACTTCCATGTTCATAATTTATTTTATTGTTAATGTGTGTTAATAACGTCATACGAATATATAATATTTGTAATTGGGCGATCGTTTTTAAAAGAGAATCGTGTACATTGGGATTTTGAAGAGGACATTTTATCGATACCCAATGTTAATAAGCCCCACGAAATTATTATTCCCCCACGCAGTAATTTCGTGTTAATAATAAAAAATGCCGAGCAAATTCAAGAAAATTCAGTAACTATTGCCAGACAGAAAATAAATGACGATGTGATAATTGCGAACAGTATAAGCCCGGTACAAGGTGACAAAATTTTGGAAAGCATAGTTAACATCTCCGAGCAACCTTACGTCATAGATGATTTAACAACACTTAATATTCAGTGGTAACCATATCAAGACAACGTGCGTGTTGTCACGTCAGAGGCGGACGAGACTAGACTAAGTCGATTAATGCAGTTAATTAAGACAAGTCATTTAAACCAAGAAGAGACAGTATTTTTTCATTGGATAGTGATTACACCTATTTATTTTTATAAGACGAGGAATATTTGACTGCCACGGACATTGTGACACATCACATCAACACACCTCGCTGTACGAAACCAATTAACGTACGGCCTTATAGGCTTCCTTGGGCTTATCAGGAAGAAATCGAAAGACAGGTGGGTGAAATGAAACAAAATAATATTATTCGTAACTCTACGTCCCCGTTCAATTTCTGGATACTATATCTGGGCATTTTTCTGTTATCTTACGCTTATAGAGCACCCCGATTTACGGATGAAAAGCTTCCGCAACTATCCGGGATATTTTTTGAAAACCAAGGTCCAATCAAAATAGAAACATCCAAATGGGACTTAACGGCGTACGGACAAACTACAATCTAAATTCCGTAATAATTTCTAATTACGTCACAGGTTCTTCGAAATACTGCACTAACTCAACAACAAACCGAACTGATATAGCCTGTTTTTAGTTTTATTCAGCAGCCAAGCATACACTGACTCAAATTGAAGGAAAAAGGGGATTGATATTGGATTCAGTTGGGCATAGAGTAAAACGAGGAATCTCATTAAGCACAATAGCCAAAACAGCTAAAATACTGTACGGATTATGTGATATGCATTGTATGAAAGAAGCAAATAATTTTATTAAGCAACTAGGAATCGGAGGAACGAAAGAGTTAAGAGACGTTGAAAAACAAATTAAAATAATAGATTTAACTTAACAAAACTAAACAAAACTTCTTTTAAATGAACATGAGGTCGTTTAAGCACAAATAAGGGGGGAAACAACAGAGATAAATAAAAAAAATATTATTCTTAATAACTTAATGTTCATCGACATGTTGCTCATGCAGTATTAAATGGACACAGACATTATTTCGGAAATAATACAAGCCGCCAGAAATGGGCAAATTCACCCTAGTTTATTGAGTACTTCAGCACTACTTGAGCAGTTTAAGGACATTAAATTATGGCTTCCGAGTGGAACCGACTTACCAATTGAATTAGATACAGGGGATTCTTATGAACTACTTAAACTCTCGGATGTAGCTGTATATTATGATAATGACCATTTAGTTTTTAAGATTAGCATACCTTTAGTGTATCAACACACGTTAACATTATTTCAATTACTCCCAAAACCCATATGTATAATTAACAACTGTATTTTTATTAAACCTAGTTATAAGTGTTTAGCTGTAAGTCTATCTAAAGAATTGTACTCAACATACGACAGTTTCGAACAAATTAATTGTAAACGCTCACGTGATTTCCTACTATGTTCCGAAATTCATCCATTACATCCACGGTACCCGAGGGTTGTAATTTCCTACACGTGAAAATAGCAACTTCCATTTTTCATAAACTCAAATATAAAAATGAGTGGTTATATACCACTGAAGGGGAAACAATATTTGTCACGTATAACGAAGATAAACAATCAACAAGCCATATCATAGGAGTGGGAAAAATTACATTAAATGAAACGTGTAAGGCATACGCAACACGAGACATACTAATTCTGGGAAATTGCACAATCAAGAGGAATATCAAGATTTCGTACCTAGATCAATCATTCCAAAATTGGAAGACCTCATAAAAATAACTGGTACAGGAATAATTATGGGAAATAAGCATATTATTAACAATAAAATGAGTGATTTGATGACGGTATCAAGATCTCAAGAACAACTTCTAAACGGCAATTTGGTTAAACAACTAGAACATGACCAACGTCAGCGACACTACATATTGTACGTTAATATTGCTATAATTCTTGTTGGACTAGCCGTACCTGCTATCATTTATAGCAATTCGATAATTGCAATACGAGTTCAATCAAGAAATAGACGAGCGATACGCACGACAGGGCATACGCAAACAACAACACCAGTAGAGGCGGATCAAAGTAACCAGCGATTTCTACCAGAAGAGATACCACATGTACGTTATCCGACGTTGGATTTACAATACTATAAAATCCAAGAACTTCATTCTAATGAGGGCATAAGCGGAAATCCATTGAGAAAGTTGGTGGGGACTACGATTGTTCTCATAAACCAAAGCCGTGGGGGGCTATGCCCCACACCCCCTCATAAATGATCCTAAACAAATTTTGAATATAATATATAAGAAAATAAAACTACAAAATTGTTTTGTTTGCAAGAATGTTTGGGGAGCTAAGCTCCCTCAAGCCCCCCCCCCCCCACCCCCGATTTCCACCGATGAATGAGGGAGGGATTTTGTAAACCCATCCGGTCACATATTTCCATATAATAAAATATAATATCATAAGCACGTCGGGGACGAAACCTGTGCCAATATCCGTGATACACAGGACCTCGACACGCGTTAAGACTTCTTTTCCTGTTTCCTTATGTATAACCTTCGGGGATCACGTAGCGTCGGTATGGGATCTGTATATATACGGGTTGACTGTACAGATATATCAGAACTAACTTAACTTTGCCTCGACCGAGTCGGTCTAGTTTCAAGTCCTTGCGAGTTGAAACTCTAGACCCTCGTTATCAGTTTTTATCTTATGTTTAGCATCAAACTTTGTATTTTATATTTAGTTAAATAAAAGTTTAGTTAGTTTCTCAAATACAATCTTGTGCATTTATTCAATACCTTCGACCATAATAACCAGCAGACGACAACGAAGTCTCCGTCATTAAATAATTAGTACGAGCACGACAGCATTCAACACCGGGCTCGCTACAATGTCGACGTACGAATTTGCCTACCCATGTGAATTGTACACGCGGCGTAATCCCAAGACACTTCATTGTTGACAAAAAAGTCGTGTCCGAGTAACGCGTCGCAATACAAGTTATCTAAGACAGTTGCTTCGAATGTGATGTCGAATGCTCCTATCTTAGCTTCGAATGTAGAGGTACCACTGGTGGTCGCAGTATCGAGAGGGGTCGATTATTCCTATTTACGGTCTATCGTCGGATTTACGTAAGATCTTTGCGCTTGCGAATCTAATAGAGCTGCTATGAAGCCTGATGGAAATTCAAACTCGACCGCGGGGTTCGGAATTTTATCCGGGCGTGTTCGTGTACTATTATTAGTCGTATTGCAAACGGTAGAGCGCGACAACTGGTTCTGAACCGCGACGGAAACTGTCTGGTCTAAGGTGTTAACCGCCATAACCATACTATCCCTAACGGTTACCTCTGTGCTCACCGTTTGCGAAATGCGCGCAGACTGACCTACTGATGATATCTGATGAAAGAAATTAATGACAAAACAAGAGAAATCTATGCAGAGATAAGGTATGAAATAAAACACTTATCAAAAACATTATTTTCTAACGATACATTAAGATTTGAAATAAAACACACACTGATTTTTTCAATGGTTGATGGAAAAGTAACTATAATTATATTTGTTTAAAATTAATTTTAAAAATATTATAATAAGCTATGTTATATCAGGTATGTAGTGCTATAACAAATACTTCTAGTCAATCGTGCTATGTATGTAGTTGTAAGCCATCTGAAATGAATAATTTAACATTTGTATCAACACAAATGTACAAACGGATGATTTAAAGTTTGGGTTGTCAGTATTACATGCCAATATAAGATTTTTTGAATGTTTGTTGCACTTGTCGTATCGGTTGGAAATACAAATTTGGAGAGTAAGTATATTTAGTTTTTAATTATTTATTATGTAACTTACATATACAAATAATTGTATTATTATAGGTCAGTTCAAAATAACATAAACTACAAATGGCAGTAAGAAAAAAATCTATTCCAGAAAAGTTTCGATCTGAATTAGGATTATTGGTCGATGTTGTATTACAAGGTTTATACAATTAAGTCTAGCCAATTATCATGTAAATGATAATCTTCATTTGTATAATTTAGTGTTTGGCACAACTAACGATGGAAATACTGCGCGTACATTTTTTTGCGAACAAAAAAAAAAAAAAACGGTAAAAATTACAGGATTAAATGAAGATTTTATAACTAGGTTTAGTTATATTTTAATAACAATTTTTTGTGGGTATGAAGTTAATGTAGACAGATTTGATGAATATGCAAAACAGACAGCAAAACTATTTGTAGATTTATATCCGAGGTTCTACATGCCATCCAGTGTACACAAAGTGTTGATTCACGAAGGGGATATTATACGTGCAGCTTTTACACCAATAGGTTCGGATATTGGTATTGCTAGATTATAATATGTATGATATTGCGTTTATATATTATTTTATTTTAGGTCAATTATCTGAAGAAGCTACCGAAACTTGTAATAAGGAATTCAAAAGGATCAGGCTTCATCATACAAGGAAATCATCTCGTGTTAATACAAATACAGATTTATTCCAAATGTTATTGGTATTATCAGACCCTAAAATATCAGCGATTTGAAAACTACCAAAAAAAACCACCTTCCGAAAGAGTTAAATCACTTTTGGTATTAGAAAATATTATCGGTAACGAAGAAGAAGAAGAACACTGAGAAGAATCATCTATCGAACAATTAAGTGATAGTAGTGAAAATAGTGATAATGACCTAGATTTAAGTAGTTTAAAGTTTATAAAGTCTATTTACCTTGAAATTTTTTTTTTTTTATAAATAAAATTTCTTTACTAAAATAATAATTTTGGCGTGCTAGAATTGATTTCATCCCACTGTGCGTCTCCTGTGTAGGTGTACACCCGTACTTCTCTTGCCTTCGTCCCTACACCTGTGGCTGCCCCATGAGCCGGTTGTTGAACACACGTGTCACCCGTGAGGTGAGTGTTCGGTGATGGGGTGGTGTAGGTTCTGGATCTGTGAACGGGTGTCGATTTGTGCTGCGATGGAAAACATTTTTGTAGTTGGCTGTTCGATGTGTCGAGTTGCCGAACTACGTGCGTGTTTACCGCGTAATTTATTTCCGTGATTACTACCGACATTGAGTGATGATGTCTGGGGGGGGGGGTGGTTATGAGTTTAGGGGGGACTAGACCCAGTTGACTCCCCCTCCGTTTCCCGATGAGGTCGGCCAATGTGGACACTTGCTATGCCAATGGAGTTCCCCACAGAATTTGCACGGCCCCGGTGGTTAAGTCCACTGTTTGGTCGGTTTATGCCAGTCGTTACTGGCCTCTAGCCTCTAGCCTAATAATGATATCCGATTTAGAACCGGATATACTTAATCCGCGGGCCGTACTCTCGCAACGTAGCTCTGCTGCCGTCAACTGTTCCAACGTTTTTCCCGACATAATGTATTTTAAATTTATAAAAATTTCAAATGTGGGCGTTGAACTGTCGCGTAAACGGTTGCTTGTGCTTGTTATACGGTACGTCGGCTGAGAATAAAAAAAAATTCGATTGAAAATGAGAAATTTGCGCGATGTTTTTACGGGAGTATTGTTTTTGTTTACACTCGCGTAAAAATGATAACCAGCTGAGCTGATTATTTGGTTACCGGTACGCACAGTGGGATAAAATCTCAAAAAACTGGCCAAAACCCCCAAAAAAAATTTTTTTTTAATGAGTTTTTCGAAGAAGATTCACTTAGGTAAATGTTTGGACCATCAAATTCTCGAGTTCAAACTGAACAGGTAGCAATACCTGCTGTATACTTTCACTTCGAACATAGCCGTCGAACGCGAAGCATCGTGCGCGCTGACGATACATGTGAAAAAGCGCTCCTCGGGAAAGTGAATTCTGAAGTGAAAAAAATTTTATTTTGAATCCAGCAAAATGGGTGATGAAGAGAAAGGTATGTATAATGTATTACAGTACGTGATCGCGAGTGAAAAAGTTTAATTCAATAATAAATTTATAGAAACAATTTACTGTACAGTTTGTGGTGTTTAAATATTATAATATCATATTGATCGATCGATTTAAAAAAACGTCCGCATTGTTCCAGTGTAAATTTGGTGTCGGCTTATTCCTTAAACATTTATCTTACTGAATTATCAAAAAAATGTTGCGTCTAGCTGCGTTTCTGTCTTTGGGGTAATTTTTAATTAATTTTGCTAGAATATAATACTTCGTTTCCAGGGCTCGAAATGGACCGGAACGCAGTTCCGGTTCACGGCAAAAAAATTTTTAGCGTTCCGGTTAGTAAAAAAAATACGTTTATCGATCCGGTTCAAATAAATTTTTACTGTACCTACCATATTTCTGTAAAATTTAAACATTTTGCAGAATTGTGCATTGTAAAATATTTAATAAACGACAAACGACCGCAACGCATTAGTAAATTTATTGCTTATCTTTAGATAATCGTTGTCCGCCGATAGTGTAGTTTGTCTATATTCACACGATACGCACCTATGTGTATTTTTAACGTACGATAAGAAATACTATGGAACGGCACCATACGACGGTTTGACATCCCCACGTGCCCGCAGTTTTGTACATACGTTCCCGCAAGTTAGCCGGAAATTCTTTATCACTTTATCACTTAATCACTTTTACGTTTTAAAAGTTTTGATTTTTCTGAGTGGCAGCTGAGTGGCAGCTGAGTGATCATATTGATACTCAGAGCCGGCTCAAGCAAAAATAGCGCACTAGGCAAAATCAAATTTCGCTGCCTTTAAAAACAAAAATTGATCTCTCAATATTTTTTTTATGTAATACCAATAGAAAAAAAAATCTATAAGTCAATTTTTAAAATGCCGCTCCAGCTAAAGTGCTGCTCTAGGCAGGTGCCTAGGTCGCCTATACCTTAAACCGGCCCTGTTGATACTCGTATGTTTTGATTAGCTTTTAGTATCATTTAAGCTGCAGTAATACATGTATTATATTTTGCTGATCATTAATTACATTAGTTTATAGCATATATTATTCCGTGCGAAAAATATGAGTTCTTCTATACTAAATATTATACTAAATACTATAAATACTACTAAATACTACTAAATTCTATGATATGTACTAAAAAAAAAGCGTTCCGGTTCAGAAAATTTTCCATTTCGAGCACTGTTCGTTTCTATGAGTTTTGATGGTGAATAAACAGTTTTTTGAATTTGTTTGTTTTTTCCAACTCAGGTGACGAACGTGGTATGAAAAAGAAGGAACTGTTCTTTTTGCTAAAAGGCCATTTTCGAGACAAAATTAGTGATATATATGTTAAAGTGGAGGAAGAAATGGGTCGAAAATTGAAGCGGAGTTTTGTCTTAAATGAAACAAATAAATTGGCAATACGTTCTTGTGTGAGCAAAATGGACGCGAGGTGGCAAGAAGTCTATCGGAAAGAAGAGAAATTCCTGAATAAATTTCGAGACTGGTTGGACACCTTCGTCATCCAACCTGCCGATGTCGGATCCGCGATTGACAATTTCCGGAATCGACACCATCAACCAGTCGCGGTGGGCGCCCTTCCATTGACTTTGATGGATCGAGTGAAAGGACGAAGCGAAGAAAAACGGAGGAAATTCGAAGCCAGAGGAGCAGCAAAGAATTAGCGTATGCAACGCGAATGACCTTGAGGGCAGAGGGGAAATCGGATGCAGCCAAAGTTTTGCACGACATCACTTTTGGCAGTCCATCAAAACTGTCTAGGTATAGACAATCTTTGAAATTTATTCGCGAAGAAAAACTTTCTGATGACGAAGCATTATCGTTAATGATTGAATGTAGATTGTCAAAAAATCAATACACAATGCTCTCACAAATTAGTCGATCAAAGAATTGCAAGTTATATCCTAATTACAGTAAAGTTGTAGAAGCAAAAAAAAAATGTTACCCTCATGATTCTCAACTGACATTTACAGAAAGTAAAGCTTGTGTCTCGCTTCAAGGGTTATTAGATCACACTGTGAACCGAATTATTTTGTGTCAATCTGAAGTTATCAAAAGTCTTCCATTGGATAACATTCGCGACTTAACTTTGATTGGGAAATGGGGTTGTGATGGGACTTCCGGACAAAACAATTACAAACAAAAATTTAATGAAGCAGATTGCAGTACAGATTCGAGCATTTTTTTTACTTCACTTGTTCCATTAGAAATTTCTTCTATTGAAAAACAAACCGACTCAAAAATTATTATTTGGAAAAATCCTTTACCATCTTCAACCCGATTTTGCCGTCCTATTAAAATTCAATTTTTACATGAAACATCTGCAGTTACCCAAAAAGAAGTTCAAGAAGTTCAAGAGCAAGAAAAAAATTTGTCCCCCTTTCAGTGTACAATTGATGGCAAAGAAATAACTGTTAATTACAATTTCATGTTAACCATGGTGGACGGCAAAGTTTGCAATTCCATAGCCAACATTTCTTCCAGTCTTCGCTGTTATCTTTGCCTGGCAACCTCAAAAAATTTTAATGAAATAGACGAACTTTTAGAAAGGCCCATATCCGAAGATAATTTAAAGTTTGGCATTTCATCACTTCATGCCTGGATTAGATTTTTTGAGTGTTGTCTACATATATCTTACCGGCTCGAAACTAAAAAATGGCAAGTTCGTGGTGCAGAGGAGAAAAAAATTTTCGAAAAAAAAAAAAAAAATGTTCAAAAAAATTTTCGTGAAAAGCTGGGGCTGATCGTTGATCAGCCAAAGCCAGGGTACGGAAGTACAAATGACGGCAATACATCAAGGCGCTTTTTCGAGAACTCCACTATTTCTTCCAGTATAACAGGTGTTGATGAAAACTTGATAAAAAAATTTCATACTATTCTCCAAGTTATTTCCTGCGGTTTCGAAGTTAACATCGATAAATTCAAAACTTATGCCTTAGATACAGCTCGACTTTTCGTTCAACTTTACCCCTGGTTTTACATGCCGACAAGTGTGCACAAAATTTTAATACATGGTCACATTATTATCGAATCAGCTTTGCTCCCGATTGGCCAGATGTCAGAAGAAGCTCAGGAATCTTGTAACAAATTTATTAAAAGATACCGCCAAGATTTCGCTCGTAAATGCAGCAGGGAAAAAAATTTAGAAGATGTTTTTCGAAGACTTTTGATAGCTTCAGATCCATACATCTCAAGTTTGAGGAAAACTCCTGCAAAAAAATCAAAATCATTGTCTGCAGAAGCGATTGATCTTTTAGTTCAACCTTCAGTTGAACATCTCAATGAAGATGATGATAGTTCGGGTGAAAATTCGAGTGATTGCGATTCTCTCGATCGAAGCAGCGATACAGAATAATTTGAAATTCATTTTATTTAATATAAGAATAAATCTTGATTACCATTATTTAATTTTAATTTTTTTTAATTGAATAACTCGAATGCGGGGAAATTGTATTCAATTTCTGAATTTCTTTGTATTAAAAAGAAAATAATTGAATTGAATTAGATTTTGATGATTTTATGGACTTACTATGTGACAATAAATTATGAAAACACAATAATGCTTGTTGTTTCAGTTATTTTCTACAATACCCAAAACTATGTTGTGTCCGCTTTCCTTTTCTTTTATAAATATTGTTTTTTATAAATCACAATGAAAAAAAGTTATCGTCGGTTTTGTATCCACCATTGAGTTTCTATAAAACAAATTTCAGATTCACAATCAGCAACCTTAAGAATTCCTAGATAGTCAATTTGGTTTGACCGGAAAAAAAACTACTTCGTTTTGTATTCGCGTTTTTTTTTTTTTTTTTTTTGTAATGTACAGTATATTTGCAATTAAAAACACCAAAATCTCCAGATAACCAATTTTGACTAACCGAAAACAGGTGTAAAATGAAACGATTCCACCATTTTGCATTCGCCATTTTGTTTTTTTAAAAATGAATACCAGATTCGTAATCAGCGACCTCGAAAACCCCCGAGTAAGAAAATTCAACGCCAAATAACAGAGTTATATAGTTTTGACCAGTTTTTCGAGATTTTATCCCACTGTGGTACGGTCCAAATTTATCGTAATTTGGTCACGCACTCGGCGACGGTAATGAAACCAGTTGTTTCGGCGGCACGCGACGGCGGCGGCGATAATGAATAATGGTGGTGCGTTACGGCGTCTAAAGGTACGGTTTCCTAGCCAAATACGTTTCCTACAATTCGACTGAATGCTGCGGCTGGCATTTATTTTCAGTTTAGTTTAGCTCGATATTTCAATGTGCACACACGTATTTTTTTTTAATTTATCGTAACAAATCATTAAAAATAGAACAAGTTATTATAAATTATAATAATATAATTATACATTTATTAGAAGAGGATGAAGAAGAAGAATATACTTCAAATACATACAGGAAGCCAACGAGCAATTTATTTAAAACAAGAGAAAAAGAAGGTTTCTTTAAAGTTTTAATAAATAGCCATTTAAGAGAAAATAAATATAAATTATTCCAAATTACATCTTTAAAATTGACATCTTTATGTTTCTTGTACGGACTGTCATACAATTCTCGATTTTTACCCACTTCTACAACTAATAGTTCATCGTCAGTTGTAATGAATGGAGTTTTCGATATTTTTCGATTGAATAAATTCGTTAATAAAAATATATAATAAATTCGTTCAGATAAAATCGCAGTGCGTCACACGCAGTACACTGCTTCCGGAGCACTACGATCGTCGAACGCAATGACATGCGCACATCGATCGCACATTGAAAATAACGATAAGGCATTTATCTATAGAACAGTCATTAATACAGTCGTTGCGGCCGGTCGCAACGACCAGTCGCAGCTTGGATTTTACAATGATGTGTGTTTTTTTTTTTTTTTTTTTGTTTCTGTCGATTTGGGGCAGTAAAAATGCTTCGATTTCCTTATGTAGCAACTTTTCTGAAAGGAAAGTGAATCTATTTGCTACTTTGTGGGGGTAAAAAGTAAAAAGTTTTCAATATTTTTTAAATACAACGGGAAAAACCCTAAAAAAATAAGGGAAAACCGGGAGTTTTTACGCAAAACCAGTTTTCGACATAACCAAATTTTTTATTTTGCTATAACTCAAAAACTAATCGATGTAAATACTTGAAATTTTCACTAAATGTTAAGATTAGCGTTCTCTATACACCGCCGTTAAATTTTCAAAAAATTGTGCCTATGGATTTCAATAATTTTTGAATGACATTAAGAACTACTTCTGTGGAATTTTCTATTAAATTTTCAAGTATTTTGTACGAGCAAAATTTTTTTTATCACCGATTATCAAAATAAAATGTAAAAAAATCGAATATTTTAAATGCCTATAAGTGGCTTAAAAATCAATATTATATTTTGAAAAAAATATGACATAAAAGAAATACCAATCTTAACAGCTGGTAGAAATTTAAAAATCTGCGACTTATACTTTTTGAATTATAACAAATATTAAAAATCGTTTGAGAATAAATCGCTATTTTATGCGATTTCGTAAATATTCAAATTTCAAACAGTCATAAAATTATTTCCTCTCAGTACGGTAAATATTTTTTTAAAGATTTTTGAAGAGTACCTTATAGAAAACCTAGTGTTAAAATTTTGAACCTAAAGTATGAACAGACAATTTTTTATGAATTTATATCTACAAAATAACTTGCAAATTTTCGTGATTTTCGCGATGGTCAAATAATTAATTTCGTATTTTTGTATTTTTTCATTAGCAATATCTCAAAATTTTTTTTTATTATTATTTTATTTCCGTATGTATCTTTCAGTCAAATCTCTAGACCAATTCCTTTTTAATCGACTTTTAACATGACTAAGGAGAGATAAGTAAAACGTATTACGGATAAAGAGATTCGAGGGCTTATGGGAATTTGATTTCGTGTATTTTAATTGATAAAACAGATTTATTTATGACATAGTAATCAATCATTATCAATAAACAAAAGAGTCTAGAGAAAATAATTACAATTTATTATTTTAATAAAATGTTTGAAAAACATATAAATCTCAAATATAGAGCACGGATTCGTACTCTTAAAAAATATCAAAATATGTCATGTAAAAATATTTGAGCAGATTTTATGTAAAAATCATTAAAATGTGTATCAAATATGAATTAAAAATAAATTTATATTTAAAAATAAAAAGTTTTATTTAGCTTAATTTTATGAGTTAATATGAATGTTAATTCGGTTGCATCCAAAAACCGCACACTTTTGATTTTGTCCCTAAAAAGGTCGATAGCCAAATGCCACATAGCTTATCGGTCATTTTATAACAAATTACCGTACATTTATAGTGGGTTAAAACCGTACACTAATTTTAGTGAAAATAGTGAAAAGAAAATATTATAAGATATGTACTATTCAATAATCAAGTATTTAGTTGTCACTCGTTATTAATCGGTCTTGATTCGGTTAATAATTGAAAGTTACAAAGGGAGCAGTAATAAACAAGTGCATATTACTTGACAATTTTAAATACCGAAAATCTAGTGTCAATATTAGTGGAAATGTGGTTTGGCGATGTTATATTAAAAATTGTACATCCACGGTAACAACATGCAGTCAATTAAATTTATTCTTTTAATTCATAATTCAAATTATGAAATGTACATAAACATATGCGTTTTTTGTTTATCGATCTTTTCTGGGGTCAAAATAATAACTGTGCGGTTTTTGGATACAACAATTTTTAAAACTGTGCGGTTTTAACCTATTAAATGTGTGCGGTTTTAACCTACCAAAAGCGTGCGGTTTTGTTCTGTATCTCATCAAAAGTGTGCGGTTTTTGGAGTCAGCGGTTAATTCATTCACAGCTAATCTATTTTTAATAATATCATGGACTTTTTTAATATATTTGCATCGTCATCTGCAAACTTTTATATTATCTACCTTTTGGTATTTTATAAATTACTCCGCGGAATATATTATTTATGAAACAATGACTATCCATATGTCCATCATATTATTACCCGGAGAAGAGGTAAAGAAATCTTTTGCATTTTATTTCTGAAAATTTTTCTGAAAATTGAAATTCTGCTAAATGATTTAAAAAAAACATTTTTACCATTATTGATTAAAATATTAATATTTGAAAATAATTCTGAAATTTAATCAGCAATAAATAAACATGGTCAAACAAATCACATGTTAGGTACATTAACATAAATAAATATATTTATATTATGCCTGTAAATAATTAAATTAATTATACAAACTATAAGGAAGTAACAGCTTTCATATATTGGTCCAATTATCCATTTATTTGATTTTCTTTCGCAAACTATATGTTATCCACATGCGTTACAAATTTTAGATTCTTAACGGAGTAATGGAATCTATTGGTTTTACAATGATGTGTGTTTTTTTTTTTATTTTTGTGTCTGACAACACCTTATTTTGGCAGTACAAATGCTTCGATGTGCTTATGTAGCAACTTTTCTGAAAGGAAAGTGAATCTAGTTTGTACTTTGGGGGGTCAAAAGTAAAAAATTTTCAATATTTTTTAAATGCGACGGGAAAAACCCTTAAAAAATAAGGGATAAAAGGGAGTTTTTACGCAAAACCAGTTTTCGACAAAATCAAATTTTTTATTTTGCTATAACTCAAAAACTAATCGATGTAAATACTTGAAATTTTCACCAAATTTTTATATTAGCGTTCTATATACAACAATAAATTTTCAAAGTATTTTGACTTTTATTGAGCGATTTATAGACAATTAAAATTTTTAATTTTTTTAATTTTTTTTTTTTAACAAATCCATTATCGGGAAAAGCTTTAGATGTAATAAAATATAAAGATACTACCAAATGGGTAAACATAAAAAAATATTTAAGTGAAGCATTTGAATCACAATATTCAGCATCTTCTTTGCAATTACAAATTAACTCCATAAAAATGAATCTTGGGGAAACGGTTTACTCTTATACAGAGAGAATTATACTATAAATTATGCAATATTTATACATTTTATAAACCTAAAGATGAAGCTAAAATTATTCAAACTCAATTAAAAGAGCAAACATTAGGATTATACATAAAAGGATTAATAAAACCAATAAAAATTGTAGTAAAAATCAAGCAGTGGCGTATCCAGGATTTATTTTACGGGGGTGTTTTGAAATTTAAAAGACATTTGGAAGGTGGGGGCTCTGCCCCCCACACCCCCTGAATAATATAAACAAGTACCATTAATTGATGTAAATTATTATATTAACGGAAATAATTATAATAAGTATGTGTACAATTTACAAGTCATATTAAACTTTTATTTTATTATACAAATCACAAAAATAAATGATTATAATAATAATATAAATTGAGAACCTAGGTGAATTTTAAGCGGCGGGATTGGATTGCAAGTCCATCAATAACCTCTGCCGTAGATATAGGTATATCTCTATGGATATTCATTAAAGCTAGACCATTCAGCCTGTTTTCTCCCACGGTATTTCTTAAATAAGTTTTAAGTCTACGGAGAGTTGAAAAGGAACGTTCACTTGTAGATGTGGTGACAGGAAATGTTGCTAAGATAACCAACAGCCTGTGAATCGTAGGAAAAATAATAGAATTACAGTTATTCAATGCATCTATCACATGTTTCGGAGTGGAATTTTTAATCTGTTGCTTCCAAACCAAAAATTCACCCTTTGCACTTTTATCATCAACTACAATATCCTCTGCATATATTTTTATAAGTTCAACAAAATTTTCTTCATCATCATCTTGAACACTCAGTAAACAAGAAAAATTTTTAACAAGTGATTTGAGCTAAAAATCTATCTCTTAATTGGTTTGAAAAACTGTCTAAAAATGGAATGTATATTGATAACCTAAAATATTCTTCACTGGAGTTTGTGGTGAAGTTTGATCTATGGTTTTGATTCTTTGTAAGTCTAGGTACGGTGATTGCAACTCCCATGGTTTCGCATTTTCTGCTTACTTCAGTATAAATTTCTTTAAACTCTGCTTCAGCTTTTCTTCTTAAATCCATTGCTGTGTGAGTCACATCTTCGGCTAACTCCATAGCTTTAACCAAGTCCAAGTTTTCTGTTTGTAACTGGCGACTTAAAGGCAAGCTAATTGAAAGTACTTTGGCGAGAATATGAACAGTTAATAAAAACTCTCCATTTTTTATGGAACACAGTAAATTATTACTTTTTGATGATGTTTCTCTATCTACCCAATTGGAAATTTCTTCTAAAGCTTCAATAACTGAGTCAAATAGTTCTAAAAACACCATTACTGATTCGTGTCGTTCCACCCATCTAGTGGGACATAAATCCTTTAGTTTTTTTTTCTTGTTTTCTGGTGCAATTTCGTCAATTGTTTTTTTCAATACATTTTGCCTTTTAGGCGTTTTAAAAAATACATAAATAGCTTGTAATGTACCTGTGGCATTCCGGATTGATTTTATGTTACAAGCATCCGATATTGCTAAATTTAATGAATGTGAACTACAATGAGAGTATACTGCTAATGGATATGACCGCCTTACAACTGCTTGTACGCCATTAAAATGGCCACGCATAGCGGAGGCCCCATCGTAACCTTGCCCACGTAAAAAATTTAAGTCTAGACCAATATTTTTTAAGCTGTCTATCAAAACTTCGGCCAAACCATTGCCTGTAACATCAACAACAGGCACAAATTTGAGAAAATCTTCTCTCATCATATTGGTATCACTATCATAATATCGAACACAAAGGCTGAATTGTTCTATCCCGGAAATGTCACATGTTTCATCAGCTAAAACTGTAAAACATTTTGCTTGGTTAATTTTATTTACAAGTTTCTTAATAATGATAGAACCAATAATATCAATTATTTGATTTTGAATTACTGAACTCGTGTATGTAGCATTTCGTGGACAATTTTGTAAGCGCTGTCGAAATATCTGATCTCCTCCATTTACACGATACCTAAGTAATGCTCGGAAATTTCCATCATTTTCTGAAGGGAATGGAGTTTCAAATTGATTAGGACCATAATCCTTATGACCTCGCAGTGCTATCCCTTGCCGCCCACATACTAAAATAGTTTCAATTATTGGTTGGATAAATAATCTATTTTCTTCAATCTCAAGTTTTAACTTTGTATCAAGTTGAACAGCAACAGAAACTTGTTTGTTATTGAATATATTTAAAAATCCGTTAGCTTTCTCCATAGCAGTCAAATGATATACCAAACTTTGATGTTTATTAAACTTCTCAACTGCACAATTCCAATTATTATATTTTTCACAAACCAATTTTCCAAGCTTTTGGTATTTTACTTCATCGGTACCAAATAATACACAATATACACAAAATGCACCATCTAAAGACTTTGAATAAGATAACCATTTCCAGTTATAAAACCATTTATTTTGAAACTTCAAATTTCTTGACCCACTAGCAGGATACTTATAATCGGGACTAGGACGTGACAAATTACACAAGAACTCAAACTTCTCAGTATCATTTATCTACAAAAATATATACATTTTAAATCACAATATGTAATTTTTATATTAAATTATATAAAATATCATGCAAACTGTTTAAAAGCAGAACAATCACCCGTTCAGTCATACAAATTAATAAATGTCAGTCCAGAATAATAGATATTATTTTTAAAAATGCATCCAATATGTTTAGCGAGCAATAAATAATTGTTATATCATAAGTGAAATGTTCTACTACTTACAGCACTTTTATCAACTGTTGTACTGTTTTAAATTATTTAAGAATATAAAAGTGGATTTTTTTTAACAATTCAATAAAAAAAGCAATACCATACCAATGCAATGTGATTTTGATCTTGAAGGAAAGCATATTAATTAAGCGAAATATAATTTATAAAAATTTCAAGCAATAATAAAAAATGAATGTAAATGTATACTACCATACACAACAATAATCTAAACCTATAAATATAATAATTATATAATACTCCCCTGAGAAATAAAATGTAAATACAATTGTAGGTATCCATGTTCAAAAAAATATATTTTACAATAAATTTTAAGCTGCAATATTTGTATTTGCATATTATGTGTACCCACATTGGTCAATGAATACATTTTGGAATGCAGTTTGGATATATTATATCTAAGATACACTCTTATATAATAATTCATGTTGCCTAAAACATTTTTTAATTTTATATTTTAGCCAAACCATTAATATTATAATAAAAAATAAAAATATTCATCATTAATCTTAAAAAAATTCATTCAAATACTATTCACATATTTCACAATATGGCTTGATTATAAGTAAATTAACAGTAAATACCTAATTGAGAAACAAAAATAAAATCTTAATTTTTTTTTTACCTGATGGCGAGGTCGACCAATAATTAAACCAATATCTGAATCAGTCATAGTCACTAAAACATTACCTTCACTGG
Source organism: Sipha maydis (assembly GCA_034509805.1). Lineage (NCBI taxonomy): Eukaryota > Metazoa > Arthropoda > Insecta > Hemiptera > Aphididae > Sipha > Sipha maydis. Next base: position 272,924 of record JASXSY010001276.1, on the reverse strand, counting down.
TACTAGTCATATTTGACATGTTACACTGCAATTTAAACAAAAAAAATAACAGTTATTTCTTTATGTTAAAAAAAAAAAAAAAAGCATAGTAATATAAACAAATGCTTACTTGATTATGTGCTATATTTTCACAATCAATAGTTGTATTATTTACTGATACATCAGACTGAGTAAATACATTTTTTGAATTGGAGTCATTGTAAATCTATCAAAACAATAAAATTAAAATATTGACAAACTATACTTCTGTAAGAAAAACTGAAAACTACTTGTGTAACTTGTGTAACTTGGACGTCACTGTTTTTTTCACTTTCCGCTTTAAGTTTTTTTTGAAAAAATGTATGTATTTGGCGTTGTCTCTTCTTAACATTATTAGAAGAATCCATAATTGTAAAATATGTTAATCATAAACCATTAACAGTAAAACGAGTTAGTCAAATTAATTTGAATTTTAAAACATTTGTCCACAGAATAATCATAATGGGATATCACTCGATATCAGAATATCACGACTGTTAACAGCAGAAACCGTTATCACTAGACTAAATGTAAATATTATGAATGCGAACTAACCAACTTTATTTTGATTGTGATAGTCTGTTAAGGAGCGGATGGTAACACTGTAACAGCGTTTTTTAGGTAGTGTATAATTCAATAAAAGCTAGCTGAAACTTCAAAACACAAATAAAATACTTACTTTCGTCTTTCATAGAAATCCGGTCAAATGAGTAAATTCAGAGTTTGGTGAAAATATAAAAAAATACGGATGATGGGGGGTGTTCTAACACCCATATCACCCCCCCTAAATACGCCCCTGCTATCAATCATTTACAATCAAAATCAGCAACCCTTGGTAATTCCAAATGTTTAATAGAGTAATTACAACTTTACAACAACGTCGTGATTTTGAACAACATTATGATAAACTTTGGAATGAAATACTTGAATTTAGTACAAAACATGAAATTTCTCTTGAAATTCCTTCGCAATGCATGAAATATAAATATTGAATAATTTTTACTAATTACTTGAAATTCAATTGTATTATTTATTTGGTTATAGCTGTATCTAGGAAGAGATTACGAAAAGAGTCATCTCAACTCAAAGATTTTGTTTGTTCGTCAACTACTTGTGCTAGTGATGATCATATTGTAGAAATGGGAAAAAAGTACTGGAAAAAGAAAGCGTATTATTGTATATTAGATACAATTATCAATATTTAAAAAATAAGATTTTCTGAAAAAAGTTTTCAAGTTGCATCATCGATATATAGTTTACTAAAATTAAATTTTGAAGGTTCTTCATTTTTAGTTGATCATTATAAGGTACTTGTAAATTACATTATGTCATTATTATTATTCAAGCATTTAATTAATGTTTAATATTTTTTAAGGATTTATTTGGAATTGCCGATCAGTCATTGAATTCTGAAATATCTGTTTTAAGAAACATTTTGTGTGAAAACCCTAGTTTAGAGCAAATTAAACAGCATTTGACATTATACGATTGTAAAGTATTTCCAAATTTTTCCAAAATGTTTTAAGTAGCTATTACTCTTCCAGTAATTATAGCAACCTGCGAGAGATCATTTTCTGCTATACGACGTATTAAAACATGGTAACGCACTTGTATGAATCAAGATACATTTAGTAATTTAAGTATTTTGAATATAGAAAGTGACATAAGTATCAATAATGAAGACATTTTAAATATTTTTGAAAAAACTGAAAGATGTAAACAATTACATTAAAATATATATATATTAATTATATATAACCTACCTATTTATTTATATATTGTGTTCAATTGTGTTACTTATTTAACAACAAATTATTATTATTATTATTATTATTTTTTTTTTTTATGAAATAAATCGATTTATTTATAAAATTATAAATTTGTATTACTATAATATTAATACTTAGGTTATATATGTGTTCTATGTATGGTACTTAACTACGTCAGAATTGAAGAAATACAAGTATCCTTAAAATTATGTGCTAATGTACATTATACTAACATATTATAATTGAAAAAAAGTGAGCCGTCGCGGGACACCTGGCAGACGTGAAACATCAAAATTTTTTTTTTGTAATAATGTTGAAAATAGATGGTGAATAAGATGACTATGAAATCATTACTAAATTAATATCATAAGACTATTTTGTTTTTTATTTGCACATGAAGTGCTTAAAAGATTAACAAAGACATACAAAAATATATAAATGTAATAATAAATTAAATAAATTATTTAATTAATTAATTTTTTTTTTTAATTAATTTGTAAATTGTGAATCGGGATATACATCAAAAGCACATGACGGAGACATTTCACTCCGACCTGCATTTTGATTAACTTGAAATTTAATTATTTTTTCTGGCGGCGCGGCGGTGCACTGTCTCGTTCCATTATATTTGTAATATTTTCACTGTCACTGTCACTCATATTTCATTAGAAAATATATATCGTTATTACAACAGTCCGTTCAAAACAAAATAATATACAATATACATACACGTAACAATATAATCAACGTAATATACTATCAATTTATTTATACGCAACAATATAGGTGTATATATTATACGTTTATAAATCGTATAAAAATAGATAAGCCGATACTGCGTACATAGAGAGGAAATCGCCGAGCTTCGGAGAATTGAGCCGACGAGCTATGAGTGGGGCGTCGCCACGCCACAGTCGGTCTCAATTACTGTACCGCGCTCTAAGATATTACACATCAAAAAATAAATTCTTGGGGCTTAAGCCCCCCCCTAAATATTTTTACTATTTGCGCCACTGCCTGGCTTGCAATAATTCAACCCCCAACCCACCTCATCAGAGGCGTTCTCAGTACATTTCAATGAGGATGAAAAAAATGGTCACAAAATAAGCCGTAAGCAAAAAAATAAAATAAAAATAATAACTAGTCAATATTGAAAACATAAATCAAAAGTAGATAAAACGTGTATTACCTATGTATAAAAAAATAAAGAACCTTGTAGAGGGATCTATCCCCCATATATCCGCCCCCCGTGAGAACGTCCATGTACCCCACCATAAGTATTTATTATTCCAAGACATAATGGGAACTTAGTATTAAACTTAAAAATTGTAGATATTTTATTATTTTAATAAATCAAAAAAGAAAAAAAGTTTATTAAGTGTTAAGGCGCGTCTAGACCAAGAAAGAAACTTTATGAACATTTTTCTAAAATATTGTCGCCGACATTGTCAGAAACATTGTCGGCGACAAAATTTTGTTACCGGCTGAGTAGCGGTAAACTTCAAAGGATGTTTATCAAAATTGTAGTCAGCAATGTATTGGCACGTCCAGAACAGTCGACTTGACTATTGTCTATTCTTCTTCTTCTTCTTCTTCTTCTTCTGCCTCGCCTTCCTCCCAACTATTTGGGGTCGGCCACCCTTGTCCTACACCTCCACTTCACTCGGTTAATCACATCTCCTCTGCACATACCGACAGCCCTCATGTCATTCTCCAAAGTCTCCAACCATCTCTTTTTTGGTCTTCCTCTTCCTATTTTCCCTTAAACGTCCACCTTACTATTGTCTATTAATAACATTTATTCAATTTTTATATTTTTTTGTATGAAATTGTATTATTTTGTGTTCAGTCAGTCAAAAGCTTTGACGTAAATTGAAGTGACCTGTTTATTTTAGTACTTGTACACATTTATTTATTGTTTTGCATCTTTAAAACACTATGGAGTTTACTCAAGAACAAATGTGTCAGTTAATTGATTTATATCATGAAAAGCCAATATTATGGGACCAAAGACTGTCGGATTATAAAAAGAGGTATAAAAAATTGATGCGTGGAGTGAAATTTCAGAAATAATGGGTGTTGACAAAACAGAGATTGAAAAATGTTTCATACATTTATTAATAGTAGACGCGTGTGATTTTAATTTATATCGAAAACATTTTGTCATATTTTGTCGACAACAGTGTTGGCGACAAATGTTCCTTGGTCTGGACGGGCCTTTACGTGTTTTAAGGTAAAACGCAAAACGAAAAAGTTGGATAATGTTATAATTTCAAATAATGTAAAACGGATTTTTTTTCAGCTACAAGTCCTGGTATTTTTAGCTTCAATTGGTTATAAAGCGGTCCCAAACTTTTATGACCACGGAACCCTTAGGAAATAGTTTGTGTTTCATGGAACCCCAATGTTCAATTAACCTGGATTTTTCAATTATTTACTATAAAATTAATATATAAAATAAAGTACTCCAAGTAATGTTTTAAAGATAGTTTGTGATAATTTTTTATTAAAATATCTACACTCAATATTCACCTTGCGGAACCCTTGAGATTGTCCCATGGAACCCTTAGGTTCCGCGGAACACACTTTGGGAAACACTGGGTTATATAATTATGGTCGGACAGCGGTCTTATGCTGTTGTAGATTGTAAATAGATTTTATTGATTTTAGTGTAGAAAAATGATAACAGCATATAAAATAATAGCAATTAAATATAATATTAAAATTAGCAAATTGAAGTTTACATTTTAACAGATTTAACAAGTACTTAATCTATCAAATTATAATATATATATATATATGTTACCGGCAAAGTGTTGAATCCGGCATTCTATAGAATGTCAAAAATGAGCAGGAAATGTATAAAATTAATATAATGACTAGGTATTCTATAGAATACCAAAACTCAATCAGGCAATGTAATTATATTTTAGTGAGTATATTTATAATTTACACACATTTATATGTTCGACGATCAAATATAAGATATTACAGATAAGTTGGTTATCATGCCAATTTGTGAAAATAGGTAAAATAATATTATAACATAACTGATTAAGAGATAAATATGTGATGGATTTAATCAAACCCAAGTTTCAATTCAGGGTTCTTTGATTTCATACCGAATTAAATATATTTAAAATATATTTATAAAACCAGAAAAAGTTTAAAAAAAATACCGTATAATAAGCTGCTATAAATAAATTAAAATAATAAACATTCTTTGATTAAATACTGTTCTAAAACTCATACTTTACCTAACGTAGCAATGGCATTCTATATAAACCCTAGGAATTTTATAGATTGCCTAGGCATTATTTAAAATATTACAATTTAATACATTGCAAAATGGTACAAGAGGCCTATACTCTACACATTGCCGGTAACATATATATCGAATACCTAATTATTAGGTCCTAAAACGAAAGGAATCAAGGCCTAAATAATTTCCCAGCCTCAAAAGGGTTATTGTCCATAATTAGTACGGTGGGTTTGGTATAAAATTTAGGACTTTTTCTTGAGTAATATTGAAAGAGTACATTGAAAGAATTACGTTCTAAAAGAGAACAATTTATATTGCTACTAATTTATTTAGAGAGAAAGGATGTATCAGAATTACATAATAGATTAAGATTAAGGATATTTTGAGTATCATTTATACTATAGTTAATAATAAAATACGTAAAACAATATGAACATAATCCAGCGCAACAGCTGTGGCGCGAAGCAAAGTGGATAAAAATAAAATAAAGCGTAATTGCCACTTCTAAGTATAAAAACAGAAGCCAGAGTTGTCCTATTGAAAACCCACGGTGATTTGTGTTAATTATTTGTGTTAACCTAAAACGTTCAATACTTTCATGTTAGATTTTTCGTGTAGGTACGATGGAAATGTATCGAAAAACACTATTTTCCCGTCGACCCGCCGCTCGTCCGTACGTCTACTCGTGTAGTTGCAGCGTCGACGACGTACGACGGGTGACGACGCACTGAACGTATTGATCGGTCGCAGGACGAGCGCGGAACGATGGGCGACGGTAACACGCAGGTGACACAGCAATAAAAATGTACGGCGACAAACCGTTTTCAATTTTGTGATTTGCTGTTGGCCTCAAAGGTGTGACTCAACACACTCAAACCCGTACTGATGTACAGTTTACTATTTTAATGCACTATGGCTATAGTGTTGCTGTGTGTACTAAAACCTCGAGCGTATCTACTGTTGTCGGTTACCGCAGTTTCTGCTCGACGTTTGTTTCCATTACGCCTTTGTTCTTTAATATTAATAACTTTAACCATAATGGCTTCAATGGCTTTTAACTTTAAGTTGCAGTCAAGAGAAACAGATGTTTAGCTTACAAAAATAAATAATTGTTGACGTATGTTTAAACGTGTGTCTGCCGCTTTTACGTTTTATAAGTAATTTGAAAAATATATCTAATATGCCACTCAGTACACTCCGTTGTAACTACATGTAAAAATATGGTAAGCTCAAGATAAATGTTAGCAATGCTACATTTGGTCATGACCTAATATTTAAAAGTATGTGAAGTAATATAAAATCTAGATGAAAATAACGTTTTAAATACATGTACGGAAGAATCCGTTTATAACGGTGGTCAAGGGACTTAAAGAATCAGATCGTTGAATCCAAACTTCGTTACATCCGGACGACGGAAAAAAATTGATTTTTTTGAAAAATCGAAATTTAAAACAAATTTTTTTGTATTACAAATATATAATTACATAAACCAGATCATGTATTTACGAAAAATATTACGAGTCATATACATAATATTATGTTAATCTAGTTATTCATGTTAACAATCTTTTTAAAATAAAAATCTATTTTAGTTCTTTATCTGTAACTGAATACTCAATACAATTTCTATCGAATTGTACGAAATCCAGTTAATTGTTATAGATGAATAAAAAAACTAATTTTTATTTAAAAATAACAACGTTATATCCGAATTATCGTTGTAACCGATTTTGTAATACCCATGCAAAATTACTGCACGTATAATACAAAACCAACCGAATACATGGCTGGGAATCGTTTCATCCGGTGTACGAATTATATACGACATCGTATTATAATAATCGAATTCTACTGTATTGAAAATGCCTTTCACGAAAAATAAGATTAAAACACTTGGTTAACACATTGTTTACTTGGCAAGAATTGTAATTGTGGAAGTAAATTAAATTACTGTTTTAAGAAATTATGTGAATAAACTAATATTTTCTTTTTATAAAACCGTATGGTTATTACTTCTTCTCAGATAATCAATGGACGGACTGAATGTTTTATTTTACAAATAAACCTATTTTCTGGTATAGATATTTGTTTTTTTTTTTATTAAATTTGGATATTACCTAGTTATTATATTATTTCACGTATATCACGGTTAAATATTATTAAGCTTTTGATGGTGAACGAAAGGGCGTGAATCAGATTATTGATCAAACCCGGATGAGCTGGTCTCCCAGATGCAGGATAATCCGGTAAACTGCAATGCCGTGTTTCGCTTGGCGGGTGAGGTAATGGCTGTCAAGGGAGAAGCTGAGCACGAGAGACGGTGTCGCGAGTAGTAATTCTATTCAGGCGTGCAAAGAGGGCAGCGGTGAAGAGACAGACGGGGTAAATTTCCACTCTCTTCAGCATCCGACTGAAAGTCATGAAAGGGGGACTATCCCTCCTGCAGCTTCCGCTAAAGGACGATCAATAGTTTTCATTAATATATTATGACTAGCCACCATTTGATGTACCTATTACTTTATGGTGTTTTCATTGGCGTGTGTATTGTCGGTTTAAAAAAAAAGGATTAGTGTATAGTAATAATATTATTTAATATAATGTTACTAAACTTTTTTTGATTTCAGTCTCTTTTTACACGAAGTCTAATTAGTGAGATATAAATAAACACTAAAATTCTACCGGAGTTCATTGTATTATTAATAAAAATAAGAATAACAATGAACTATGCAAGCGGGTCGACTTGTTAGGCTAGGACTTAAGAATACCAAAATACTTTCAATTAATATTACTTTATATCAAAATTTAAGCTTGAGTGCTAAGTTTTTTTTATTCTGTTCAATTCAATTTTAATAAATAATGAAATTACTTTAGTTTTGCCATTTACAATAAATCAACTTTACCTTCAAATAACAACAAAAACTAAACACGAAACAAATTTTCATTGAATTTATCTATTAAATTATATTACAATAAGTCATACAAAATTAAATATATATATATTTAATTTTGTATGACTTTGGATACACATTATATCTAAATACTATTTTTTGCTGCAAAAATTGTTATATTTATACTTACTTTATTACGAAATTTGAATCTATTATTGTATCAAACATTTTTAAAAATATAAAGTTACCCATCCTCTTTTATTCAGTGTGGTTTTTTTAAGAGTAACGGTACATTATTTTCAAATTGAAAAGACTAGAACATCAATATTTATATATATGTTATCTACTTGCCTGTTCCTAACCGTAAAATCTTACCCGATTTTTAAGTATTGCTCATCTTTAGTTATATCACTAAAATAATAACCATTCATAAATATATATTCCTCTCTTTATTATTTCATATTCATTTACGATTTTTTTTAACTTTGTATATACCTGATAACGATTGTTTAGTTGGAAACCGGTCGTACATTACACATTACTCCAGGCTATGCATTAATTAATTAAATTACATAAAGTATTTATTTATATATTAATTTACGACTATAATAATAATAATGGTTATAATTAATAACAAATTTTACATTCATAAATATTTTTATAGAGTTTTAATACGTATTTTATTAACGACTATTCAGAATGTTATTAACTTAGGTGTGGTGGTACTTTCTTAGTGCAATAATGTTTTGTTTTAATTTTATTGAAATTTCAAACCTAATAATATTTAAAGCATAAAATAATATAGTTGTAATATCAGTATAACCAGTAGTGATAACATTTTTTTTTTCTCAGGTGTATAAGGTTTAAAGCTGGTAAATTTTAACATCACTCTAGACAGTTGAAAAAATATTTACATAAACATAAATGTTAATTTTCCGAGTGTAAAAAGAAAAACTATAAAACGTATCTGTATATTTTGAATAAACATGTCATAATACATAATTTAAATTATAACGGCGCATTGGAACATTAAAAAGGGTCAAATATTAACACTGTTATGGTAGTGATGGCGGTGCCCATCATAACCCCCTACATATACATAAAGTCCTACAGTATGACAGTAAACATCCGTGTTATATTGGACGAAAATTCGTGCGGTCATACGAGTAAGTATTTTAATGTTATATATAAATATACGAACATGTATATTATATAAAATTGTATATATTTGTATATATGTACATCTATATATATATATATATATATATATATATATATGAAGTGTAATATGTCGATTGTTCGAGCAATTTGAACCACGAATATAAATAAGTTGCTTATATTTTATAGTGTAATATTTTCATTACATTTATTATTACTAATAATTATGTAATTAATTTAAACCTAAACTATGAGAAATTAATTAAAAAGTTATTATCCGTTTATTTGCACATGATATACAATAATGTGCTAGATGATGTACTAGAATCGTATTTTGATGCGGACCTGTACGGCGATCAATAACGAAACGCCCTTCTCCGAATGCTTCCTTCGACAACCACCAATGCGCGACACGTAGGGTCGTGCGACAAGCCACTCACTCGTTCAACACAGGTGAGCGTCATGGGTCATCGTAACGACGTCTGCCGAGGAAATACGACTTTTGATCCGATTTGTTTTCCCGTATCGTCACAAACGGATATATATTTATATATATATTCGTATTGTTACGGCGAGTAAACACCCGTTACTTAAAATGTTCATTATGACTAAGGCTAGGGACTTCATACTTTAAGAACCATAAAATATACGAAGATTCTATAATATGTTGCTAAAAAATATTTTGTTTTTCGTTAAAAAACAAAAAAATTAAAAATTAATTTATTATTAATTACTTTAATTTAATATTATAATTTTTTTTTTATAAGCTCGTTTTTAAACAAAACAAAAATGTCAATTACATACCGTGATTGAAAAATCGTAATCTTATTAATGATTAAAATTACGATTGAATTTGTAGTTATTAATCATAAGATAAATTAATATGATTTATAATTACAATAACAAATTAACTTAAATGATTAAAGTAATGATGTTATAACAGTGATAATTGCGATAACATAAATTATTAATTAGTAATCTTGACTAATTTTTATTGGTTAATGATTTTTCGATTACGATTTTGGGCTATACTTTAAGTTAAAATTTTAAAATATGTATAGTTTATTGACTGTTTTAGTGTATTTTTTGTATTTCATATTATTGATTATAAGTATTGGCGTACGCCGAGCTGTATTTCAGAGATTGTCTACAATACTTTATTAAATATTTAATAAATTATAAAATTTAAATAATTATATAAACAGAAATTTAATTTTATATTTAAAATTGTGGTATATTAGTCCCAATGAATGTGTTGTCCTTAAATCTCGTATATTTTTCTCAGATAACTTCAACTTTTTATAATTTGTTCTTATAATCGTATAATCAATTGTAGTTTTCAATATCGCACAAAACTTTTGCACGAAAATGTAGAAAACTTAGTTTTTTTTTTTTTTTTTACTATGAAACATTATTTATTTTTTATCAAATATTTTAGAATAAATTACATTTAAATTTAGAAAAATAATTTAAAGTACGGCTTTTACTTTAAGACTTAAATTGTAAGGCTCAATTTACAACATTTCGGGGGTACTCGGGCACATTCGTCAACTCTTGTGCGCATGTCTATGGTTATAAGTAGGATATTGCAAACAGAAAAAAATCAATAAGAAGTAAATTAAAGAAATAATATAGGAAATTATTATATATTATGGAAAATAATTAGGATTACTAAGACAAAAACAAATTATTTTTAGGAAAATTATTTTTAATAATAAATATAAATTTTTCAACAAAAGGATCGTCGGTCTAAAGCAAGAAGTTCAGAATTGAATATATTTAAAGTAGGTATTAAACATTTTTTTTAAATATGGGTCTTTCTTCACATCTCAAAAGAATTTTTGAATGTAAAAATAAATTTATAATTTCACTTTCGAAGTTTTTTGATACAGAAATTCCTTAGTTGTTATTCGTGCAACACAATATATAACAGGGGTGGCCAGCAAGAAGAGACTCGCGAGCCACCAAATATATTAATAAATATGGAAGAGCCAAAATGTAAAATAAAAAAAAAAAAAGGTCATATTATTATATAATTTATATTTATTGTAAATAAGACAAGATAAAGTATCGTATTTAATAAAATGTGAAGATTATGTACAAAAATTATATTGTTTATCAGCTCATTTTGAAGATCGATTTAAAGACTTGAAATTACTTAAACCTTCGATTGCATTTTTAGAAAATCCCTTTGTAATTAATGTTATTGAAAGTGGATGTCTAGTATTAAAATCGATTTAAATGGATACGGCAGCTTTAGAAATTGAACTCTTGGAATTATTGGAAGATGAAGGACTGAAGCAGTTTAAATACAGTTGTTATTCTTTGTTGAAATTTTGGAAACATGTGCCTGTTATTAAGTGGATAACACACTAGGTGATTCGAACGCAAGTTCCTTACACATTAGAAGCGTGTCTACGCGTTCGTCAGCGTTTTAAAATCGCGCTGCTAAAATGAATCAATTAAATGAAAATCACAAATGATGAATGACCTCGTAAAATATAAAATAAACGCGACGTTTCGGCGATTAAAACGCCCAATGCGAATAATAACATAGGAAATGACTTGTTTAATTTTAGAGCGTTAGCGCGATCAATTGCTCAAAATTAAACATGAACGTTTCGACGCGCGTCTCATTTACGTGTGTGAATAAGCCCATATAAAAGTATATGTTTAATTTTGGGCGATTAATCGCGACGTTCGAAACGCGCGTTCGAATCGCCTAGTGTGTAATCCACTTTAAATATCCAAAAATTACTCTTTGCGCTCAAAAGTTAATATCGATTTTTGGAACAACATATTTTTGCGAGTCTTTATACTCAACCATGAAACGATTAAATCTAAACATCGATCAACATTAACGGATGAGTATTTAACTGAATTGTTAAGGACTACGTTAACAACATATGGTCCTGATTTTAAAAAGCATACAAGCAAAATAAACACGCAACAAATAAGAAAATAGTCAATACCTAAAGAAAAATTATATCAAAAACACTTTATTTTTTTCTATACACTGTAATTTTATAAAATATCATACTTTTTCAAATACATAAATTTATGTTTTCAAATTTTTTGTAAAAATGTTACGATAAGATGCGAGCCGCAAAAGTCTATGATGCGAGCCGCGGTTTGGCCACCGCTGATATATAGGTATATAAATTGAATGTTATACGGAATAGAATAAATAACGAACTGTGACAAGTCATAAGGGACCCATATACGATCAGCTTATCTGTTAGATTAATTGTGTGACGTTAAGACTGAACTATTAACTGTGGTAACTGTGTTTTATCCAACGAAACGTTACTTATGTGTACTAAGTTTCGAAGCCTCAGTACTATTTGGTCAACTGACAGTATATTTAAGTAATCGTTATGTCCCGTCAGCTTATTAAATACGTTTACATCAATAGTTAAGCTCCTATCCAATAACTACTTTGTCTACAATATTTATTTATTTTTTTGTGCTGTCTTATATCACTTAACTTAAATTTGATTGTATACATTGATTTGCTTAAATAAATTGAGCTGCATCGGGGTTGTGCGATCCTTTCTTGATTGTATTTTAGGTAGTCGGAGATGATGTGCTTGACAGGGAAAATTGTTCCACATGTTGAGCAAATCGGGGGTTCTTACATGATTTTTTATTGTAACTTTAGAGATGAATTCGGATAAAGAAAGAGTACATACATATAATAATGTAGCTCATTGAACAATAATGAGTGCCAACTAGCTCTAAAATATATAAATAGTTGACGTTTTCTAAAATTCCTAATTTTAATAATATATAGTATTATGTTTTGTGATAATGACTAACAATTACACAAATAAAATCATGATTACTGATTACTTTGAAAAATAATTAAACGATTAATAACTAATGTAACTTAATAAATTAATCGTAATCGATTACGTAATTTGGTAGATTTAGTAGACTATGGTCAACACTGAGTATATCATGTATACACATTTTGTTTATGATTTAATATTTTTTTAAATCTAACCAAAATGAAAGTCAAACAATGACTAAAATTTATCGAATATTATCAAATGTAAATGAGCAACGATTGTTCGCTAATAAATTTTTATACGTCAGTGTTATTGAATTTATAATACTTAAAATTGTTGACTTGAAATCTTTATGATTTTTCATGGGATTGTCTAATCCTTCTAAATTATTAGAAATGTTTTCAATAAGTTTAAAGCCTTCATTTTTTTTTTATGTTTTCTAATTCTTTACATAGGGGAAAAAGAAATGTAATTGCAAAATGTGTAAAACAAAAATGATTAATTTATACGCCTAGTTTATAAATTATTTATAGGATATAATAAATAAACATAAATAACATAAATAACATTTATAATTTATAACCTATAACCTAATTCTGTTTTGATTATTGAAAAACAAGCAAACTTCTATAAGTCCCTAGTTGTAATTAATGACTGTTTCATTTGTTTCATTTTAAATTTTAATTGAAACAATTGTTCACACAATGTAAATTAAATAATTTTACTGAACATTTCTTATGAATAGTACTAACCAACTAATTAGTACTAATTAATGTATTGTATGCAGGGGCCTAGCGTGCATGTTAGCACGTAAGCACTGCTTACACTTGAAAAAAATGAATTAAAAATTATGTTAATAATGTCATAATATTTACAATTAAATTAAATATTTAACTATTTTATTTTTTGAACGTTTAACGATTTAAAAAATAGTAAATATGTTTAGAATATAAGATCTTGACGAATACAGCCATGTTTTTTTGGTCGTCGACCGTCATACGTTCGACGGAGGAAAATATATTTTCATTATAGGTGTGTTCAGATTTTGGTGGCCGAGAGGACAAAACAAGTTTATAATGGTAAGACCTATTTTTATTTATTGTTTTTTAGGATAGAAATATATGGAAAAAATATTAAAATTATTAGTGTTGGGCAACGATATAATATTGTGTATTGTTATCGTATCAAATGATCTATATTTATAAATCCATATCTTTATAAATATATTAATACAATTTAGTATTTGATATTTATTATTGGTATACCAAAATCGTATACTTTTATAAATGAACAAAACACTACCTACTCCTGGTACTTAATACATAATGCTCATCGATACAGATAAAATTATAAGCTAACATATAACATTATAACATATAACTAATGAACATAAACATGACATATAACTATAACATTATAAGCTATATCAAATGTAATACTAATGAAGAAATGTAAAATTAAATATAAATAATATAATAATTCACATTTCCCATGGACACGTGTATAAGCTTTATTAGTTATATTATTAATAATTAGTTATTAGCACACACAATTTAATTTACTAAAGATTAGAATCTAAAAATAAAATGTATTTCTGGAAGAATTGTAAAAATTGATATTGCGATATATCGTACAACTATAGAACGGTATCGGTGTCACAAATGTGTCAGGATATCGATATCGTTGCCCATCACTAAAAATTATTGAAAGAAATGTTTATTTTTTCGTTAAAAAACTCGTAATGATTTTTCAATCAAGAACAAAAACTATATACACTGTCGTTACAATACATTAAAAATACGTTTAAAACTAAAACAAAAACATATAAATAATATTGTTGTACTATTTTCTACTGGTACTGTCGGTGTTGAGTACAGACCGCATGTTTTTTTTTATTTTTATCTTGGTGTGATTTTGTCGGAAGCATAGTCCGCCGGAGAGCCAGTGCCCACCCATCTCCTCCCGTAAACACGACTATGATTTTCATTCTATTAATGCTTGGTATTGACGCGACGCGATGTCGTATAAAACCGTGTACTCGTATGCAATGTTGCGCGATCGTTCGTGTAGACGAGCGTTTCCCAAACAGTGGTCCGCGGACCTCTAGGGATCTGTACGTATACCGGAGGGGGTTCGTGAACGTCAATTGAAAATACTATATATACATATAGTATTTATAAAAAACGATAATCATATAACATGAGAAGTGCCGATGATTATAAACACATTGTCAAAATAGTTAAAAGCAGTAGTTAAAAATCAATTAACGACTTCATGTATAGTGTGCCATAAATGGCACTTATTAGTTGTTCGTTTATATCGTTTATCACTAGATTCTTTTTATCGATTAAATATAGAATCAGATTTTCGTATTCAATTTTTTAATTTTGATCCTAAAATATCAGATTTATTATCTGAATCAACACCGTCCATCACATCGAACACACTTATTATTTATATCTATAAATCCCTTTTTTTTTTTTACTAAATACATTTTTTAACATAAAAATATGTACATTTAGTTCAGAAAATTAAGTAATACAATTAGTATTATTATTTATCATTGGATTTTATTTTTATTAAGATGTTTAGCTCTCCAAAGTCTCCCATACACGTTCAAACAATTTGTGCAACCACTATGTTTGCGCAAAAACATGATTGTGCAAACACACGTACATACACGATCAAACGGCTTGTGTGAACCTCAGTACGTTTTTGTGTGTTACGTAGATATAATGTCCGACACAGAAATGGCTTGCACTGCGATAATTATTGCACGTCCAACGGAAAATAAAAAAGCGAAAAAGAAAACTTTGTTTTGCTTTCT
This sequence comes from Sipha maydis, assembly GCA_034509805.1. NCBI lineage: Eukaryota > Metazoa > Arthropoda > Insecta > Hemiptera > Aphididae > Sipha > Sipha maydis. The sequence continues at coordinate 257,211 of JASXSY010001276.1, read as the reverse complement.
TGTTTCTGTTTGTATACACTTCACTTTTTACTTTCCACAGTTCTGGTAACTCTCGGTAAAGTGAGAAATATTCACACCAGAATCCTCTGTTTTCGTCATTTTTAGCCGCTATACTAATTATTGTATTATTAAAATTACTAATAATAATAATAATGATAAACATTTATATTTTAGTTAGTACTTAGAAAAGTAAATGTAATAAAAAAAATAAATAATATTCGGCACTAGAAATTCTGTGGTTGAGAGCCAAAATCTGATAGGTGCAAAATGATAACTTTCGAGGAGAACAAATTTTAAAAAATTGACAATTTTTAAATTATTAAAAATTCTATTATATTAGTGTTTTTGTTATGGTTTATTTTTGGCTTTCAGTACATATGGATGTTGAGTATGTGTAATATCCATATAATGCGAGTGATGTATCATTTTATGTCACAAACTAATCTGTCCACCAACGAAAGATATCATTTTTTGACACAATACAATTTAGATATAATAAATAAACATTATATATCATACGTAATCTCGTAACATCGTAATATCGAAAAACAAACGAAACGCTATTAACAAATGGTTTTAGAGCAACAATACCTATTATGAAATTTATAGAGTACAATATTTAGGAGACAAACTCATAGGCGTTTTTCGAAATATGAATTATTAAAAAAGTTACAGTTGTTTAAAAAATGTAAAAAAAAGGTTTTTGTGCCTTTTATTATGAACAGTATATTTAAAATAGAACAAAATCCCTATGAGGTTGTCTTCAAAATATTGTTTTCTATAAATCTCATAATAGGTATTTTTTCTCTAAAACCGATTTTTAATGCTGTTTTGTTTGTCTTCCGTAAACATGTTTCCGTTGTTCGATTTAATTTTTCTTTGCTATAATGTGCTGCCACCTGCCTGCCACTTCGACGTCGGCCGCGATTTCTCCCCCACTGACGCTTGTCGACATCGATAAAGACGTTATAGACCGATATAGGCCGCTCATCACTCACCGAGCGTTGCACAAAATATTTCGGTCTCGAACGAAAACCGCATGCTTGGTTTCAAACCGTTGCGCAACTACTCAGTCCGTTCCGTACACGATCAAAATGTTTGCGCAAACATAGTGGTTAAAACCAAGATTGGTAATATACGCGTATAAAACGTTTTATACGTAATACGTATAATATCACACGTATACAACGTATAAAATGATTATAACGTAAATGTTTCGTTTTTGAAATTTATTTTTAAAAATTTAAAAATACTTCCTATTTCAGATATTAAGTTAAGGTTTTAATGTTTATACATCGGAAAATTATATTCGATAAACATTTTTTATATGCATGTTATATAAACAGGGTTGATAATATATGCTGTACGTATAATATCCCACGAATAATACGTATAAAACGTTTAAAATTACTAAAACGTAAAATATGTTTTGTTTCTTAAATTCACTTTTAGAAAATTTAAAATGCTTCCTATTTCAGGTATTGAAATTTTAATTTTTATACTTGGTAAAAATTTATTAGGTAGTTAAAAATGATAGATACATGTTAAATAAGCTACAAAAAAAATCTTTTTCTTCTCATTTTTCTAATCTATCTAAATAGAAAATAATAGAAAATTGCTATAGGTACAGAATATAATATATATAGTATTGCATTGATATAAAATAAAATGTAAATGTTGCCAAAAATATTTAAAATGTAATAAATATCACAAGTACAATGAATGTACTATAAATACGTTCACGACAAGACAATGATAATTATTAATAATAAATTAATAGTTCCACACTTGTCTATTTATAATTTATATTTCCTTCTTTTGCAGTTAATATAAATTATAAATGTGTTTTTGTTTGTATTTGCTTTTTTTTTTTTTTATATACGGTATGGTAAACGTATATAATTATGTGATATACGTTTTATAAGTATGTATAATACGTGTTTTATACTATACCGTACTATACTTTTCAACCCTGGTTAAAACATGAGAGTAACATAGGGGTGTGGCAGTTAGTGAGTTTGGGAACGCTGGAGTAGACGGTACTTGAAACGCGCGCACGCTGTTACTGCAACGGCGCAGAGTGAATCACTCTTTATTGATTGTTTCGACGAACGCAAAGGGGCAGTTCGGCGCAGAGCGGACGTGTTCATATTGTTTTTATCGTCATCGAAACGAACATACTGCTCTGACAACGTATTTTCGACACTAATATGGTTATTTGCTGATCACTAGTACTTGCATTTGTGCACTTGTAAATCATGTAATTTTGAGTAGGTAACTATTGAAGTGGTCAAAAGAAAGTTATTCACGGGGATGATTGAGGTGTATACGAGTGAGGTACATCCAGAGTTGGGCAAAAACAAATCACGATAATGAATAAAAAATAAAAGCATGAATAACTAATTATTTTGTGAATAAAGAATAATATTTTAATTTTAACAGTTTTAGTTGTGAATAAAAAATAAAAAATTATTCTGAATAATTCAACTAATGAATAAAAATACAAATTATTCTTAATAATTTAACTTGTGAATACATTGATTATTCTGAATATTTTCTGAGCATTTTCTTGGTTTTTAAAGCATTTTTCACAATTTCTTCATAAAATGAACGAAAATTGTTGCGATTCACAAAATACTTTCGCCAACTGCTGATGATACGAATAATAAATTATATATAGGTATTATCATATATTCATATATTTCATCATAGCTAGGTTTTTTCACGAAAATTATCACCGTTATATTATATATAGGTACAAGTTATCGTCGATAATAATTTTATCATAGATAGGTTTAGATAACTATTATTGAATTAGCAACTAATTAGTACGTCCATCGTCGTAGTCTCGATAGCATTCGTTGTGTTTCGTCGTGTCATGTTTTTTCGTGTAATTCATAAGTTCAATATGCCGAAAGTAAAAATGTCGAAATCAAATTGACTAACGAAATATGTGAATGAATTCGGTAAAGAAATTTTTTCTACAGACGGTGAAATATTATTTTGCAAAATATGTGAAATACAAGTGGCTTCTGAAAAAAAATGTACCGTTGTACAACACATTTCCCGAGATAAACAAACGTACAACAAACAAAAAAAAATACATTACTGTAGTATAATTAAAATTTTTTTTTCTAATTTTTTACCTATAATAAATATAATTTAAATGCATTTTTTTAGTGCATTTTTTGAAATTTTTTAGGGCATTATAATCCCAGCCCTACTTATAAGACAATTATGATGTGAGTATAATGTGGCCTACTAGCCACATTTTGAACTACCAGCCATATTTTTCAAAAAAGAGGTCGGACCACGGCCCGACCTTAACATGGACTTCGGCGCCACTGCTATGGGACTATAGTGTTCTGAATTGTTTACAGAAAATATATGTGAAATCTGATGCACGGGCTGACATTTCAACGAAGATGGGTCTGAACCATACGCGCGTTGACAGTGGATCGTTTTGGCGCAGTTCACGTGTTCGCGGTGAATTAAAAATTACTCCGCGCCGCGAATACAATGTTACATTGCAGGTCACAAGCTGTGTACACGGCTTACGGTGTATCCTAGGTAGAGATGTTAAAATACCGTATTTTATTTTGTTGTTGTATAATACCATATTATACCGGTACTATACCAATATTATACCAGTATTATACCAGTATTATACCGTATAGAACCTTGCAGTACCTCAAATTATTGGAAATTTAACAGAGGTTATAAACCTATTATTAATTATGAAATACGAATCATTTTAAAAAAGGAATAATTTCAAAAATGACTAGAAGGTCAGAAAACATTTAAAAAACACATAATACAAGAATTAATTTAATAATTTGAATTTAATTCGATTAGGCCCCTTTCACATGGACGCGTATCATACGCGCGCTGATTAAAACGCGCAAACGACGCGTTTCAAAGCGCGCCTCTTTTTTGTGTTCACATGTACGCGTGTTATACGCGTATAATACGGGAAACGCAACCAAATTTTTGTTGTCATTCGTGTATTTGCATCAGTACCATCAACATCGTTTAAAAATTAATAATCATAGGAAAAATCTTTTATGTATGGAGTATTATTATTTAAAAAAAAAAGTAAATGGTAAAAAATAATCGCGAAAAAAGACTTTGGGTTCACCCTTTGGTGGCTCAGAGGCATATACAAACAGCATTTTTAACCATATTTTATGATCTCAGAGAGGACGAAAAAATATTTCAAAACTATTTCCGGATGTCTATTAAAAATTTTGACGAACTATTGAGCAAGCTTGATCTAAAACGTTCGCATTGTGTTAGCGTACCAATATCTCCTGCAGAAAGACTATGTGTCTGTCTTTGTACTGCTCATTAGCAGGATTCCAGAGATTTGGATGACCCTCTACCTCAATAATAATTAACTCTGTGTCCAATGAGTTCATAATGAGTTTAAATTATTTAATAATTTAAATTATGTTTATGATAATATGCGTCCGAATGCTTTGGTCAGGTTACAATTCAAAACACAAATGAATACAATTATTGATAAAATTTGATCAGCGCACGCTTGGTACGCATCATGTGAAACCCGTCATAATATGTAATGACCGGAACGCAGGCGTATGATACGTGCCGCGCACGGGGACGCATTTCCTTCGCGTTTCAAAAAACGCGTCGCGTATCCTACGCGTCCATGTGAAATGGTCAATTTAAGTGGTGTAATTTAACGGTGCGTCCTTGGTGAACGCGATTTTGCGAGCGGGCGAGCGGGCGAGCGGGCGGGCGACGCGATATTCAACGCGCGCGAGCGAGTGTCCTGATCGCAAGTGAACGATTTGTAAACGTAAATATTTTTCAAGTTGATGGTTGCTTGTTGTGATTGTAGTACATTCTTAAAAATGGATCCAAATAATGCAATACTTTGTTAAAATACCCTGCTTAAGTACTATGCTGTGATGAAATAAAACATTTCCAATATCCCCAATTTATTTAGGTAACTTAGGTAATTTAAGTATTTAGGTATTTTACTTTTGAATCCATGGTATTAAATACATTTTCAATTTTACAAATTAAAATACTCAAACAACTGAATTGGAAAATATTCGAAAATCGTACTTGTCGTCCGCGTCAGAAATAAAAATATTTGTTTCGACGCGAGTGATAATATTGTAAACGCCCGCCCGCCCGCTTGTTTACCATCTAAATAGGACATTTCATAAATATTTTGAATTTTATCGCATCGCCCGCCCGCTCGTCCGCTCGCAAAATCGCGTTCATCTAGGATGCACCGTAAAACGCTGCGTATGAAACGCACGCGTATGATACGCGTCCATGTGAAAGGGGCCTAAGGATAAAACTACGACGCTAAGGATAATTTTAGAATGAGTACTTTCCTTACTCAATGGGAAAACATGTTACGATAGTAATTAATAAATAATAATTTTATATCTAAGTATCTTTAATCGTGGTAATAACTAAATGAACTGAACTTAGAGCCTTAATTTTTTTTTATACCGCCTGTAAAAAATAATTTTATACAATGTGTATAATACCATAATAATACAGTTTTATACAATGTGTATAATACCATAACAATACAGTTTTATACCACTGTATAATACAAACTCGCATCTCTAGTCCTTTTTTAACGGTATCGTGAGGGGCCGGAGACACCCTGAGGCATTTCGTCAGCTCCCCCACATCGTTTATTGGACAACAAATCTTACAATGATGGCCCTACACCATCTAAGAACGGCCTTCGGCCCACAGCAAAGCAGACTTAATTACAAGGTTTTAATCTTGACGCTGCCGCTCTCTCTCCTCGGCTTCCCTCTTCGTCAGCACCTCCTTCACGAATCGCTCTACCGCCGTCCAGTTGCTCCGTGACTCCATCATCTTCCCCACGACGGTCTCGGGAGTGAATGGGTCGTTGATTGCAGCTTTCAGCTCCGTTCTCCGACGCCACCACCTATCGCACAGGAAGAACGCATGCTCCGCGTCGTCCACTGGCGCGAGACAGTCCACACACCTGGGCTTGTCCAACTTGCAGATCCGGTGCAGATACTGGCCGAAGCATCCGTGTCCCGACAGGACTGCGTCAGGTGGAAATTTGTCGTCAGCCCGTCGCATCTCTAGTTCTAGGTGAACGCAATTTTTCGAGTGAGCGGGCGGGCAGACGAGGCGACAAAATTCAAGATAGATTTTGTTCTTGGAATGTATTATTTGTACGGTAAACGAGCGGGTGATAATAATATTATCGCTCGCGTTAGAACAAATGTATTTGTTTCTGATACGAGCAGCTATTTAACGTACTGCTTTCTGTAGAGTGTAGGTCAAAGCTGTGGTTCTCAACCGGTGTGTCACGACACACTAGTGCAGGGGGTCTCAAAACTTATTTAATTCGAGGGCCACATAAAATAAAAAAAGCTTTTAACGTGCCAAAATGTATGAACATTTAAAATTTTTAAATTTCTATATATGTATACTAGGGTGGTCCTTATTTTTGGACATTCAAATTTTTGAAATTTTACCCTCCCATTTTGTTTAATACCATAAATGTAATAATTTAGTTTAATTTGACTATTTTTGATAAATCCATTATTGACCATAAAAAAATAGTGAAATTTAGGGTATTTAATGTATTTAGCAAACTTGAATTTTACTATTTTAAAAATATGGTTATTATTGATCGATACAAATAATTTTGTTGTATTGTATATTTATTTTATATTGACACTATCTAAAGTTTTGTAAGATAAACCCAGTGGAGTGTGAATATTATTGTTTATTGTTATTTGTGGTATTTCCATCGATGGTGAAATCTATGTAGTTTGTATTTAAAGACTAAAGAGTTTGATTCATTTAATAATTTTGTGTGACGACATTTGCTTACGTTTAATACGTTTTTTATATATACTTTTATATGCTTTTAAAATCATTAATTGTCATGTCTCGTGAAAGTGTTTTCCTTATTGGTACTATGACTAATCAGATCTCCGGCAGTAAATTACCTTCGAAATGAAACTGTTTACGAGTACTATTTTACAATATGCACGTAGTTAAGTTAAGCCTTCATGAAAGTGCCATTCTTACCATAGATGAATGTTTAATATTTTAGAAAAAAGCACGGGTACCAACTTAATCTGTAGTAAATATAATTCCAAAATTAAAAAAATTGTACAAAAATTGGAAAAATTTAGATAAAAATAAATTAAGGAAGAGCGCTACACAAAAAAACAACGAAAATGAGTTTGAACGTACTTTAAATAATTTATTTGACATTGCGCATGCTAATGCCATGTGTATGATTAAAATTAAAGAAGACAGAGAATTTCTCTATTTGCAACGACAAGAAGGACGCATAGGATACATGGCAGGTGTAGACAAAAAATTAACTGAAATAGAAGAACGAAGAAAACAAAGGGAAAATCGAATGAAAGAAAGAGTTAAACAATCGAATACATCAAATTTAGGTAATTGATGCATTAAATTTTAATTTAGAATGTACTTGTTTTATATAGTTGTCTACGAAATATAATATACAATAAATATTATTTTATAATATAATAACCTAATAAATTATAAATAATATAATGCTTTATTTTAGGATAAATTACTATGAGTGGTATTTCATATAAAGATAAACACAATTATGAAACATTTGACCCATCGATTCCAATTGAGCACTCTATCAAACAGTTCAAAGAACCAAGTGAACCAAAAACTAAACAAGCTCGAAGAAACTTTATGACTATTCGCTTAGCTTCATCTTTGGATAAATGCAAAGTAAGTGATCGAGATGTTACTCATTTGATTATAGCATGTGCTGAGGCATTTGAAATTGATTTTAATGATTATGCTATTAATCGTTCTTCTATTAAAAGAAGTTGCGAAAATATTCGCACTCGTATTTCTACAGAAATTAAATCCACGTTTAATAAGTTAGATTTAAATTTCGTAGTTGTTCACTGGGATTCCAAATTACTCCCTAATTTGACGAATACAGAAATTGTTGATAGATTACCGATAGTTATTGCAGCACCCAATACAGAACAACTATTAGGGGTACCACACAGTTACCATCAGGATGTGGAAATTAAATCGCTTCTGCTGTATTTGATACTCTGCTGGATTGGAATTTAACTGATAAAATACAAGGCTGTGTATTCGATACAACTGTGTCAAATAGTGGTAGATTAAATGGCGCATGTGTACTTTTAGAACATAAGTTAAATAGAAATATTTTATTCCTTGCCTGCCGACATCACATATTTGAAATTATACTACAGAGTGTTTTTTTACATGCAAAATTAACACCAATGTTTGGACCAGAAATTTCTATTTTTAAAAGATTTCAAAATAACTGGAAATATATCGACGAAAAAAAATTTACTACTTGGGATGGTGATTCTGATGTTAAGACCATTTTGAATAGTGTAGCAGATGATGTATTAATTTTTTGTAGACATGCCCTACATACAAATTTACCTAGAAGTGACTACAAAGAGTTTTTAGAATTAGTTATTATATTTTTAGGAGGTGTACCTCCTAATGGCAATCGTTTTTACAGACCAGGTTAGGATAATTATGATCGTGTGATCGACGGGTTTTTTGTAACTGCGATAATAGCAAGTTCACTATAATAATATATTGCGTATATAATATTGAATCAGTTTTTTAATTTATACATTTGGAATCAATTTTATTTTATGATGGTGGTTCTTTTTTTTTCTTTGCGGTATCGGTTCAAATATCGGTTTTAAAAATAAACCACCAATATCGGCCGATACTAAGTATCGGTCCAGGGGTACTGGACCTTATACTCCCCCCAGAGTATTAAAAAACAGGTGCATGTTCCTGCAGCATAGTTAAGTAATAAGTATAGTACATAATTATTATGTAATGTTATTCTGACTACGGTTTCCAAGTTACGGCTAAATATAAAGTGCGATAAAGGTAATAGGTATTATATACTAGTATCTTTGAAATATATACTATCGCCCAGAGAAACTGTCACAGACGACTGGAATTTATTTTATAAAATCATATTCTATTATGTAGCCCGAAATATGATATATAATATAAAATACAACTATACGAGTATTTGTTGAACCCCTTCCGAAAACTGTATAGGACGTGATTTGTTTCAAGCTATCATAGTTCAATTCATTTATGTATAAATCGTGGACTCCTTCCAGAGAAATTTGAAAATACGCCTCTGGGCCCACCCCTAATAATAATCGAGTCCATAGATAATCTTGTATGTTAAAAAAAAATGTCAGTCTGAAAAAAGAACCACCATCATAAATTATTATTATTATTGTCGGTCGCCGTTCGTGACCGCTATTTTTATTCGGAATTCACATATCAATAGCATCGGATAACGATAAAACTAAAATACCAATAAAATACAAATCGTACGGAGATGGGTGCATGATTACATTATTCGCCCGGGGCGCCCAATGACCACCGGGCTGCCGGTACCGGTCGTGCATACTTGCGTATTTGCCGTCGTTGTTTCGTGCACAAGCCGAGTTTTTCGTCATGCGCGATTGGTCAAACGAAATAACATTAAAGTTTTCGGACGAATTTCACATGCAGTGGCGCAACTAGGATCTTGGGGCTCCGATGATAAGGTAGATCTGGAGTCAGTGCCGTAGCTAGAACTAGATGGGCCCCGGTGCATATTTAATATGTAGGCCCTTTATATTATAGGCGCACATTGGGTGTGAATGTAGGTGGTGCTGGAATAGTTGATGGTACACAGATTTGTGGGGAGCTTAGCCCCCCACAGTCCACACCCCCTTAATAACATAATAAACTGCATTGCGATTATTTTAAATTTTTACTCCTTACTTTTTAATTATAATATGAATACAATAAATTAAAACTTTAATTAATTAAATTTACATACTTCTAAAGACAAATTAATAACCAACAGACTTGGGTAAAATACTTTTTAATAGTATTTAGAATAAATACTCGAATACTTACAAAAAATAGTATTCCGAATATGTATTCAAATACTTTATACAAATTGTATTCCGAATACAATACTTAGAATTTTTCAAAAGTATTCCGAATACTTTTAAAATACTTCTAGTTTTTCATACTATAAAAATTATAGATATCATGAGAAATATTTGAAATTGTAGACTAAATATATGTTACTTTATTGCATTTTTATGATGTATAGTTGTTATAGATTATGATTTACAACACTAATAAAAATCTGATAAGAGCTTATATCTACAAGATATGACGAAGAAGTAATAAAATCGTTTAAGAAAAGAGAAGATTCAATGTTTAAAAGGTATTCGAAATAACGTATTCAGAACACTCGTTATAAGTATTCAAAATACTTTATTGAATACTTTCAAAAAAAGTATTTAAAAAGTATTTGAAATACTTAAAAAGTATTCGGAATACTACCCAAGTCTGATGACTAATAATAAAGTTGAAATTGTATAATCGCTACTCTTTATTTATTTAAACTATTAAGCAACTGTACTGTATACAATGTTTTATGTATTCAAAATATTTAAAAATAATTGTACCATTATATTATTGTATGGAACCTGGGGGTGCTTATGGCCCATTATTTTCTATTAATATTTGATTTAAACAATTATAAAAAAAAAAAAAAAAAAACAATACAAATCAGTCATCAGTATGTAATCATTTCTTATTGATGTTAAGTATGGGCTCCATATTAGAAATCGAAACGTGGGGCCCCGGTGCAATGAACCGCCCGCACCACGGTTTCCGCGGCACTATACGGTCCTATAACCGGAACTAGTGCGGCGTGCACTAGCTCGACATCGCCTAGCCCAAATTCTCGGCGAATGTGCACAGCGCAACGCGGTCGCAATTATTATTGTACACGGTCGGAAGTGCTGTTGAGCGAGTTCGCGCAAGCAAATCCACGAGCAAATTCATCGCCTCGATTCCTTCGGCTTGCGTTCGACACTTCTTTCGTTCGATACGTCGCCTGGGTCCGGCGCGCGGACCGTTTGTAACCGTGAAAAGTATGTTTTATTATTTTATTTATTTTTTAAATTTTTTTACGCGATTTAAAACCAGCGATCGGCACCATAACCAGTGTTTCGCTCGGCGATCGCTTCACGGGTTCGCTAAAACAGTGTTGTTCCAATAATACAAGGTACGCGCGTTCGCGTTCCGCTGCCGGAAAACGGTACGCTTGTCCAGTGGTTCCGGTAAACCCGTGTAGACATTGCCGTTATGGACCGATATGTTTGCTTCGAAAACGACCGTTGTCCAACCGACGTTTGATTTAAGAGGAGGGCACACTTTACGATACCAGGTGTGGGACAGGAATGAATGCTGGTTCCAACAGAACCGGTAAGTGATATTGTTTCGAATTAGAAAATAACTGTACGCGCTTGTCGCGCCCTCGGGCATTAAATTCATTTCTATTGACCGCACGAATGTGACTTGAAAACAATTGTTTAATGTACTCAAAACACTCGCTTTATTTTACTAAAATGATTATTACTATGTTTTATGAGAAACATTTTTTTCCGTTCGTTGATTCAATCCGACTTAATCTTAAATACACACATTGATTAAATAAGTCTATAAAGATAATACAAATTAACTAACTAATTTAACAATCATTAATACTGTAGTTTCTGTATACAATAAATATTATTAATAATGATAAAAACTTAACGTTGTCTTCCAATTTCACGGGCAGATTTTAAAACAAACTCACTTCAATTAAATTAGTTAATTAAGATAACATAATCAGAACTAAGTTAACAATAATTAACGCTATAGTTTTTCGATACAATAAATATTAAAAAAAAATTTAACGATAACCAAGCATTGCATTCAATATTCTTGGTTTTTTTTTTCGCAGTTGATAACAATTGTAGTTATTTTTAAGTACGTCAAAACAAGTATACATTAGTAATTTTCATTGTTTTTAAAATACATATTTATGATGATCAATTATTTTACGTGAAAGACTATTATTAGGGTCCGGGACTTGTTGCATTTAAATATTCTCTAATAATAACTGTGGAATAATCTGATTAAGATATATATATATTTGTTTTATGAAATAGCGGACTGAAATATAAAAATTTGAGTTGCATATTTTTGCATATTTTGCCGGTATTCAGGTAAAATGCGTATTAGACAGATTTTTGAAATTTAATAGTTATTTAGAGTATATTTACTCATTTTTATGTTTTAAGTCAAGTACATTTATTCTAAAGGTTAACATTTTTATACATTTTTTTGTAATTCTAAACCTTTTTTTCATTGTAGGAGAAAAAGATAAAAAAAATGAATTCAATCTAATAGAGTTGTATTATAGTTTTAAACTAATGGAGTTATTGGTGTCAAAAAATAATTAAACAAAAAAAATTGTCTACAACTAAAATGTAATAAATTAAATTAAAAAAAAAAAAAAATCAGTTGCATATTACGGTTATTTTAAGTGCATATCTGCATGCATAATTTCTACAACTTGTGTGCAATAAGTCACGAACCCTAACTGTTACTTACAGTTATATAAAAAGAATATAAAAATAATAATAAGTAATACACTAAATATACTCAATAATTAAAAATAATCAAAAGTTAAACCAAGAAATAATAATAAAATAATACAAAATTAAATAATACTTTAAGTAACTAAATTTTGAGCAAAACTAAAACACAAAAATATTTAAGTTAAACGCATGCAGAGTATGTTATTAACAATTTAATAAGGTATATAAATATTAATAAGGTATTTATTATGCATAACATAAATGTTTATTGGCAAGATGATAACATCGTAAAATGTTTTAATAATCTCATATATACTCGTATATTATTTTTTTCTACTATTTTTTTCTATTATTTTACAATCTAATTTTTCCGGCAAGAATATCATTATATGCTTCAGGAGTCAACTCTTCGTAAACTCCTTTGTTGTTACAGAAGTACAATTGATCTTTAATCAATCCAACATCAAATCCTTCTTTTTGTAAGTCTATTTTTTTCAATTTATATGTTCCTGAAACATTAACATACAATAATATAAATTATTTATTTTTTAATCGCCTAACAAAACTTTATTTACCGGTCATTTCTACTTCACTGATTTTCCTAATGAACAACGGTCGAGCGTAGCTTGGTAAAGCTTTCTGTAAGCCTTCCGATATAGTAGCTATATCTAAAGTATGATCTTTGTCCGCGATAGCTGCCATTCCAGCGCGACCCTCAGAATTAGGAACCTGATTGAAAATAATTGGAAAATCGAAAAATTAATATCAACCACAATTAATTAGCAGATAAAATATACCTCTACTCCGTAAACAACACAATCGCGATAACCAGCGACATTACTAACAACGCCTTCGACTTCAGCTGTAGAAACGTTTTCTCCTTTCCATCTGCAAAAATAAACGTAAAAATTATACTAATAATAAATAAAAATAGAAAAACGCATTGAGTTCAAAACGCACTCGATATATCATACAAGTACGTTATTCATGATGTTAATAAAATAAATTATATCGTTAATACTATTTGAATAAAAAACTAATGTCATTTAAATCGTTTAGTCACGAGTTTAAATCGATTTTATATTGAATAGTCCGAAGCAGTGGTTTAAAAGATTAAAACCATTTAGAATAATTCGGGCATACGGTGGTGGTAAAGTATACGAGTATGCCAAACGATTGGTAATAAGATGATAATATTGCATGGCACGAGAGAACACAATCCGATTGTATTAGACGTCATATTGTGCGAGAAATCGCACATCAGACCAGCGAAGTGCTGTTCGGAATTGCGTTCTCTCAAGGCATGAATTACCTTTTACAATGTCTTACCTAAATGTGTCTCCAGTTCTATCTTTGAAGTACAGGTAGCCCCATTCATCGGATACCAACAAATCGCCGGACAAAAAGGCGGCGTCACCCTTCTCAAACACGTCGTTTACGATTTTTTTCTCTGTATCCTTGTTATTGACGTAGCCAAGGTACTGTCTAGATGGGTTGGTCGAAATGATCTTGCCCACTATCACTCCCGGTTCACCTGAAAGTACGTGATCATCCATAATGTTTTTTTTTTTCATATATAATAATTGATTGGCAGTTTATTATAAAATCGGCCGTTGACCGTACCTGGGTTGCATCGCATGCAAAGTCCGTCGGCACCCCGAATTGGTTCGCAGGTCTCCGGGTCGACGCGTATAATCGATATCGGATATATACTGGGCACCAGCCTTGACACAAACCCGATGGCTCCAAATGTATTGTCTGTGTTGGCTGCGTAAGACGAAAATAAATGTAATAATAATAATAATAATAATAATAGTAATAATAACAATAGCAATAAAAACAGATATTATAACACAACGTGGCAAATCTGTAATTATAAAAAAAATGTTCACATTCTATCAAAGTTAAGAAAAATATGAGGTAAAACAGCTATGAAAATGATTAATGAGAGTAAATATAGCTCACCGATGTTGGCGTTTCCTTCCGTTGAGCCGTAAAACTCTGCGACTCGAGGTACATTGAATCTAGTTATGAAATCCTTCCATATTTGAGCTTTCAAACCATTACCAAATATGATCCTCAACTTATGATTTGTGTCATCGGCTTTGGGTGGGGTGGCTAATATGTACCGACACATTTCACCGATATACTGAGCTGCCTATATTCATACACGTATATATAAATATAAAGGAAAAATCACACATACTGCAATTTAGTGCTCGAAAAGTTCCTTTTAAAAAGTGATGGTTTTGTTCCTCTAATAGGAAAGTCTAGCTTAGAAAGAATGTGTTTATGTTTTGAGAAATGAAACGAATTAATTTTCTAATTCTATTAGGTTATCATTTATCGGGTTTTACACTATTTATATTTGAAAAACTGATAAAATATAGCTATTTAAAAAAAAAATGATAATTTTTTCTTAAATTCGTTGTTTAAAGAAGCAGTTATCCCGTAAAAGTCAAGACAGTGAAAATATTTAATTTTCTTCACTTCAACATTATGACAGTTCTATAGTTTTATCTGGGTATCTCGTATTTTATAAAATATATAAATACATTTAATGTGATCGAAAGCTGGCACACAGTTATGTACGATCCATAATTTATTTATGAACCAAATTAAAACATTGTTACAGTTTGATTCTTTTGGTATAAAATTTCGTTATATAAATTATGATTCGTACGAACTCATTATTTCCAAGCACTAATAAAATTAAAACTACAAAAGAGTAAAATTAATGAAAGAAGGAGGAAAAGGAAAGTATATAAAGACGCGGTATGTGACAATACTGCGTGATTAAAATGACTTACGGTGCAATTGTGTTTGGAAATGTCTTGGAAATATCCGGAAGCAGAAAACTTTTTCCGTATGACTGTGGAACAGCCGTATAACAGCGATTGACCAATGCACATAATGCCGGCAGCGGTGTGATAAAGCGGCAGTGGTGTGTAAAACCGATCAGAATATTTGAGGCCCACCTGATACGCAAAAGCACCAGCAATGAAAATGTATCTAAAAATATATACAAAAAATGTGATTCGAAAAACGCCAACAGTTGTTGTGATCGTTGATAAAATAATACATAAAGGCCATGGTTAAAGTATTCATCACTGTATCTAGTGCAGTAATTTTAAAAACACATTTTTTTTGACGTGACATTTCTAATAATTATTATTATTATTATTGTACATTTATTTTTAATTATAATTATAATATAAAATAATGAAATATAATTAATTAGGCTGGAAATGTATATTAAAAACGTTTATATTAAACTTTGTCAATTACGCTCCTCGATATATTGGGTTTTGATATTTTGATGTGAAAGCGATATGAATTGTAACGACTTTTAATCAACAATCACACATAAGCGAAATTTTAACATGACATGAGAGACTATAATTATTGCAAATGGTCTCGTCAGCCATACTCTGTATGCATAAGCTTATAAAGTTACAATACAAATTACTAACGATTTCAAAGGGTTGTCATCTTGTTCCTATATACCTTATTTAGGTAATTGCATATTTACATAAATTTAAACGCAGTGATCGTGGTAAAACTACAATGGTAATATATACATCATGAATTCTGATCAATAGCATAGGTACCTGACATTAGTGATGATGGCGGCTTTTGGTAAACCCGTGGTGCCGGATGTGTAAATGTACATTAATTTGTCGTTGTAACCAGGTTTATCTGTCATTCTGGGAAGACATGGTGGCGATATATCAGTTAAGTTATTTAAATAAGAGCCATTTTTGGTAGGTGGAGGTGTGCTCGACCACTTGAACATTTTGACGTCTTGTGTTAGTTGAGATTGGATCCCTTCGATTTCTGAAGAAAAAATTGTCATTGTAGTTACGTGCAATGCCGGCCGTGTACATCCTTTCACGAACGAAATATGATGTTCATTACAACCTATTTCGATCGTCCCCTCCCTACCCAATATTTATCATCAAGGAAAAGGTTGACATAGTCATGGGAAACAGGAACAAGAGCTTTTGTCATCGTCGTTTGATAGTTAATTGTTTCGGTGACTTTACAACCGGTAGGAATGAGAGAGAAATAAAAAATGAAAGCACAATCCTACATTATATTGCAAAAAAAAAAAAAATAATAATAATAAATAAATCGTACATCACTGATTCTGAAAAAAATGCGTAATAGTTTTAGGTCCATTGGATGTGTAACTCTAAAGTAGTTTCCATTCTCCCTCTTAACTGCACAAATAGCAATGTCTTTAATAAACTACATAACATAAACTAATCTTAACGCACAGAAATAGTTTATTCAGTGTGTTTTGGATTCGAAAAATAAATATGTTTATATACGCATATATTATACATACGTATATATTTATAAATAATACAAATTTAACGTTATCAATCCGATTTACCGATCTGACCTGTTTGTGTTTTATGAAAGTTTTCATTAATATCTGCATAATAAATAATTGTAAATCTGTATTTATATGTTCATATGTATTTCTTATGCTGCTAAAAGAAACACTCACCCGATGACAGTTCACATCCGTAGATCAGACAGCAACAATTAGCTACGTTTATGGAATGAGCCAGTGACGTTTGCTTCAGGTTATAGTTGATTAGCGCAGTAACAACGCCTATTTTGGATAAGCCTAGCCAAATTGCCACGAACTCGGGTCGGTTTTCCATTAGAAGTCCGACCACATCGCCTTTTCTGAAACCGTACTCGTACATGGAGTAGGCCACCTTGTTGCTGTATTCTTCGACCTAATTCATCACGTTTTCATTGTATTAGCACCGATATTATACATACATAATTTTATATTATACCCTAACATGTAAAATACAACATACTCAATAATTACGTGAATTATAGTATAGCTATTAATATTGAACACCCATCAATGATTAAACACCCATATACAACACCCATCAATGATGTAAATCATATTCGAGTATTAAAAACAATAAAAATAAAAGTATAATAAACAACAATTATTGATAAATAATATATATTACTATTTTCTTACAACCATTACGCCATACTAATATATACTAGTCTAAATTGAGAATATTAATTAAATGTATCAATACAATTTAAACCGTCAAACATTCAAAAAATTCACTGACGGGAAACGTTTCAAGACAATTAGTCTACGAATAATTATTGAATGTCCTTGGTATGTCTTTAATACAAACTTACAAAATGACTTATATATCTCAACACTCAAAAAATTAGCCAATCAATATTGTAATAGATTCCACAATGAACTCTCAAACCACACAAATCCACTTCTTCCAAATATCTTTTTAAAATTTTCTTAAAAACTCTATCAAGAGATGCATTAAAGCATTGGCTATAGGCATTAGTAAAAAAAAAAAAAAAATTACTATTAATAAAAATCAAAAATTAAAACATAAGATATCCCAGTTGTGACTAATGAGTTGCCTACTTTCTAACATTTTCATCAGTTTATTATTTATTATTTGTTTTGTCATCAAATTTTTCTACTGTGCAAATTTATATCTATACACATAGATTGAAAATATTGTTTGAAAAAAAATTTAAAATTCAAATCACAGTAATCACCTTTACTACAAATAACAAATTGTATAAGAATTTTTTTTTTTTTTTTGAGTTATTTACGTATAATTTACTTCTTTTTCCCATTTTTTCTTTTGAAAAAATATAGATATAATATAGATATAAATATAGATATTGATTAATTTGATAATTTTAATATTGTCATTTTACAAAGCATTTAAGACACTTGAATTTATTTATTTACTACCACTGACATGTGGCAATTTTTTTTTTTTTAATGCGATAATATTTATAGGTATATTGATCATTGTCGTTTATTTTAAACAAAATTGTATAGAATGCTTATAAAAACAAAAAGAATAAAATTAAATACTTTATTAGTACAACGAGTTTAGAATATTCAATAAATACAAGAAAAATATAGTTAAGAATGTTTTTACATGAACTGATATATTATAATACTGCCTATTGGAAAATAATATTATTGAATATTTGTGAACTATTAAATGTAATTGGAAAGTGTTGTTATGAACCACATAAAAACTCATTTAGTATAAAGCAATAAAAATTTCATTAAATAAACATTAATCTTTTACGTTCAAATCCTTTTACTATTTTTATGACAAAGCATTAAAAAAACAACAACTTAAAAATTGTAAAGATTAAAAATGTGCTTAAATTATTTTATTGCAATTAAGTTTACTAAGAACAATCGAACATGTAGTACTCGTATAAGAATAAGATCATTAATATAAAATTATATTGTTTTTTATTCTGAATTATAACATTTTTACGTCTTTAGTTATAACTTATAAATACAATAAAATCAAATAAACATTTAATGATAATAAATATAAAATATTAATACATATACTAGGTAATTAGCAACTAGCGATTGTTCTAATTTTTGTATCAGATTTATTATAGTGTGGTTTTATAATTAATTAATTAATATTCTTGTAATAAACTAAGATATTTAAAAAATTCAGTATTAACGCAAAAAAAAACCTAGTATTACTACAGTCATGTGATGAAGTTTATCAATCAATATTAGAATATTTATTTTATAAATACACGCATAATTCGTAGAGAATTATGATTATTATTTACTAACTTTTTTCGGCAAAAGAAAAGTAAAATTATGAAGTTAACGATTACGACCCAAGTGGCAGCGTAAAACGTTTAGAAGTTTAAGACAAAAGAAAGTATGTATACAAATGTTAACATAGACGTTAATTTATTTTTACATATCATATCATACACAGACTTTCAAAACTTTTATAAAAAAAATAATTATTAGTTGAAATATTAAATAATAAACAAAAGTTTGAGGAACATCAATTATTATAATATAATTGATTACTTAACACTAGGTAGTCAGTAGATAAAATAAGCAATCATTGACAATGTACATTCATATTATACGCTCACACAAACTAAAAAAAAAATTACTTAACTAACACAATGGCAGTTACTTGAAACGCTGCTGCGCTTCCGCATAAAAATTATCTCATGCAACGCTTATTAAATAGCCAGGTTAGTTCCATCAATCGACTAACCAACCATATTATACCAGCTTAATAAACTCAACGCTCTATTAATCGATTCACCAAACACAATTTAATACTTATTTTTAAGAGATAAATTGTAAAAATAATATGTGCGTATGATCATTATACTGATTATAAATCAAATATTTACTCGTTATAAGAATATATAGATTAAAATTGTATAGTCTAGTACAGAACAACGTTGTAGATTATTTGATTTCGCGATGCATTACTCGATTACATCGAACACGAGAGTGAATAAACACGTGTATATTATAAAATAAATTCCATTAAAGCGTTAAATATACAATTATTCACAAACCTGTAACGCAGTCCATTCTTTATCCTCGTATATGAATAGCACTTTATGTGGAGTATTCTTTACAACTGTATTTTTAAACACATCTGCAACAGTCCAATTTTTTCTGCCAATTTTTTTAGCCGTGTATAAAAAGTAAAAATAACGACATAATGCTCTGAAAATTAAAAATTTGAATTAAGATAATAACATAAGTTTTTATTTAAATAGAATTTATTAAGTAATATGTTTTTTTAAATTAGAGATTTGGGATACTAATTATGTCATTAATATCTAAATGAAGTAGGTCAATTTGCTAGTCTTAAGCGAGAAGAATACTACAACGATAAGCAATGGAAATTAAGTTGTTGTGGGGAAATAATAATATATATCGTTAGGATTCACCATAACATAAACACGACACAAAACTAGTGTATGTCAGTACGTTTATTAAATGATGTACCATTACTTTATTGATTTCACGCTAAATGTATAACTACATTGAAAAACCAATTTATGATTAATTATTAATTTAGTCGATTTTTTCACACATGGATGTACATTTAGAAAGATAAAAACACTCTATGTGATTACATTTCATACTATTTAAATTAGTAACTATAATATATATATATTCATAAAATATTAATAAATATAATATATATTTGTTAGAGTCAAATATATGGTTTTAGTTGGGTTCAAAATCAATACTTATTAGTTATTATGCAAATGAAACGAAGTGTTTACGTTGTCTACGCAGTATATTACACCTATATTACACCTTCTTTTAGACTTCTACATTAAATATTGATTATTATTCCAATTATTATACAATTATCTCAGAAATATATAAATGATTAAGGTAAAGTTTAATTATACTATTTGACAGTTTTACATCAGATAAAATATGTCCAAAAATAAAAATAATCGGAGACTGATGTAACAAGAGAACTATATAATAATATTCTTTATATAAAGATCGGTTTCATATATTTGTTAATTTGTACATAATTGTATATGTTAAAGTATCGAAACACCATTGAAGACGAACGCATTTATAAAAATTATGTAATCTTTAATGTAGACCGTAATTACATCTTCTAAGAGTGATAGTATATAAGTATACTGTAAGTGTTGTGTGAAAACGGATTTAAATACAAGGCGGATAACAGTATAGCGTTTTACCTATTGAATTTTCATACACGCTGCGCCGAAACTAAAATACGAAACTTCGTTGAATCAAAATTGAACTTTACTCAGTAGGTGTATAAATATTTTAATTGATTACACAACACACAAAATTATTGATTATCGTTAACATTTGTGTAAAAAATTTTGAAATAAATAGATAATAGATAATAAAATTCATCTTGTTTTAGTTAATTGTTTTCGCATCAGTACGATTATACTCGTATACTTAAAATAAATATTTAATATATTTAAAGTGCTAAAACGTATTCAATTATCAACTACCTGTACAATAGCTATGTGTATATAAACATATTTCAAGAACAAATAATACCAACTAATTCTAAAGCTCAAACCCACGACATTAAATTTCTCAGGCGATATTTTTTTTGGCGTTAGAGCGTTAATGGAATACAACTAATTAAAGAAAAACTAATCAACTAATTAAAGAAAGAGGCGAATTAGGATTTTTTCTACGTTGAACTATTGTTATTAGCATCAATCCTGCTAAAACTAAACTGCAATTAATTTCAAAAATAATACCTGAGATATAAGGAAACTTCATTTCAAAACTTATTGATGTATATGCTCCTCTTGTGAATAATAAACATATGAAAATAAATAAAATACTGTAGTTGATTATTTCAATGGATTTTAAAAGGTTTTTATTTTTAAGTATAAGTATAATTATATGCACATAATATGTTTTTATTTTTTAATTATATTCCACAACTTAAAATAAACTATATTGACTATACTTAATATCACGGTAAAACATATATGGGTTTACAAGAATGTAATTTAAATTTATAAAATTGAATTTCAAATCAGATTTCAATCAGATATCATGTTTTGTACTAATTACAAAATAATTAGTTAGTTTATTTAGTTTCACTAGCGTTTAAACTATAGGTTTCATCCGAAGAATTTAATTAATTACACTAGGTATTTATTTTATACCCTGTATGTTATGTTGATATATTCATGGTTCGGTTGTAATCAAATAAATGTTGAACATTGAACAGATTTTCAAAAGAATAGATTATTTTCATCATTAAACGATAGGATGGATATATTGGGTTTTATTGTTGTGTTATTATATGAAAAAACATATATTATGAATAAAGGTATAATCGTATACTAAAGCTATCGGTCATCCCGAAACGTATTCAATAATGTATTTAAGTAAAAATGAAAAGAAATAGTAGCATTATTGCATGGTTTAGTAAAAAAAGTAAACCATGGAGTTTATCTAAATCAATTTTATTTTTATTATTGGCAATATATTTGTATTGAAACCGTTAAAATATTATAGTGTTTAAATATAACAGAATAACAATTAGGTCAAGTCATGTTGAAAATGATAACCATAATCAGCAACAGGCAAAATTATGATAAAAAATCAAGTGGTATTGAAATCAAGACATGACCAGGTCAGTGGATCGAGGATAAAATAATTGTTTAAATGATATAATTACATTGTTTCCCAAATAATATAATCAAAATAGTTAATTTAATTTATATATATTCAAATATAATGGTCATTAACTTACAGAGCCGTATTGAGCTATTTTTTATTCTGAGGCAGAACTAAAGCAATGTGCCCCCCTAGATTGTAGGTTGACATACTCACAGCTTTTATTATATATAATACGATTCAGAAAATTCTGAAAAATTGTAATTAGGTTTCTAGCAAAACAATAAATAACATTTTTAGCCGCAAGTATATAGGTAATTATTAATTATCATCTTCTTATATTATGGTAAACAAATAAATTTTATATTTGCAAATCATTAGATATTTCTAAATAATAATAATAAAAATATAATAAAATAATTTAAAACAATTATTATTTATAATTTAATTTTCCTTGCTTTTGTGTCAGCAAATTTATCAATAATTTCATCATAATCCAGTTTACCAGCGATTTATACTCCTATCGAAAGTATGTCCATAGTTGATAATCTCTCCTGAACCATTATAGATCTTAAATATGTTTTTATTAATTTAAGTTTGCTGAAGCTTCTTTACATGAAGCTGTCGTGATGGTCATCAAGAGAAAAATCCTTATAGCAATTTTAATATTTGGATACGATTTTTTTAGTTTATAATTGTGAATCATTTGTAATAAATCCAAAACTATACAATAATTAAAACTTTTTAAACTTTTAAGTTAATCATTTAATATTTTTGCGCCCCTCAGTTTCAGGCGCCCAAGGCAAGTGCCTCGCTCGCCTCACCCTAGTTAACTTCTGTTAACTTATGACAAAATAATAATATTATGTGTAATTCAATTTTAAGTAAAAATATTTGATGTATAAAAATAATCAAATCACAGCCGGTATGTTTCATTTTTAGGAAACTGTATTGTAATAAAATAAAATATAACTGAAAGAGACAACTTATGAAGTTATTATAGACTATATAGGTTTTACGGAGAACCTATAAGTTCTGCTATAAAAAATTACAGATAGAAATCATATCAGATGGAAAATGTTTGAATAGAAACTACAACATAACAGAGTTTGAATAAATTTAAATTTATATCTATAGAATCCATAGAATTTAAATATTATAAAATGCTGATGTGTGAGTGTTGTGTATATATAAAAAAAATAAGAATATATATGTATATGTGTATGCTGATTTTCAATGGACAATTTTTATTTATGTTTAGAATATAAATTCTAATGACTTTAGAGGAAGATACCAAGAGGTTTACGGTATGAGGAGATCAATGACAATAAACGGTGATGTGATAAGTGAAGTTGAAATGAGTAGTTATGAATATGAACGTTGATGGCAAAAGAGAAACAAGAAAACCGAAAAAGATGGTTGAATACGATTGAAAATTATATGAGGGCTGTTGATGTGTACGTAAGGGATATAGAAAATCGAGACGAATGGAGGTTTATAATAAGGGTGGCCGACTCCAAATAGTTGGGAGAAATACAAAAGAGAAGAAGAAGAGTAGAAATTCTTTTAAAAGTTCAGAGAGCATAATAATAATTTTTTTTAATATAATAATGATGATACTTTTCAAACAATGTTAACAAAATATCTTAAATTTCCACATTAAAACGCTTTACAAATATAAAGAAAAGATAAATTAAACACTACTACCTATTTAAATCACTGTTTTATAGTAGGTATTAGAACCTATTAATTCATTATTAAGTAAAATACGATTGATTTTATAAAACATGAAAATAGGTCTAAAAGAATATTTGTGTTTTAAAAGTTAAATATCTGTAAGTTATGAGATTTTAGAAAATATTTTACTCATTTTTATCATTTTCAAATTGTATGAATTATTCAAAAGTCTTAGTAACTATTCAGTATTTTTTTTACGTGTAAAATAATTAATTTTAAATTGATGCTAGCATTTAATAGCATTAAATAGCATTTAACTATAAATCCAAAGTTTAGATTCTAAACTATCTGAAAGAATTAAAAACTTTAGGAAAAAAAAAATTGTATTATTTCAATATTTTCAATTTCAGAAGTATAAGGTCGGAGAGAGCATTCAATGCGGATTTTTTTAATTGAGTTGTAGTATTCATAACAAATTAACTTTTTTTCTAAGTATATCGTATGACGATTGATATTTCTAAATAAAAACGTTCTCTAAAAAAAAAAAGAAATAAAATTGCTCTTCTTTTTACGAATACACCACTGCATATTATTGGCGTTATTGTTTTAAATGTTAATTATTTACAAATAAAATATTACTTATTTTACACTCGGGCATCTACGTAGGTCGCACAATCGTTCAGAAATATGTTTAAGATCTATTTGAAATGTTTAAGTTTGATTAATCAATCAATAACTGATAAGCAATTTACATTTGTATAACGGTTGTCGAAGTTCGTTACGCTGGTTAGCATCTTTACGTATGCTAATTGAATTATTCTTAAATCAGATAGGGTTCAGAATCCTATTTAAAGAAAACTGAGTGATGAAAAACGGTTAGGGTTAGCAGTTAAAATTTATTCTATGTAAGTTTCCGAATCGTACCTGAGTTTAGTACTACACTGCTTAATTAAAGAAGAATAGTCTTAAATACACAGATGATTAGTACTAGTTACTTAAAAACTGAACATTTTTTTTTTTTTTTTAATGAGAATGATTAATTAGTATTTTAAAATCAATTGTTTCAAATTAAAAAAAAATTTAATATTTTGAAAAAGTGTCAATTTTAAAAAAACAAATATTGTACTAAAAGCTTTACTTACTCATAGTTAATTTATACCTTAAATGTATTTTTATAATATTATAAAATTACTTATCTTTTAGAAAAATGTAAAAGCTCCCTCCCAAAAAAATTTGAAAATTCACCACTGACTTTATTATAGGTAAATATATGTAATGTAATCAAATCTATATTTGATGTACGCATAAAATAAGGGCATATATCAATTGCGCCGAAAATCACAGGTAAAAAAAGAAAAATTACGGGATAGAAAAAAGGTATACATCAATTGCGCCGATCGATATTTAAATATATTATTATATAAACGTGTAAAATACTATGTCTATTGATTTAAAGACTTACAGATTAGCATTATTGTATATTTGGTAAATAAGGAACTTACAAATAAGTTTTGCAACTATGGTTTTTACGTGTTGTAATCTTATAAGTAGATTATCTATATCATAGGTACATTTGAAAACCATTATATTATTTTATTATTTGAAGATAAAATTATAAGGATTAAAACTAACCAAGACAGTTTGTGTCATTGTCAAATGCTCCGGCGCAATTGATGTATACCTTTTAATTATACCTTTTTGATACCGGCGCAATAGATGTATACTATACAGGTAGTGTCCCAAATCCGGCGCAATTGACGAACACCGTAAAATAATAATAAATATTTTAACAGACCATTTACAATACTTAAGCATCAAAAAAACATTTGCAATCATATTTAAGAATATTGAGAAATATGAAACTGAAAAATAAAATTTAATTTTTGTGTTAAAATAAAAAAGATAACCTAGCTTATGTTTTATGTTTTTGGTTTGCCTGTTTTACAAAGTAAGCCGATCGTTAAATGTATGACGTAAATATCATAAATATAGACATAAATACGAAACTTATGTTTAAGTTTCGTATTTATGTCTATATTTATGTCTATATTTATGATATTTACGTCATACATTTAACGATCGACTTACTTTGTAAAACAGGCAAACCAGTTTCAATATTAAACTCGAATATGATACTCTAAGCAAACGAGTAAACATTGTAAGAAAATCAACAAGGTCAACCTTATTTATAATGAATTCATAAATACGTTTTGATATTACAATTTACTTCCCTAATTGCTTAGAACATGTTTCTCACAGTAATATATTTTTAACACTATATCAAATTATGTGTATATAAGTTCTTAAAAATAATTTTTACTACGGAAAATCAATTCGCTACCGATTTTAACATATTAAATACAAATTTTAAATGAAGAATCATAAAATACCTACACATTTGTTGTATTTTAACTCAATGATTATGTAAATCACTATATTCTTTTTAAAAAATAATAATTATACTCAGTACTTTATTGTTGATATAATACTTGTTTTCGAAAAATTAATTCAGTCAACTTGACGTTTAAATAAAAACATTTGAGTAGTAACAAGGATATTTTTTAAGAAATATGATTTTATATTGCTATAATTAATTTTTCGATAATAAATTCAAATTCACTTGACATACCTATTACTGTTACACAATAGATTGTTCAAAAATATATTAAAACTCAAAACATTTCTTTAAATAATTTGTTCAATGACAGTTCAAAATGTCGTAGATTAGTTGATTATTCGTCTAAAACTGAGAATGTCTTGTATAAATGTCTAGATGCAGCATTATCTGATTAACAATCAAATTAATTGTAATGTATTGTATATTAATACAATTTTATAACGTATATCAATACATACACATGCGATACAATGTTTTCTATTATTATTAATGTCATGTCAATCGTATGTACGTTCGCGTGTACTTAAACATTGGTTACATAATGGTATATTAAACACAATATAGTATTATTCTTAATTAAAATAATAATTTTTTTAGAAAATAACAACCGATAATTTATTTCCATATAATAATAGCATCTATTTCCTATTTTATAAGCTCTAAACTTAAATTAATTAAACTTAAACAAAATCTTAAATTGAAATTATGAATAGAATTTACAAGAACCGGTATGTTTTATTATTTTATATGAAACTACAGAAAACCTTCTATCATCCAGTTTTTAAAACTCGTTAGATCTGTGTTAAAGTCAACGTGTACATGGCCTCGAGTAAATAATTTATCATGTACACCAGTTAGACGTAAATGTATTTCATTATATTATCATTATATACATACATATATATATATATATATATGTGTGTGTGTGTATTCGATTTTTAACATATTATACACATAGTAGCTAATATTATACTAGGGTAAAAAAAGAGTAGTTACCAAACTTAGCACAATTATAATTAATTAATTACACCAACATCGATTAAATCGTGGATAACTATTAGCAGATATTCCGATGAGCAATAATGATCAATTGAGATTAATTAGAAGTGGATTATATATTTACACATAAATTATATGGTGTGGCATGGCGCGGTAAGCTTTATGTACCTTTGAGGCCAACTAAATTTGAAATACTCATCATTAGGATTAGATTTAGGGGGAGGGAGTTACTAAAAATTTAAAGAACCTACTGATGAAACCTATACCCGATTTAAATATACGTATCCACCTGAATAATTAGCATTTATTATTATAGTTTATGTATGTTGTATGTATAATGTTTAGTTATTATTAAATTTTTGTTACAGATCCGCATGAGTTACCCATCCGTGTACTAGTATGACGACGAGTGTTTGAAAACAATCGGTTCAAAGTTACAATAGGTAAAACGTGGTGAAAAAAAACTAACGTCAAAAATAGATTTTCAAAAATAATAATTCAAGCGCATTAACACTATAGTTTAAAAATTATCTTGAAAGTGATTATATGCGTTATTTTGCCGTTATAGTTGAACGGAAACGCGTTAGACCTATACACGAAAGCATTACGTCAAAATTGAATTGTCGCATAAATCATTAAAATACGATCGGAGTGTATAATACGTGTTCCAAAATAAATTTATAAACGAATTAAAAACATCAATAACGATTTCACCGAAGGAAAAAACCTTGATTATTGCGACTATGACGCGTTGGTTTTTTTTTTGTAATTTTTCCGAGGCTAATGGTATTCCTACGTCCATCGGTGAAATAGTAGTCATTGTAATAACACAATAACAATAATACTGAAGTATGTGTGCGTGTGTGCGTGTGCGCGTGTTACTTGAGCTAAAACGCGACGCAACACAATTTGTTCGTTCTAAACATATTAGGAGAGAGAAAAAAAACAATTTGTAGCTATAATCACCGTCGGCACGCCGCCGTCAGGAATGTGTGCATACACTAACTCAGTCGTGCACCATCGACGTCTATAAAACGTTTCCTTTAAGGTTTTTTTCTTCTACGAAAATCAAACCAAAAGAAAAATCAAATCAAATACTGTACAACAGGTCGCGAAAAGCCACAGAAATAATAGTATATGCGAATCAACATATGACGTTTCGAGTGAAAACCCGTTGTATGATTTATTACGATAACTGAGTTCGGCATTGAACATAATTTTATCGGTGAAATCGACTAGTAAAAAGATATGTGCACTGTTGCTATCCAAAAAGTTGGCGTTTTGAAACGCTTATAGGAAAAAATGTCGTGAGCGATACACGAAAAATAGTTTTTGGATTTTATAGATATTTATATGGACTATGGCGGAGAATCGCGGGAGGTACCGAAGAACCGAAAACGGCTTGGGAGGAGAGAGGAGTCGGCCGCGATCTTACTCCAGGATCAACATTCTTTTCTTCGTGTATAACCTTTGTGCGACTCCAGAATACAGGAGAACAATCAGTATTTCTACGTATTTTAGTCCGCAGGCCAAAATAAAATAATAGTAATTACACTTCGGACGAGTATGCAGTTTAGTTGAAATCTAAAGCACATACAAAATCTAGGTTGAATGTTAAATTGAAAGTAATGGGTTACGAACTGTTTTCTTCGTCGATCGGGAAAAGGGAAAACAAAAGAAAAAATTGTCTCGTCGGCTCGGACTGTGACGGGGCGATGTGTACGATGTGCGATCGGAAGACGGTAACGATAATATCATTATCATGTTTTTATTACCACGGTTCGGAGCAATAGGTGCACGCGTTGCCTTACAACCGTGGTCGTTCGATTGTTACAAGTGGTAATAATACAGTTTAGTGTCACTCACCTGATGTCTCTGGGAGCCGTGCGGTACACCAGGTAGATGAATTTATATCCGCCGCTGGCGATGTACGCGATCAACACGACCGCGGCGATTTGCAACAGGAACGGTAAGCCCATCGTGTACCATATGAACGCACTAATCGCAGTGAGCAACGTCGCGACTACGATCGCTTTCACTGCGGTGTACAGCACTCGGCGAACCGGGCACACGCGACGGTCGTCCTCTATCGTTTCACCGCCGCCGCTGCCGCCACCGCCACCGCCACCGCCGCCGTCGCCTCCGCCGCCACCACCGCCGTCGCTACTCTTGGTACTGTTGCCGCCGCCGTCGGGTCGCTGTTGAACGTCGTCGACCTCCGCCGGTGTGGTTTTCCGTGAACCGCTGCTGTCGCAACGATCGGTGTTGCCGTTCGAGCCTTCGTCGTTGAGATCGACTGCTTCTCTAGGCAAACCTCTCTCTACGTCCCAATCCTGCGAACAGTCGCGACCCGCGTAACGTCAATAAACCATTCCGTCTAACACCTACGGACCAGTGCCGTCGCAAGCTTTTGCGAGGACCTGGGGCAAAAGCGGTACGATTCCGTTACGCCAAATTACATCTAAATACTCAAATTCGACGAATCGCGGTATCCCCCTCCTCTCTTATTCGAAGCGCCAGGCCGTAGGCGGCAATCGCCCTAGTTGCCCGTCCGCTACCGACGCCAACGATACGCGTCACGTCTGTGTTACGCGCGACGACACCGATTTCGTCTAATCCCGCGTCGCATTAGATGTGCGTCGGCGGTTTCCAAACTGCGTAAGGCGAATATTTATGTTATGTTACACGCTACACTACCATACATCTGTTTATACATCTGTTTTTGGATCGGCAACGATTTGTTTATGATAAAATAATCGTTGTTTCATTCGTACGCGGGAGACGCGATTGCATTTTTTTTTTTTTTTTTTTTTATGTTTTGGGGATGTGTGACCCAGAAAAGTTTGGGAACCGCTGGTACACATTGTACATAGGCGATTTGAAGGACGAACTTCTTTTCAATCACGTGCTACCGTTGTGTTTCATCCGACCCAGTTTATAATATTCGAAACTAACCGTCGTCGCCATACGCATCCGTTCAATTTACCGACAAAAACGTTGTTGGGTGGAACTTTTCAATTGATTCAAACGATCCACCGCGGTATAACATCGAATGTGTACCTATACGTAAATTTTCTTAATATCCTCAAAATTATGTTTCACAAATCTATCGTGCACGATTTTCTGTGATTAATGTTAAAAATTGCTTCTACTATAAGAGTGCTGCGTACGGATGCAAATTAGTTGTGTATTTAAGTAGGTCTATATTACGTGCAGTACGGGGCAGATAGACAAAGTATAAATTAGTAATATAAGAGCTACATTGGTATGTGATTGGTGAATGTTTGGTTGCCTATGGTACATCCGTCCTATATTATACTGCATAAGTGTAAAAAGATTCAATTATAATTAACCATTGAATCGAATGGAAATAATGTACACTAGCGCGTGAAAATTGAACACACTCCGTACACAGGAAGTTAACGAGATAAAAAAAAAAGGTTAAATTCGCGCTAATCCATTCTCGTTTCCATTGTTGTGCATCATGTATTTATCGGTTTAGTGCGTTACTCTAGTGAGATTTTCTAGAAAGTTTTTTATTTTACAAAAACTTCTCTATGTACCTTACTCAAAACATAATAATTTGATAATTAACAACCATCTCCGTTTATTTGTAGAAACAATGAACTCCATGTTACGTAGTGTGATGTATTTATACGAAATCTGGAGCGAATACTGGAAATAATAATAACTTACGCACAGTGACCATGATTTAAATAACGAACAATATGCTATACTAATTGTTAACACGAATAATAACGAAATGAGTTTTGTGCACAATAGTATATACCGTTTCGAGTATACGTATACTAGAAGTTGGGAAAACCCAGTCAGTCGAGTATTATAATACTAAATCTGACACTATCGACTGGACAATTGGCGAACTGGTGAATTGTTTAGATGGCTTTTCATCACACTATTTTGATGCGATTTCGAAATTAATTGAATAAAACGGATTTAGTAGTACCTACCGCCAATAGCATATTGAGGTATTAAATTTTGAACTTGCGTAACTATGGTGATACGTTCGAATCGAAATCAAATGTACCTAATAATTCTATTTTCTTCTTTTTTAACCCCAGAGTAATATGAGAAAATGTAGTCGGTATAGAAACTCCGTAACATTTTAGCCAGACCATCAGATAATACACAAACGGGTAGAGCTTATCAAATAAGTATCAAAATGACGTATGAAATATAAATGTTATATTAACTTTAATACAATATTTAATTAAGTTACAAGATTATTTTATTTATTTTACAATACGAGACTAGCCCAAGGTACAGTTAAATGGAATAAGTTAGCAGACAAACATCATATAAATTAGAAATAAAACAAAGACTTTAGGTTTAAAGACTATAGAGTTTCTCATTTGCTAAACGCATCATTTGGTGGATAGGGTGGTTTCGGCCATAGTTAGTGGTGTGACGAAGAACGTAGTAGGGGGCTTTTATATAGTAGTATAAAAGTAATATATTAATAACTTTAGCGTGATGAAAAAAACCGTATCACATTTATATAATATGCATGTCCCCAAGCACGTCTTTCTTTATTCCGAAAATAAGATGACAAAACTACAGCATTTGTCTCTTGCGATGATGGTGTTTCTTCTTGTTTTTAGATAAAAAAGAAGCGTTTTTAGTGTATTTTTTTTTTTTAGAGATTTTTCCGACATGTTGTTTTATTATCTATGACAATAAATTATTCAAATAGTCAAAGAAATATTTTAATTTTTTATATTATTTTAATTTTTTTTAGTAATTTTGTTTAAAATATGAAAAAACAACAAGATTATTCTAACACATTGTTATGATAACAATATAAAATTTAAATAAATTATAAGTGAAAACATAGCATTTGATGTTCTCCAAAATATTTTTAAATCTTCATTTAATAAATAACGATAAATATATAGAATAAAAAAAATTATCATGTTGATTCCCATTGAATATTATATGTGCACATTTTTATACATGAATGTTGAAATAAAAACTTGATAAACACCAAAAAGGATAAAAGCTTTAGAATAATAAACTCCGAGCACTTAGTGATATCAAATTTTTGTTGTGTGATCTACAACACAATAGATAAATATTACGATATTATATTTTGTCTCTAATAGTTGTATAATATATTATTCATATATGACTATTGATGATAGCTCAACGTAGTTACAACAGCAAGTGAGATAATTCGTAGCTATATTATACAATAGACTTTTATGCGTACAAACGCAATAAAAAGTAAATAGTATGTGTACTGCACATGACGCCAATTTGTCAATTTTATTTGTTTGTCACTCCTTGTTGATTATTAAAAAAAATGCACCCCAAAAAATAAATAACAGGACTGTAATACTTTCGGTCTACAAAGAAACTCATCCGAATAGTAAAAAATGTTCTATCGGTTCTAAGTAAAAGAAAGATATTCCTTTACCGAGATATTCCTATCAATTCACGTTCTTTTTAACATTTGAATCAACCTTTTTTTTATATATGATTTATGTAATTTATTTTACGAGTTAAGAGAAAATCTACTCGATGATCAAAACAAACAGGTTTTTACAAACTAGAAAATAATTCGTGCATTCGAGGAAGTCAAGTTGATATTCGCTAACAGTGGAGATTTCAAAATTCACTAATACATTAAAACCAGAGTTCTATTTAACTTTTACGTTTTAGATTCTGAGTGATGCAAAACATGTTTTCATTGGTAGTTTTATTTACAAATGCAATAAATTTGTAATATTTGTATTTTAAAATATTGCAGAGAAAATTTTGTTAAAACAAATATACTTATATATCAATTTGCATTTGGTCGATACATTAATTTATTTTTTGAGGAATATTTCAATACACAGCTTAGGGCTTCAATGCTCCATTTCGAAGTAACATCTCTAATTGTATCCGAGGAGCGAAGCAAAAGAAAAAAATATTAAACATACATTTAAAGTAATATCTTTTTAGAATTTCTTTTTTGTAAAAGAATTCCTGTAAAAAATATTTTCTAGTGATTCCAAGAATGCAAAATATATTCACGAAGAATCATAGTAGTCTGAATATGATTAAATTCAGTTTTATATTGATAAATAAATGTAAAGTTAATTTTTTTCTTAAATTTCTTCTATTAATCAAATGACAAAAAAAATATATATATTTTAACTTTATTCTAAAGGTCTTCGAAGATTTGCAAAAAATTAAAATTAAATACTTTTAAAAATAATTTAACATATAACGTATTATATAATATTTTTTTCAGAAATAAAAAATATAAAGGACACTAAAGAACAATTTAATATTTTTTATTGAGAAATAAGCACAAATGCAAAATATTTTTTATTTTTTATCAGTTAAAACTGTAATTATATACTTGTATAATAAACTTAATAATAATAATGCTAAACTGACAAAATTAAGAATTAGCTTCCTTATAATTTAATTCAATGTTAAACAAATTATAAATCAATGCCGTTATTGACAATTAACCGTGGTAGCCGAGGCATGAATACATATATTATGTATATTAATCTATTGCTGTCTATGTATTATTTACGCTTTAATAATTATGAATATCCGACACTATTATTCGAGTAAGCATGTAATAAAAAATACTTTACTTTACAGCATAAATAATAATTTTAATTTGTGACAAACACTTTCAAATAATATCGAAAACATTTTAAATAACTAGATTTTTTAACTTTATTCAGAATGCTTAACGTATGCTATATTCAAAAAGTAATAAAAAAAAAAAAAAATAAATAACTTCCGATTTTAAAGAAATCAATGACAATCTTTAGCTCAGAAATTACTCTTGACTTAAATTTCTAACCGATCACCAACATAATAAATTGAATATTTTAAAATTGCAGCCATATTTCAATTAACATGTGTGAAGGTTCATTACAATTAAAACTTCTTTAATTGTTCTTTTAAAAGCAAAGACAGGAAAATTTAATTCGAGGAAAATATCATAATATACGTACATAATATAATATACATATACATATTATATATAATGAAATAAATAATGTATATAATATACATATTATGTATGTATTTAATAAGTAATTAAATATGTCATATAATATAATTAGAGCATAAAATAGATAATTTTACGCAGGTTAAAAAAAAACTTTTTTACAACATTGAGGTAGAATTCATAATATTATGAACCATCTGAACATCATGAATAAATAATTTTTTTCTAACATTTGTATCTTTATTCACTAAGCTTTATAGTTTGTTGCATTAAAATATCTAAATAATAAACATACACAATGATTTTTGTAAATTTTTTGAGGCAAACTAATAAATTCCAATTTGACCAGTATTTAGGGTAAGGTTACAAATGTATACTTAATTGCTTAGTTAAAATATATGTGTTATATCTTAAATATTATGTGATATTACGAAAATATGTAAACATATATTAGTGTGTTGCAGTGTTTATCTAGGTAACACAGATAATATAAAATTATTGAAAAATTGAACATTAATCATAGAAAACATTTTGGTTTACAATATTATATGATATTAGGCACTATAAATACTTACATGTATAAAGTACAGAGTTATTATTGAATCATCGTAAACACATGCCCTTAAAATTTCTTATGGTAAATAATTTAATAACATTTTTAAATGAATAAAACGAGTTTCATACAAATTTTAATAAATTAACATGACAGTAAAAATCCATAAATGCGGATTTTATAAAAAAAAAACTGGATAAGAGTCATTCAAGGTCTAGAAATGTGATTAGGAAGTCAATTTAATTTCCATTTCTTACCAAATACCTCGATGTTAATCTTGTAAAAAAATACAGAAAATAGTCCATTTTAAAGAAGGTCTGAATGCTTCGTTGTCTTTACCCTTTTTTAAAACAAATTCATGCAAGTTTTATAAATCACTACAAACTTTGAAAAATCACTTACTAAAATACATTTAAACATGACGAACAGTTATATAGTTCTTATGGTGATTATACTGTAAAATCGAATTAAAATCGAGCGATGTACCAAAATTACAAATTATTGTTAATCTGTAAATCTACTGCTATTATTTTGTATCTAATTTAATCGATAGTGAAAATATTGCCACTGATTTACTCCTTAAAAAAATAATCATAATAAATATTATATTATTATCAATAACATAATCGAAATAACTATGATACTCAATTTTAGTGATTAAACAAGATTCGGGACTTATAGCAATTGCATACTTTTGTTATTTATTGTAAAATAAAGCAGTGTACAAAATAAATTCATTTTACGATGTCTCGATTTCAAATCTAAAATTTGAATATGCATATTTTTGTATAGTTCATAGATTTTGCAGGAAGTTGCTTATTTTTTCCATTTTTGTACTTACTTTGCGTATTTTAACAAATTATTCAAATTTAAAAATTAAAAACATATATACAAATTTAAACCGATGGAAAAAATAAAATATTGATTCAATCATATGTATAAACTAGCGGTTCCCAACCTTTTGATATTCATGTACCACTCATACATTTTGAAAAATTTTCACGTATCACTTGACTTAATTACCTTTTATTTTTTTATCAACAAATAAAATGACATGATTTTATTTACATAATGCCTTTTTTATAATTAATTATATTCATTTAAAATTTATAAATATATAAACATATATTGCACAAAATGTAACATAACATAAAATATTTACTGTTATTATTAATTATAATGATTATGAAAAAATCATTTAATAAGATAATTTATATTGTATTGAATGAATCAGGATACCAATAAAGACTGCATGATGATAACTTAAAGTCTTAAATTGTCTTCAATGTTCATTTTGTTCCTATGTCATAGATATTTATAAAATCAACTAATACCAAATTAACCAAATAATACCAAATGGTAATAATAATAAAACTATTTCTTTAAAAAAAAAATTGTTCTGAGGCAGATTGGGAAACACTATGTAAATACTATGTACTAAATTTACCACTCACAGCTCGTAATAATTTTCGTATTGGAAAAATAATTTTATTCTAAGAAAATACGATGGCCCGCTTCAGCTGTATCGCTTAATGTAATATAAAACATTCGTCACAAACTAAGGATTCTTAGTAAATATAATTTGAACAGCTAATAGTCAATAATAGCAGTTTTTTGATAATTTAGAATAAAATTAAAAAAACTGAGAAGGTAACTATTTCAAAATATTGATTCATTTATTATTTTTTAAATTATTTATTAAATATTTTAGTAATACTACTTATTAATAATTATTTATAATAAATATATTATATGCATACTTTTAAAATTTTTTTTTTGCATATTTAACAGTTTTTTTTGTGCATATTTTAACGCTTATGATTGTGTTTTTAAGTACTATAAGTCCCGAACCCTGATTATTATGTTACGTCTTTAGATAAATGATTTTTTTTTAAATATGGACAAAATGCGTATAGTACTGTTTATCAACAGTGTGTATGTAATCAGAAAACTGATGTAGTAAGCATACGGTATATTTGTTATTAGGTGTTTTATTGAAATAAAATGTATGAGCTATATAGTTAAAAATATCGATGATAATAAAAAATTAACACAAAGGAAAACATGACCTCATTAAGGAAGAACTTTCATTAAAGTTACATTCAAATTTTCAAATCATGCTTCGAAAACTAAAATACTAAATATATTTATTATTTTAGTTTTCAAAATTGTATATATATACACACACAATAGGTTACTTTGTAATTTAATTAATACAAGGATATTGTTAAAAAAAAAAAAAAAAAAACTGGAACTAGCCGTACGAGTTAGCTGTACTTCCTTGTAATAATTTTAATATGATTATACCAACATGTAACCAATACTTATAAAATTATTATATATTTAATTATTTACAATGGCATAATACGAATAAATTTTTAATTTTTAATCGAATAATTGTTTTTACCTAATACAATGATCATATATTGTGAATACATACCTAACTGAAAATTGAGTTTTGTATTTATATAAAAATTTAAAAATGTATGCAAAAATTTTTTAACAGTTGAATTTAATGTACTTGCATTTCTAATTGAATCAATAATTATACAGTAATTTTTAAGTGAACAAATTGATTAGTATTGAAAATGTTAACACCATTGTCATCAGTATATTAAACTTTAATTAGGAATCATAAATGTATACTGAATATTTTAAAAAAATATGTTATTTTAAATATTTTACTACGTCAATTCCAAACAAAAATATTTTTATCTTAATTACATGTATTTATATTTTACTTTTCAAAATTACCACTTAAGTAACTTAAAATGAATCGTAATCGTGTTAAGTGACGAAAATAGTTTTTAAACGTGCGGAGTGAATAATACCGATGTCATTATTTTTATATTTATAGGTATATATTTAAGTTTAAACTATTAGCTAGCTGTCTTATCGTCGAAATATTAAACTATCCAAACTTCCCTATTTGACGTCTATAATATTACCGTTCTAAAGTGTAAAACATTTCTACCAACGTTGTAGCCCAGATGATGAAAACATATTAATCTGAACATGCACAAAATTGCGATTAATTTAATTTATCAAATAATATTAACTCTTTCAAAATTTTTTACGGTAGTTATTTTTTTAAATAATATGATTCTGATTTTGTTTACAAATATTTGAGTATACAATTCAACCTTCAACGTTTATATTTTGTTTGATAATTTTAAGCATTTTAACAACAATTTAAACACAAACAAATTGAAAAGATTAAATACTGGCGCCGAAGTCTATATTCAGACAAAGCAGATGCCTAACTCATAATATTTGAGTGATCTCCAGCGGTTAGACTTATTACTTATTATGAGTTATGAAACACAATTAATCATTGACTTGCTAGTATCCCGTAGATTAATTGATATGTCTTATTTATTTAATAATATAACTCGTAATTACAAATTAATTGGATAATTAGGCTCTAAAAATCCAGCCGAATTGTAACCTACGCGTAGTGATAATGTCTCATTATGTGTTATGTGAACGAGTTAGTTTGTTTTAGCGCCATTGATTATTAAATATTAAATTTAATTATTATTTTAAGAGTTTTTTATGTTTCGTCTGGAAAGATTCCGTAAAATGCTGTCGACTACGTAGGTTTTATAGTATCTATTAGTAGTAATAAACGTACTTAAGTATAATGTTGCTAGAGGAAAAAGCTAAACAAAAACAGCTACACACAAATGTAACAATTCGAATAAAAGAAAAATAAATTTCTATTAAACGAAGAAAATGTTACCTTGATCAACTGATGTGATGTACAATAGCGGTTACTGTCAAGCTTTCGGGTGAGTGTCGCAATAATCGGGTGTATCAAACACACGAACCCAGGGTACAAGCCTATAACAGAGCCCAATGATAAAAATTGAAAAAATATGTAGGAATAAAGAAAATAAAACCATTTCGGTATAATAATTATTAATGGAGATCGAATGATAATCGATCGGTTTTGGTTGGTACACACATTGTCGTACATCAACGTTTCTTTTGCTACCGAAACATTTTGGTTACGATCGATTAATGCAGATATATAATATCGAGGGTTCATTTTGTTCACACTCAGGCCCAAATCGGTGTGGTTGCGTCACCGGCTAAAGCGCAAACTATCTATACTTTGTACAGGGGACAATTGCAATTGTGTAACTTTCTTTTCCCAGCGCCATCGTTTTTATCGTTTCGGACGGTATAACGCGACGCATGAGAGCGTTCCAAGTGAATTGGGCGACTCGTCGGTGACGTGACGTGCACAAATGTGGTGTCCGAACGAAAACGTAAATGCTCGTATTTATTTATTTACTTATTCGTGTGCACCGTACGCGCACTTTTCGTGCTTAGTTTGTCCGCGAGCCCAATGCCATCAGCTCGTACGTAGGTGTTACTGGTGGATAGAGTAGTGTGTTTACAAATTAACGTAGTTCATGCCGTATCATCGTGTACCGTAGATCATGGCGTAACTGTAAAACATCAACACGCCGACGGAAATACGTGCACATTACCACCACTGCCCTTGACTTCAGTCGGTTATTATTATTGGTCGTTGCAAGGAGATTGCGCAGTCGAAGCACACGTTCGACGTCTTTTAGCTGTAGGTAACCGCAGAGTAGCAGTTCTTAGCAGTCGAACTACATTCCAGGGAAAACCGGAATTTCTTGAAATTAAATCCTATATTTTTATTTTTTTATTTTTATTTTTTTTTTTTTTTACAATAATGACTGTTATTTTTGTACGACAGACTTCCATAAGATTTGGAATGATGCATGTTATAATCGAGTTGCACAATTACACGTGATACTCGTATGGTCGTACGGATTTATTGTCGATACCGGACGCAAAATGATTTCTAGTATTTTTGAAAATATTCTTTATTCAATGAAATATACATTTTATTGTTAGGGGATAATAAAAAGCATTTTGTGTGTGAACAATTCACTGATCGTTGAAATGCCACTTCAAGAGGAAAATTATTTCATCGATTAATAATACTGACATAATATGTAACAATAAACAAACAAAAATATAAATAATTGAAATAAAGAAATAAAAACATGCACTACGTAATTATAATAATAATGTTGGATATTTTAAGGGATAAACAATGGAATACTTAATTCAATATAACTTTTCATAAAAATATATACTTCTAAATTGTGAAAATCAATGATTCATTTGCAAGCAAATATAACTAAAATCCAACTCCATTTAGGCAAACGTCTACATTAAACATAATTAATTATTAATAAATAACTATTTATTATTGAATTATATTATTATTTATTTTGCCGAACAAATTATGCCTATTTTACTTACATAAAAAATAATTTTTAAATATATTTTTTATATTTGATAAGTTTATTATATACAATATCTTGAAGTACAAAAAACAAAATTATAATTTAAACTATATTTTTCGAAAATACAGTAACAATAAATAAACTAAAGTTTTCATAATTTAATAGCATCTAAATTTTAGGAGGATAACTAGTTAAAAATATAACTAAAATAATAATTTACATAATTATGTAGTGACCATATTCCTGAGTGTGTATTCATAATTTAAAGAGATTAAAGAAAAATTTAACTGTCCGAAATGTATTTCATTTTTATTGTATTAATTATGCACCTAGTACAAAAGTATAAAACGACCTACACGATTATTGTTTTATTTTAAACAGATAATTTGAATAATAATGGTTCGATGCGTGTTCATGAATAATTCGTTCATTTTAGTTGTGACGATATCATGTAACTGTTAATCCATTTCGAATTTAAAGTTCAATCAAAAATATGTTACTTCAAAATTATAGAAAAAAAATCCAGAATATTATCAATACATACTAAATGTATTGATTCGTTTATATTGAATTTATAATATAGAAAAAATGTTCTGATTAACCAAATTTAAGTGCAATATTTGTTGGAAACAATAAGCATTCAAATTTGATCAATTTGTAATCTTAATTCAATAAAATAAAATTATTACTTAATATAATTAATTTAACTATTTGAGTTTAAAAAACATTTCGTAATTATTTATAATGTATGAGCGTACTAAATGATTAAGATAACTATTTGAAAAATTAAAAAATTAATTACTTTTGTAATAACTTCAAACCTGGCCAGATGTTCTGTATACTTATACATTCAATAATAAATAATTTATTTATAAAATATATACAAGCTATAATTTAAATCCTAATAAAAAATTGTTTTAGATAAATTATCAAATCACATAATTTAAAATAAATTATTTTGATAGAAATACCAAATTAAATTTGCAATTACATTCTTTCAATGAGTCAAAATTCTAAATCGTTCCCTTGATTAAACGTTTTTTTCATTAATATAAAATAGTGAATGATAAATAAAATTAATCTTTATAATATTATCGTAATATAAAAAATGTGATAAAATTCTTGAATATGTTTTCGATTTTTTTCCTATCTTAATTTACAACTTACGTTTCATTAGATTCATACTTTATTTTTAGTTTCAGCTTAACTTTAAGAAACGAAAAATGTAGCTTAGTGTAATCAAATTATATAGATAATTTATAAATTTACAATGTTAACTAAATTTGTTTACATTACAGGTATAATAAATAACATTACATATTTTTTGTATTATAAGAAATTAGTACTATTGTAAAGTTCTATATTTTTTTAAATTTTTTAATCCTCCAATTTATAATACAATATTTATTTATTTATTTCCTTTACTGATAAGTATAATGGGTAAATGAAATTAAGTAATTACTACATGGGATATAAATGATTGTAAATGAAACCATATGGACAACATTGAATTTATACACCATTTTGTTTTATCCAGAATTTCAAAATATCCGACATAAAGAATTTTGATCTAATTAAAATCTAATTATCACTTCAACAACTCTAATCGAAGCTGATATAATAACAATTGTTTAAGTATAAATAATGTGTGTCCTAGAACACAATGTTTGAAATCAGCTGACACTGAGAAGTTTTTCAATTATAAACATTTTCAATTTAAAATACAATAGTAATACGAATTTCAATCCGTTTTAAATTAATTAGTATATTAGTAATGTTAGTAGTATATTATTAAAAAAAAGCGTATGAATTGTAATAAGAATCATTGTATAATAGTAAACAAAAAATAATAATTTATATTTTTCATCCTGAATTCACTTTTATTTAAGGTTATGAACATCACAGTAATAATAAACGATACGAGTACTTTCTCCGTGAAGAATTATAAATAATGACAATGAAATAAAATATGTATTAATGCTATACATTTTTATATTCAAGTCAAACTGATTGTGATTCGCAATAACGATAGAATAAAAATCATTAGAACTATTTTGCTTCATGACAAATCGAGTAGTCTAATTATTTGTACACCTGATTTTAAAAGAAGAAATATTATTAAAAAAAAAAAAAAATTGAACATGCTACTGAAGTCAATATTATAAAATAAAGTCAAAACAATTTGATTAAAATGTTTATCTAATACATATATAAGTTATACCTAATTGCAGTGTTCATCAGAGTACGCGTCAGAGTAAAATTTTA
This sequence comes from Sipha maydis, assembly GCA_034509805.1. Taxonomy (NCBI): domain Eukaryota; kingdom Metazoa; phylum Arthropoda; class Insecta; order Hemiptera; family Aphididae; genus Sipha; species Sipha maydis. The sequence goes on along the minus strand of JASXSY010001276.1, from coordinate 214,561 downwards.
TTTGTTCAAAAAAAGGAAGCTTTTTATTTTTATATTCTATTTATATTATATATCTTATCTATTTTATGTAATTGATAAACAAAATTAGGTACTTATCATCCACTTATATCAATAGTGTTAGTATAAAAAACGTGTCAATAAAAAATATTATATTTTATTTTTATTTCCTATTATTTAAATGACCACAGAAGAACATTTTTAAGCACTTATTGTTAAATAAAATAAATTATAAACGATTTATTGATTTTAATGCGAACTGTATAAATGTTCAGAAAAAATATATTTCTCAACCCTCATGTACTTACTTTATATTGATCTACGTTGTTAGTGAATTTTCATCAATAAATATGCCATATAATAATAGCCATTTTTATTTATAAAATTAATAAACATATAGTACCAAAGTATATATAACAAAAATAAATTATAAATTAAAGAATGTAACGGTTAGTTTAAAAACGACTTCTATATATCTACAAAGTAGATTAATATAATATATACATATATTATATGTAGATACTACATAATACAGTTTTAAGTTTTTGGCGATACTGATAACAGGAACTGAAAAATCTAGTACTATTGGGTTAAAATGTTTGTAAAAATTCGATTTCGAAAAATATGATGAATTTTTATAAAATAAAATTTCACACGTAGTTTTATTATATGGACTAGATCTTATTTCCTATGGTTGAATATAATTAACTAATTGATAAATATATTATGTTATGTTTTGATACCTAGACGCCTAAAAAATATCTATATCAATTATTTGAGATCTAGCATGTACTTACAAGATTTTTGTTTGAAATAAAGATGTATTGTTTGGTAACTTAGATCGAAACTACTGCGCATGTTCCTTATCTATTAAATATTTTTCACGATAAACTTAAACTTGACTTACATTAAATTAATATGGTGTTTTTTTTTTTAATAAATGAATAACCAGATTAACTGGTAACACAATTCCGAATTGCAGCTAAAGCTCTAATTCATATATAGTAATACATTTGTTAAAAACGTTAATACGTAAACCTAAATCTAAAAATAAAATATTATTCAATTGTTTCTTAGAGACAATTTTCATAATATATGTACATTACATATTGTATGTAATAATGTTTCAAAAATGTGAATGAATAAAATTACGATTTTGTTATTTTTTACATTTTACACAAACCACGAATCAATAACTTTTTTTCATCAAATTTGGCATGTACATTAGCAACATCAATAAGTATAGGGTACCTACTCGTTTTTTTATTTCACCAATTTAAGTAGTACCTATTTAATACACCACGTCATTAAGTTTGTTCAATCTGGCAATGTTTTTACACGAGTCATCGGTATTTCGAGAATTATTATTTTATAGTAAATGTTTTAAGACTAAAAAAAAAAAAATGTAATTATAATTTACGAATATAATTGCATAGACATGTTTTCATAGAACCACGCGTATAAAAGGCTGTGTAATACATTATGGTATTGTTATTCTTTTAAATAAGTTATTTTTTGGTTTTGTTTACACTTAAAGAAAAAATTAAGGTAAATGTTATCGACTTTTTTTTTATCATTATAAACCATATCCTCTTTATAAAAAATATGAAATTGAAGTTAAAAAAAAATCGAAACAATAAATAAAATCTGCGTAGTTAAAAATATTTGTAGATGGAAAGAGATTCTAATTATAATTAACAAAAGGCAATTTAATATTAGTTTATAAAATTACAATCAAGTCACGGAATGTCGAGTTTAAATTTTACAAAAGGATTTTTAAAATCGTTACAACGTACTACCGTTTACTTTTAAGTCATTACAGCTCTATGACAACAAAATATTATAAAATATATTATAATTAAATACACATTATAGCATAGGTTCTGTGTAATATTGAAATGTCTTAACAAATTAATAAATTCTTTTGAATTAATAAAACATAAGAAATACAACGATTATGAAATCCATTAGTGTATAATGTTAAAAACATTAGATTATTTGCTTAGTAATTTATTCAATATTTACATGTATAAATAAATATGCAAATAGTTTATACATAAAAATAAATAAATGCCTAGCCTGAAGTATAATTATATATGGCATCGTTATGAGTTAATTAAAAATGCATCATCAGATAAATACAAAATTAATAAAATCGTGGTTATACTTTACAAATATATTAATACTCAAGACTTAACATTTATTTATTTAATTCTGTATATAAAATACTTATTTATTTATAAATTTAAGTGTTGACCGTTTAATAATTTTAATTTAATTTTTTATTATTTTATTAAATATTCACATGTCTGCATATAATAAATTATACCTTGATTTATTGATTAAATGTAAATGTTTATTAAATGTTGATAAAAAAATATTTCCTTGATAAGGGGTGCGCGACCTTTTTTGACCCCCGACTCTCAAATCTTTCCTACCAACATTATGTAAGTATATAATATATACTTTATATTTTTATGATAATTATAAATTAATAAATTTTATTAAATATAAATTTATATGGAATAATATACATAATATATGAATTTTTTATTTGGTGTTAAATTATTAGAATCCCCTAATAAAATTTGACGACTCCTATAGGAATCCCAACCTCTGAAATTGCGCACCACTGCCCTAAATAACACTAAATGAAGCATACTTGCTCAGCTACATTCGTATAGTATGTTAAATATTTACCAAAAAGTAAGATGACAATTGATTATTTTTATTTACTTGTTATATAATCACATGTTTAAAAAAGAAATGGTCCTTACTATAACAACAGATATATTAAAAATAAAAACAATGCTAAATGTCACAGTTTACTCAACAGAAAGTGTATACATTTATTGTACAAATATTAAATGTATATTAAATTAAATAAGATTAGTGGGTTACAATAGTATTGAATTGTACAATAAAATACATTTATGTTGAACTTGTGAAATTTTTAAATACTATTTACAGTTGTCAGATATCCTAGGATTGTTTATTCGAAAAAAAAAAAATAAGGTATTTATAATTCAAATCATAATGTATGTATTCACAATTAATGTTGAGAGTTATTGACGCAATTAGTTAAAAGAGGAAATAAATAATATCACCCAAAATATTATACTTTATATTTTTATGGTTAACAATTATTATATTTCTATATAATAGGACGTGATAATATTTCTAGTCATAGTATGCAAAATAAAAATATATCAAGGAAGATGACTGTGAGCATGCATAATTATCTGATTGAGATAAAACATGTTTTAATGAAAAATTTACCAATTTTTTCGCTTTTATTACGAATATTTTATGCACTGAGAACTTAAAATAAATACATACGATAATGTTTTAGTGCACATTTGTTAATATTCAGGCACACATATGTTGAGTAACACTATTCAATATTATTAATAACCAAATGCTTTACAGACTGATCATAGTATAAAAAAAAAATAGATATTGTCTATTTACAACGTATAAGTTTAGTTCATATTCCTGTAATTTAATTTTAATGCGGATTTTGATCAATAGAAATAAAACCTATTTCATTTAATAAAATTCTAAATATACTTTCTGAAAAACTAAAAAATTGTATGTATAGGGTAGTATTAATTTAGTGATCAAAAATATTTATATTTTCGAGACCAAATATTTTTCATGGCGGTTAAGTATTGCCGTAAGTCGTAGAATTATCTTAAACGAGTTTATAACGATAAAAAATTGGTTATATACCTAAAATACAGGTACACTTGTTTACACCATTTTTTAATCAGTTCGACACAAGTCTGTAGACAACGACAAAAAGGTTCAAAACTGCAATCATTCACCGCAAGGTCATGCAACAATGGTATAGTATACTATTTGGCAACGTTAATTACCATTCTTATACCAATATATTACAATGCAATTCCTACACTGTAAAATGCAACTAAAAATTTGCTAAATCTTAATTTTATAAAACGCTTAAATAATTTGAACATTATAATCGAATCAAAGAAATAATAATCGTCATTATGTTTGATTACAACGTCTTACCATACTATTTGAATTTATATATAAATATATGTTATGGATACGTTATAGTCATTTTTGATAATTTGTATAAATTAATTATACATTAACATATAGAACTTATTTGAATACTGAAAATTAAGGTGTGACAATGCGGAAAAAGTGTAAAAGTTATAAATGATATATATTTATAAATAAAATATCCATCGTTATAACATTATGAAAAATAATTATTATTATAAGCACACTTAAATAAATGGCATTTGATGTTGAATACACTAATTTATTAATAATTTCGCAGTTAAATAATACACGCTATAAATCTATAAGCAATAAGCTATAAACATGTTATTTGGTATAATCCTTTAGTAATATTCAAAATTATTGTTCACATATTTCACAAGTGTAGGATTAAAATAATTCAGTTTTTGAGGCAAAACTCCGATAATGTACAATTGCTTAGAAAATCACACAATTAATTTTAAATATAATATATTCATACATACTATTCGTTGTAGGTAAATTGTATACATATATATTTAAAAAATATAATATATTTTCAATATCAAATATATGCATTTATCTAATGATTATAATAACTAGAAACAATATACACATTCTATATACTAATTACGATAAGTATTATAATGTTTATTGTCAGGAAAGTACACAACAAATATTTTGAGATTGTTTAGGATGTACATTTTCATACTTATAATCTATAAACACTTTTACCCAATAAAAACATATTTGATAATTTTTCTGTATTTTGGGTAGGAGGCATTTGAAACCTAAAACTCCCTTTGTATACGTTCCAGCTTTTCATAATAAGTATATAATTTAGTATTTTTATCATTATTGTAATCACGAGTATTTACAGGATTCGTAGTAAGTAAAATGAATTATAAATTATAAATAGTAATGAAATTAATTTGTTTTAACATTACTTATGACTAGCACTTTATAGAACTTTTAATTAACAATTCAAAACATTGAAATACATAGATAATAAATATGATAATGGGCAAAAGCTTAAAATTAAATGAAACAACAATAAACGCATAGATGATTTACAAGGCTACCAAATTATATTTTTTTAATAACCTGAGTCAATTCTAAAATTTATATATTGAATAATGTCTCGTTGAAAAGTCAAAATATATTATTTTTATTACTTTGGTATACAATTCTAAAATTGATTAATTTACCGCTCTTGAACTGAATAAAATTATTATATTGTATTAGATCTAAGGATGAAACTAACCGAAAATAATCATACAAACCAGGCAAATTTTTCAAATTTTTCAGGCAAATTATTTTAAGTATAATTAAGTATAAATATTTTAATAATAACCAAGGGCGACAGTATTGAAACTATTCCTCTCCTTGCCTTATATTATTATAGTAAAACCATTTAACATAATATTTTACACAAATTATACTTTTAAGTTTGTGTTAATTTTCACTGGGCATCTTAATGAATTTTATTAAGAGCATAGGATTAAATTATGTAAATTTAATAATGCATTATTCCATTTTTTTTAAATTAATAGTTAAATTGGAATATTTATGAATTCAGAATTTACATTTCAATTGGTTGCAAATAATTCATCACAATTGTGATAAAATAACAAGACACCATAAGATTTAGGTATGTACTGTAACAATAAAATATAAAAATATGGGATTATTAACTTATTTAAAATTAAATGATTATCATGACCTTAAAATAAATAATGAGCGTAATTATAGTTTTTGATTAATAAATAATAATTTTTATGTATTTTTATTTTTTTTATATATTTTCCCTAACTATAAGACAATGATTACCATATCACAAAAGAAATATTTTTATTTAGCGATTTGCAGATGTAATATTTTTATAAGTAACAAGGAACTTATAAAAATATTTTGTTTAAGTAACAAGGAACTTAAACAAAATGGAAGGTGAATTACATCAACAACAAATAAAAATGAGACCAATTTTTACACATAAACTATAAGCAATGTCTATTTATGCTATTTTGCCTACTATTGACCGTGGAAGTAGATTAGTTGAATAATTATAAATCAAAATCTTTAACATTAATGGAAAAATCATTAGACTTAAATTAAAAAACTCTCCGCATCAGGTACAAGAATAATGAAAATATTCACAAGGATATAATTCACGATAATGTCATATTATGATGCTAATTTTAGGAAAATATAATTTCAGATACAAGAGCACGTAAACATGCGATGGTTCGAAATTCATAACCATATAACTGTAATTTAACCTCTTGAAATTATTCAAACTCCTGAATATAAAATAAGACTGTGGGAAAATATGATTGAAAAATTATTCTTGTAAGAAAATTCTTAACCCAATCATTTAAAATGTACTATCTAGTGTATTTAAGTACATTATATTGATGTACAGTTTAAAATAATATAAACAGTGTGTTTTGATGTAATTGTTTTGGGATAATTTCAAAAAGATAAAATATATGTAATGATATTTAAAAAGAATAATGGTAACTCAAATAAAAAACTTACTCGTATTATACCTATTTATTGGAAATGTAAATAATAATTTTATAATGTAGATAATATATCATACATTTTAAAGTTCGTTGACGGCACCCTTTTGGAAATATCCGATTACATAATTAGTATTGTAACTACAAAAACGTGGGTTTTATATGATTATTACTAAATCAAATACACTTCAACCAAATTATTTTTACAAAGCAAGGTTACCAAATGGTATTCTAATTAATGTTCTTCAGACAACAAATATCATTAATAATGTATGTCATTAATACTTTTAAATTTTATTTCATATAATTTGTCATCCAAATTTTACTTTACTAAAATAAAACAAATATTTAATCCTTAACTTATCTTTAAAAAAAAAAAATGTTAAATATGAAACCATAGATAGATTAATTAAGAATATTGCAGCTTAATAATAGTTAATAGTTTTACGAGATATAAAGTGAATTCATATGTTTTCCAAATACAAAATATAATTTTAACACTTAATAGTATTTATATTAACTCATTGTTGGTAATCAGTAAAGAAAATATAAAACAAATAAAAGTAAAGTTATATTTAACATGAATTAATAGTTATTCTTCACATATGTATTATTATTATTATTAAAATCAAAAACTGTACGTTTATAAACAAACAACAAATAATTATTTGCATTTTTAAAACGATGACTTGTATATTTTGCAAAATGAAAAAACTGATAAACATTACTTCAAGTTAGCTTGAAGGCACTATTTTTACTTATCTGACTAACATTTATCAAAAACCATCACTCCACTATTTATGTTATGTTAGATGATGTTTTTTTTAACATAAATAAGGAAATTATACTTCATTGATTACCAATTACATTTTTATTTAACTAAATCGCATAAGTTTCTAGTAATAATGGAACTAATATTATGTTAAAAACTTATCTAGAAGTTTTCACAAATTCTTAATATAACAAAATTGATAAAAAAAATTTGTTTTAAATATAGTTTATATATATATATATACACACACATGTTTTTTCGCGTTTCATTATATTGCACAAGTACATTGATGCTCATATTATACTAAATAATATATTATCAAATAACATTGTACTTAAATAATTCAAAAACATTTATACACGTGTTCTTCAACAAAGCAACATAACTTTTCAAGAGAAATAGTTGTTTTATAATTATTACTTATTAATATTGTATTATATTAATAAAATTATACCGCACTATTTTAGAAAATAATGAACTGTAGAAATACGTTTTATTATGTACATAGTAATGCAATATTGGAATAAATATTACATTTTAATTATATTTAATTTCTTAATGGAAATAATAACAGTTTTGAGATTAAAAACCGTTATAACACATATAAAAGTAATATAAATGCAATTTTTTTTTAGACTATGCTGAAACATTTCATAGAAAAAATTGATATTAATCTATAACAATGTGTTTATCAACATGCCTTTTTAAGGTAAACATTATATAATTACGAGGTTATTTATATTTGATAAATGTCTAATTTAATGATACAATGTTGTTAAACAATGTATAAAAATATTCGAGTATAATTCCAAGGTTAAGCGTTAATAATTTTAAAAATGTAAGTAATAGGTTTAACGAATTATATTTTTAAAATCTTTTATATTTATATATAACTAAAAGTATTTATTTTATTTCGGATTATAAAACTGCGATTTTTTAGTTCATTAATATTTTCATAGCTTTGGTATTTTTTTAAATCGAGAAAAATTTGTTTTCCAATAATTTAACTAAATTGAAGAAAAAATGTTAAACTTAACAATAATTATTTATATTTACAATATATTTTAATCGAGACTAATAATAATTAAGGTAAACTACTTCATATAAAATAAAATAAGTTATTTACAGCTGTACTTATATTAACAATGAATATCTACTGGAATTTCCAAAATAAAATTTATTTAGTTAGAAAAAAATCAAATATTTTTAATATATACTAGGTTTATTGATAAAAACTACAATTAGTAGTTTTTTAGTTTAGCAGATATTACATATTATAAAAATTATAATAATTTCTTCATAGTAATAATAATCCCCAATCTCCTGCCTAGTAACCTCTTGGTTTCATTTATGGAAGAACTACTATAGTTATAAAATACATACAACAAAAGATTTGTATACAACCATCATTCGTACCTTGTAATTAATTAATTTATAATTGTGTGTTATTTGACGGAAAATACAATGTAATTAAGAATTCGAATACAAATATCAGTAAAATTATTCATTTAATTAAAAAGTACAATTCTTTTTAACTCAAATCTCAGGTCAATTACTAGAATTTTATAAAAATTATACTTAGTGTAAGTATAATACTTCATATTTAATATAAACTATACATTTTATTTGGCATTATTCAATCAGATATAAATAAATATTAAAATATCATAACTGTATAGTATTGTTTATATTTCTCTTACCTGTTTATAAGAGTTAGTAGATTCCATCTTTTCCCTTATTTTAATAAATAAAAGGACTTAGAATATAATTCCAAATTATTTTTTTTCGTATTTCATTTTTACAAAATTTCGTAAGAACGAACCATTAAAAAAATATAACATCAATGCAAGTATATAACTTTAAAATATTGTTTTTAAGGTTAATTATATATAGAAAATATTTAAAAAAATTTAAATAAAAAATTATTTAGGACAAACAGTAGAACATGCACGTCATAATATAAATACGAGATCCTGATCGAGCCGGTGTTTCTTCACTGGCAAGATGACTGGCTGGTCCACCATGTGTTCTATACTATCAAATGAGAGGGGAACTTAACCGGTAATGGTAAGAAAGAAGATAACTTAAGGAGGGGAGCCATATATTATATTTACTAGCACGCTGTGCTTATAAATTGCTTTCAAGAACAATAACAAAATACAAGTTCAAATGTTTCTAATCATCAAAAATTATTGTTAATGCTCATTATTATAGATGATAAACTATACGACAACTTGACAAAGTCTTAAATTAAATAAAGTATTTGATATATTTTATTCGTCTTAGGAAAGTTATTTTCGGATGGACATTAGAAAATATCACTATAAAGAGTAGTAATATATTTAAAATAATACAAATCGAAACAATGAACTTTTTTAATTTTTTTCTATAGTCGATTGAAAATGTAAAATATATAGTTTCTGGAAAGGTTAGATTTGCAATTTTTATGATGCCTGAAAATTAAAATGATGAACACAACCGTGAAATTATACACAATACTTTTAAAATTCTGAAATCAACGATCTTATTTAATTTTAGTTAATAAAAAAAATTCGATGTTTTATTTTTTTAAATAATTTCAAAATAACACTCTTTATAGGTATAATTAAAATGTAGTTTATAGAATATTTATTTATATTTTACATATCATGAAAGTTAAATTAAAATTGTTGATGATAATTTTAATATAAGTAGGTATCTAAAATATGATTTCAACGCTTAATACTATAACTAGTATTTAGGACTTGTTGTATTTGCACAGGAGCGGACTGGCAGGACGGGTGTGGCTATACCCACCTAGGCCATCTAGAAATTTTATGTTTAGGCCTCGAGTAAAATTTGTTATTATTAATAATTTTTCGATTTATTCTACATCGTAATCATTACCACGAAAACGAAGAATACAATATTGCGGTACTATTTTCAAAAATAAAGCAATTGAAACAGTTCGACTGCAGCCGCGAAGGCTATGAAAGTTATTGTTAGATTAATTTTTGGAATTTATAATTAGTTTTAAAATTGTATTATAATATTGAAGTAATTTGTTTTATTTTATTATGTTAAATTTAGTTGAGTATAAATCTATAGAATTTTTTACATTTTGATATAGGTAAGTTCCTTAAAATGTTATTTTATTTAAAAAAAAAATTGTAACATGAGTCGCTTGATTAGCAGTTGTAAAACTTATACCCACCTGGGCCTTTAGGGCCTCAGTCCGCCCCTGCATTTGCATATTCCTTTAATAACGACTTTAAAATAATCTGAATAAGATATGTTTATTATAAAGCGGACTGAAATACGAAAATTTGAATTACATATTTTGTCGTTTTATAGAAAAAATGCATATTACACAAATTTTGGAAATTGAATAGTTATTCAGTGAAAACTCTCTAAAGCGGACCCTGAATAAAACGAAAAAATATCCAATACGGAATTTTTCTATGGTCCGAGTATGTTCTATAGTTTTATATAGACGCTGAACCTCAATAAAACGGAACCTTCATAACGCGGAAACGGGACGATTTTGTAAATCCCATCCAAGTAAAAATTTTGCATAAACTGGAAAAATGACACGTGCGTGTATACTTCAAACCAAAAATAAGGTAAAAAATATAGATATGCGTATATATAATGTACATCGTTAAATAGTGATAGATAAAGAAGATAAAATTGCATAATATCGTATAAACAATACGAACTTTCTTCTTTGTAAATGTGAAACAGTCTTACACCAACAGTCGTAAGTGCACTTTTTATTTTATCATTAACAACATAATTTTAAAATAATGTTAACGATTTTTTGATGATTGATACAAATTTGGTAAAGGAGAGCCAAGAATTGCATTCACAAAATGATTGTGAAAGTAATTCATCTGGCGATGAAGAAAAAGTATTGCATGAAGAAGTCACATTGATAAATACATACAAAAAAGCATTAATTGAAATAAACAATTTACATAGGTTTACTATTGATCAACAAGATTATAAATTTCTTCAAATATTTTCGTCAATCAAACAACACACAGAAGGAAAAATAACAGCAACCATGAAAAAACAAAAAACCTCATCATTTTTGGAAATTCTAAATGTTTAACATATTTAATTGCCTTAGTATCTAATATGTAAAAAAAACCTATATTTTAATTTTAAATTTAAAGAATTATATAACTTATATTTTAGTTTAATTATAATGAATTATATTATTTAAAACCATATTTTGAAAAATATTTGTTGGTACTTCTTATTTATTTGAATTGAATAATCTGGAATTTTTCCGTTTTATTGAATAAATCGGAAAACTGCTTAAAGCGGAATTTCTTGTTGGTCCAATGCGATTCTGCTTTAGACAGTTTTCACTGTATCTAAAATAAGATTTCAACTCTTAATATTATAACTAATATTTAGGACTTGTTACATTTGGATACTCCTTTAATAATGACTTTAAAATAATTTTAGTAGGATATACGTTTATTTTTAAACGAAAATCTGAATTGTATATTTTTCCATATTTGGTCGTTTTATAAAAAAAAAAAAAATGCATATTAGACAAATTTTGGAAATTGAAGTTATTTAGAGAATATTTATTGATATTTATGTTTTGTGTGAAGTAAATTTTTTTTATAAAAAGCCTTTTTCATGGTAGGAGGTAAGAAGACGAAGGAAATTAATTCAATATTAGAGAGTAACATTATTGTTTTATACTTATAAAGTTCTTGTGGTCAAAAAATAACAAAACAAATATAATTTTCTACGTTTAAATTGTAATAAATCCAACAAAAAAAAAAAAGAAAAAGAAATTTGAATTACTATTAAAAAAATTCAGCTATACATTTCGGTTATTTTAAGTACATAATTCCTACAATTTGTGCACATAAGGTCTGAACCGAACTTATAACAAATATCATTAAGTATCAAGTATTGACTTTTATAGTCGATTTATATGATTTTCTACTTTTATAGTACATAGAAGCAAATACAATTATAAATAAACCAGTTGAATTATTTGGCTTCGCCCGTAAGTAGCTTTAAAATAAAATTCTTAAATCAAAACACATAGTTGTTTTAAAGAAAAAAAATGTATTTATATAATTGAGCTAGTCGTAATATAAAAATAAAGAGATCAACGTTTTTCATACAATTCTTATAATATTAAAACTATTAAAATAATTTGTAGTTCATAATTTTGGCCAGGGTTTATTTACAACAGAGTGGGTGTACTGAAATTATAACTGAAATGACGAATAAAATAAAATTGTGAATAATATAACACTCGTAGGGTATTCAATAGAACCTTTAAAAAAAAAAAAAAACGTTGACCTATTTAGATGATAAACTAAAAAACTATAAACTTAAAATAAAATCCCCCCTCTCCCGCCCCTCAGACAAAAAAAGTTATAAATTGAGTGACGTAAAGACTCTCAGGAAAGTATTTGAAACAACTCTGTAAAAAAAAAAAGGAAAAATCTTAAATAGTATCCTCACAAAATTGTTAATTGCTTATTATTATTTTTGAAAAACAAAAACTGTGCACTAAATTGAGACAAATTAAAAAAGGATGTCATGAAACTTTTGAAGCACTTTATCAGCAAAAAAATGCAGCTTACAATCTTTTAAACCAATAAAAAATGTATAAAGTACAAAACAAATGTTACTTTCATTGATATTTTAGGTTATCATTTGTATCCTTGTAAAATATTTAGTAGCAAATACTTTTTTAAATTATAAATCTAATATTTATATTCATCATTTACACAATGTAAAAAAGAACAACATAATAATTGAATTAGACAGTAAAATTAGAAAGCATTACAGGTTTAAATGTTATGCACTACAAATTAAATAAATTTACTAATGATTATGGCTTGGAATTTATAAGAAAAAACCCTAAGTTTTGATACAACTATAACAGTAATAACTTAATAACATATCAAATACATAGACATTTTCAAAATTAACTTGATTTATATTAACTTCAAAAATCTCCAATTTTTTTTTAAAATATGTTTTTTCTTTTGTGAGATCTTAGTATAAAATGTTTGTACTTATAACATTATCATTTATTATAAAATCAGAACATTTTTAAAATATATAATAGTTAATTAAATATGAAATGGATCACTTTTAATATTTTTCATATTGTATAACTTTAAAGTTATTAAATAACTTAATTTTAATGTTTTTAATTTATACTTCTCAAATAAAAATAATACATTTTAGTAGAGCCATTTTACCTTAAAATTATTAGTAATAAATTATATATAATAATGACCAATGAAACCTATGAAAACTGCAAAAGCGTTAATTTACTAATCAAGAGAATAATTAGCAGTAAATAAGGGTAGAGGCATTATTATTTTAATGCTAAATTTTAAATGTATACCATATAACACCTCAAAAATATTTTTAAAATATAATTTATTTTTTGTTTACTTACATAGTATTAATTTTTTTGCTATAAGTAACATAACATTTATTTTTGTAATTCTTTAAGTTTATATAAAATATAAGTAATGAATAAATACTTATATCAAGTTAATATCGGTGAATTATGAATGTTTCGTTTTGAAGGGGCAGACTACATATTATTTGAAATTTTAATTCAATGTGAACTCATATATTTAGAACTAAAAAAAGTTTTGTGTTCACAAATTTTAAACAAGTAATAAGTTATAAAAAACTATGTGATAGAATAGATCACAAATAAAAGCATTATCTAATTAAAATTATTTGCTTCACACAATAATTTACTTACCTCCAATTTTTTTTTTTTTATAGGTTAAATTTTGAGTCAACAATTATAAAGGAACAATTATATTATTAATATTACTAATATTTAAGTGTTAAAAAATAGCTCTACATATTTTTTTTAATTGTTATTAATACAACTTATTCACAAAAAATGGATAAATGTTAAATGAGCAATATAATCTAAATAATAATATAATTATATAACGATTAATGTAATATTATATCCAATTTCTATAATATACTTTTGATTTATTATAAATATTTATGTAACTAAAAAAGGAGATACAACAAAAATAAATGATTATTCTACAACATTAATACTTATTTGAAAACTGTTCAGTTCTTGATAAATTTCATTTTTATATTTCAGTAGATTTTTTTCAGTAGAACATTTTTTATTTTAACAAAATAAAAATAAAAAATTGCTTAATTAAGCTGCTATACATATATGCATATAAATCATAACAAATGCAACAAAATATTCACAAATATGTACTAGTCTTCACAATGTTTTCAACTTCATCAACTATGAAAATACACATATTTTTATAAGATGTTTGTTCCAGTGCCTTAATTATTATAGTTGTGATCACTCTGAACTGTTGATGACAATAATATAAAATTTCATAATATATTGTTAACTAATTGTTTGTAAAGAAATTGCATAAGGCCAATAACGTTACTATAACTGGGCCTATAAGAGTTCAAAACTATACTCTTAATATCTTAATACTCTTTAGGCCACTGAATACATATGGTCTTTTAAAGCAAAGTGCATTGTACACCAAATCATCAATCGTTAGACAAATAAAATTACCTTAATGCCGAATTCTTGGCATGCGACATTAAAATTGGTTAATAAATCAAAATCATACAAGGTCAATGGTTGTGACAAGTGAAATATTATAGCAACAATCCTATCCAACACAAACGGATTAATGACTGTACGCAAAAATCGATTGCATCGTGCCTGTGCAATAAAATCCTGATATTGATTGGCAGGACCGAATGCAATGTAAGGTGCATTGCTTTACAAATGCTTACCTCGGTTTCTGATAAACAGATTTGGTCAGTCGTCGAGCATATGGAATTGACGTTTTGCAACTGTTGAACTGTTGTTGATTACACGTCAGATAATCGTGCCCGATGATACGGCTGTAGGACGGCAGTGGTACTTTTGTCTGGAACGGGAAAGATGGACTAAAACGTCGGTGAAAGAGCTGAGAGGAAGTAAACAGTGAAATTGAAAGAATAACGACCTTTAACAGTCTGTAGCATTTATAGAATACCGCTCACTGCGGCGTTATCATTCGTCGATAACAGCTGCTACAGTTGCGGCCGCGGCGGTCGTGGGCAGGTCGCACGGGCCCGGACTATCGTTACGGTTTCCTTACTATCTTATAGTGCCTTAATATCGTTTCCTCGCCGCTACGCCGAAAACTGACAAGTTGACGAAGTGTTTGCCGATCGTGTAATATTTTAGGCGTAAAAAACATCCAATAGTAATACCATTGATTATAGAATAGATCTACCTATTCTACAATCAATGGTAATACCGTCATCTGTTGATCGGCGTAAATACAACAACCAGTGGAGGATCTGGGATTTTGTTTTTGGAGGGAGAGGGGTAAAATTTTTATGTTTTACATTACACTGATAAAAAAACACTTACTTATAAAAGTAGAATTACATTATTTTGTATTAATGTAACGCCCCGATATATTAGCACCTCCATCGTACCCTTGAATTTTAATTTTTCAATTTTATTCCTCATAAAGGTTTTAGTTACACGATGTGCTGTGATGGACATCTGATGGACCATGGGAGGCCTTGGTCACATTGTCCCCCCACCTTTCTTTAAATCTGCCACTGTCAACAACTATACAGTACAACGGATATTTACAATAGCAGCTTTCCCGTTTCTAAAAATCGTTTTTTGATGAAACATTTCGGAACACTAATCAGTTCACCGGCACCACCGATCACAGTAGCAATAATTTTATTGATTCGTACTATAATGGGTTATTAACAAACCCGAGAGCCGTGTTCCGCGAACGTATTATATTTCGTGTGTCAAAATACCGGTCTGTATAATGTGTGTATTACCGTGGATTAAAAATACATGTATTAATAATCAGTGGTGTTATTATGTACATATACTGAGGTCGGTCTCAAAGAAAATTACCAAACACGATTTGTTGAACGAAGTTTTATGAAATTTTATGAGTTTCGTTATAGAATAAACTTATTTTGCAATAACGTTTGCTACAGTTTTTTTTTCTAAAAAATCGCGCAGAAAAATTTTTTTTTTAAAAAAAAAAACAACTAAATAACCAAAATATGATTTATAATGAAAAAACTTACGGGCACTTCCATTTTAGATTCTGAACGGAGTGAAGAATGTATTGATTTTACAATGATGTGTGTTTTTTTTTTTTTTTTTTTTTTTGTGACTGTCGACACGATTTGGGGCAGTAAAAATGCTTCGATTGCCTTATGTAGCAACTTTTCTGAAAGAAAAATGAATCTATTTGGTACTTTGGGGGGTCAAAAGTAAAAAATTTCCAATATTTTTTGAATGCGACGGGAAAAACCATAAAAAAATTTGGGAAAAACGGGAGTTTTTACGCAAAACCAGTTTTCGACATAATCAAATTTTTTATTTTTCTATAACTCAAAAACTAATCGATGTAAATACTTGAAATTTTCACGAAATGTTTAGATTAGCGTTCTCTATACACCATTAAATTTTCAAAGTATTTTGACTTTTATTAAGCTATTTATAAACAATTGAAATTTTTAATTTTTTTAAGTATTTTTTTTTTAAATAACGATAAAATTTTTTTAGCTGCCCAGAAAATCTTGAAAATTTAATACAAGGTTTCTTATAAGTTGTTCCTTAACTGATAAAAAAAAAATCTAAAATCGTAAGTCACAATTTTTTTTTATAAGTGCTCAAAGTTCCAATTTATACGAAATATGTAAAAATCACGATAATTTGCAAGTTATTTTGTAGATAAAAATTCATAAAATTTTTTCTGTTCATACTTAAGGTTCAAAATTTTAACACTAGGTTATCTATAAGCTACTCTTCAAAAATCTTTAAAAAAATTTCTATCGGAATTAGAGGAAAAAATTTTATGACTGTTTGAAATTTAAATATTTACGAAATTGCATAAAATAGCGATTTATTCTCAAACGATTTTAAATATTTTTTATAATTCAAAAAGTATAAGTCGCAGATTTTTAAAATTTCTACCAGCTGTTAAAATTGGTATTTCCTTTATGTTATATTTTTTTCAAAATATAATATTGATTTTTAAGCCACTTATAGGCATTTAAAATATTCGATTTTTTTATATTTTTTTTTTTATAATCGGTGATAAAAAAAATTTGGCTCGTACAAAATACTTGAAAATTTAATAGAAGATTCCACAGAAGTAGTTCTTAAAGTCATTCAAAAATTATTAAAATCCATAGGCACAATTTTTTTTTATAATCGTTTGAACAGCGAATATTGACATAAAATTACATGTAAAATATAATATAATGTATAATATTCTAGACTGACAAAGATATCGGTTTTTTTTAAAATGCTCTAACTCAAAAACGAAAAACTGCAACAACTTGAAATTTTCACCAAATCTTTATATTGACGTTTTCTATACATGGTTGAGTTTTCAAAGTATTTTGACATATTTTGACTTATTTATAGACAATTTAAATTTTCGATTTTTGTAAAATTTTTGTTTTTAAACATCTATAAAATTTAATTGGCAGACCGAAAACTCTTGAAAATTTAATACAAGGTTTATAATAAGTTACACTTATTGTAACTAAAAAATATCGGTGATTGGTTTACTCAAATTTTTTTTATAAGCCCTTAAAGCTCAAATTTGTATAAAATGTGTAAAAATCACGATAATTAGCAAGTTATTTTGTAGATAAAAATTCATAGAATTTTTTCTGTTCATACTTAAGGTTCAAAATTTTAACACTAGGTTATCTATAAACCACTCTTCAAAATTCTTTAAAAAAATTTCTTCCGGACTTAGAGGAAAAAATTTTATGACTGTTTAAAATTTAAATATTTACGAAATTGCATAAAACAGCGATTTATTCTCAGACGATTTTAAATATTTGTTATAATTCAAAAAGTATAAGTCGGAGATTTTTGAAATTTCAAACTATGTCGCTGTGTGCAACTGCCAACCCATCCTAATTGAAAAATATATTTATCGTTTCAAAATAAAATATACTTTTTACAATATTTATATAATAACAATGTATTATATCCTAGACAAACATATGAACTCCGTTCAGAATCGTTATTCGTATACAATGATATCTATCATTGCATTCAAATTTAACAAATCTATTGCAATAATGACCTATCCTATAAACGAGGAGCACTCCACCCCAACTGTAGAGCAGAGCGAGGCCCATCCGGTTCTTTTTTATTTATAATTGTCATTAGGCCTACCCCCATAATGGCATGATTGTTGTTCTTATGTGCTGTACTGCGTTTTTTATAATAATTAGTTTTTTAAAAAAATAGCAAACTGTACGAAATGTCACATGAGTTATTATGAACTTGACACATAATAAATCAAATAGATATTTAAATATATGTCAAATAATTGATTAAAATCTATGTTTGCATGGACGGTCCTAGGATTTTACTTCAGGCGAAACATTTAATTTACCTATATATTATACACATACATTTCTATACCACACAGACTCGTGCACGCATATTAACTTATTTCAATTTTTCTATTTAGAATTTTTATTTTATTTATTTTAAACGGTCAATTTATAACAAATTTTATAATTATTAGTTATAACATCATTCGGCGCATTGTGTCATTCAGAATTTTAAACTATTCGATGATCTTGTCAGTATCCAAATTTTTTGTTTTTTGTTGTTGAAGTCATTTTTGAGAAACATCATTCACAACTACCTACAACTTATAACAGATATTATTACATATAAGAAAAGTATGAAAATATTTCTGTTTTATTAGAATCTTTTAGGTAATCTAACCATTCATGAATTTTTTAAATAACATACTATTTTGTATATCTGGCATATTTTGTAATAATTTTATTTCTGTGTACAAATAATCTATATATATATCAAATTTTACTTTAAAATATTTATACTATACATTTTTACCAGTCTTCAATTTCACCATAATTCCAATTGAATTGATAATTTGTAATGACTCCTGGATAAACCTAAAATCAATGTGATATATTAGTTTGTCTAATATTGTGTAAAATACTATCACTTTCATTTCATCTGATTTTGTTTGAAAAAATTTTGGCTTTTGTGATGCATCAACTTTTTATGACACTTTTTTCACATCAAGTGTATGTTTTCAATACTCTTCATACTTTTCTATGTATGTCTGATAAATGTTTTCAAAATAGTTATGAATATTTCTCATTGAAAAAAGTAAGTCTTCAGTAGCAGTATTAGTTAAATAAATTCTGGTGTGTATTGTGTAATGACAACCAATAAAAAACCGTGGTGATTGAAATGTCAGGTGCAGCACAGGCTGCAAAGACTGCGCCCGTAGGACCTATGGTTATGACGTTTATTTTTTGAAATTTATTTTCAAAATTATTATTGTTTTTTTGAAAATATTCTTTAAACTAATGATCAACTAACTCCATGATCCATTATAAAATCGGATGCAACCTTAATATTGTAAATTGTATTATTCATACCTAACATAATTAATTAAGTTTGCAAATTTACAAATAAGTTTAATTATTAGACGTATCACCAATGTTATCCTCATAAATTATCAAACTTAGATAATATTATGCTCCAAGTAAAGTATTCGTAATACTACTCAGAAAATATTTGATATCAATTTAAATATCCTTGAAACGAAAAATAATTTTTAACACAAAATTATTTTTATATACTTATAATTATAATCTTATAATACTTTGTTAACAACAAATTCAACTTTTATACTAAGAAATTATTTTTAATCCTAGTGATGTTGAAGTCAGTTTATGTAATGGTATAAACGTTAGAGCAATAATTATAATGTACCTAATTATTTTTCGGATTATTAATATTTTGAATACTTAATGGGAATACGATTAATTTCATTGGAGTATATAAGAGTAAATAACATAATAAAACAATATATTATAAATCATAGTGTATTATATTTACAATCAAGATTTTAGTTTTCATTTGAACTTTCAAATTTTAATTTTCTGTGATCTACATATCTAATTTGTTCAAAATAAATAAATAAATGAATTAATAAAAAATACTTTATCGTTTAAGATTATAAATCTTTTTAGTTTAATCTAAGTTTTAATGAGCTGTAGTTATCAATGCGTGTTTTAAATTTTAATACTTCTTATTCTTATATTTGATACCTTGATAAAATATTATCATTAAATATAAATATAATTTCTTTAATCTTATATAATAAAATTGTGTAATAACATGTTACGATAAAAACATTATCGATATTTAATAGTATATAAGACCTCAAAAATATAATATAGTGACAGTTTTTTAAGTTATTACTTTACGATCCAAATTTTGCACCATGACTGATTTAAAGATTTTTGTTGTGTTATTCGTAGCATTAGTTCTGAAGGTATAACATATGAACTATTAATTAATAATAAAATTACTACTGCTTGATAATATTGCACCTTGAGTAAATGTTTTATTAATGTATTTTTTAGAACGGCGCCTTATCGTGTTCATTACATAGTCACACGTCCACTTCGACATCCTCTTCAGTTATTGATTCAACTTCAGCTCCACACCACACGTCGGCTTCATGTGGATCATCAAATGGACAGTGCAGTTCTGGTGGGTTAAATCAAATCGCAAGTACTACGCCCGATTCAACTTCATTCCAACAGTATAATTCTGTTCCAGTTGCATCTGTATCAGTCCCAGGTCTACCCGCGACACCTCTTTCAAGTAGCTCTTTTAATTACGACCAACTTTCTAACAATTATTTATCAAATTACTTATCATTTCCTCCATTACCCATCGCTACACCGGTATCTCTTCCACTTCCTTCAACGAATTCGTTTGATAGTTCTCAGCCCTTTCCGTCCTTTGATAGTCCAGCAAACCTAAAACCGTTAGTTTTACTTCTTATGCCTAATTCTGGACCTTCCGAGCAATGGTCCATAGATCGTTCAATTTCTTCTTCGCAATCTACTCCACAACAAATTACTATTCCCACCACAATTAATGTACCAGACATTAAACCTACATTCATACCTGAAGAAGTATTGAGTCTTGTACCAGAAACGACGACCACATCTGCACCAGTATCAATTCCTGTAAGTCCAATTACTAATTCAAGTGACATATCTGCGCCTGATCCCAATACATTGTCAACATCCGGTTCTTTATTACAATCAGTCACTGTACCAGCCCTAAATCCCGAATCAAATCCAATAAATACGCCAGCGCCTCTTGTATAAACTATATAATGTGTTCGTCAGAGTATTGATAATGTCTAGTAGGTAAATACAAATATTAACGTATAATATCATTTAATGAATTTATAAAATTTCATTCAGTATCTTTGAGTGCTGAGCGCACTATAAATATATATATATATATATATATATATATATATATATATATATATATATATATATGTTATAAATAACATAACTTAATGATATTGTGCATATTATTTATTTCTTAAGCATTTTATAAAAAATGACAATGTAAAACTATAATTGTGATTATTATTTTTTTAAATTTTAATAAGATGGTAATGAAAATCTAGTTATTAGGTATATCAATTTCTTATGCATTATACATTGTTATTATTATTCTAGTAATCTTTATTTGTGTATTTATATCGAAAAAAAAAAATAAATATTATTGATTTAAAATACATGTTTTTATTTTTAATATTTTCCTATTTTTACAGCTATCAAATAATAAAATATTAGAATAAGAATATTGAAACAAGAGGTTATAATTGCAATTTTGTAGAGGTAGTTCTAATGAAGTATTAAGGAAACTAAAAACCTATCTTAAAAATCATTTTTATAATATTAATAGTTAATTTTAGTCCATTATTTATACTTACTTTAGTTGTGCATTGATGTAATAATATCCACAAAACATACTAAAATTTAAATCTAATTATTTCATAACTATTATCAAGTTTCTTTTATCATAATGTCAATAAAATATAATATGTTGTTCTTAACATATTTTTTACACCTATATCTATAACTACAACATGAACGTGCAGTAGGTTTATTCAACATGAAAATAAAAAAACTAAGAAATTCTTTTAGGTTTATAATGGAATCTATAGTTAAAAATAATGAATTTTGACAAAGTTTGTATTCTAAAAATTATTATATTTAAAATTATCTATCAAAAATACTACTTTATCATTTTATAAACATTTAATTCAGTAATTGAATATCTAATAGTCTAACTTGGTAACAATGCAAAATATTATATAACCATGTTATGGATTTTTAATATATAACTAGATTAGATATACCTAGTTGTGGCTACTGGCTATACTCGCAGCTAAATATAACTTTGCCATACTTACTTGAAAATTCACCCTCACTTGTAATCTTATTTTTTTATAATTTTTTCACCAATGTTAGTCAACGAGTAAACAATTATATTTGTGTAAAATATTTTTGGCAGTATTAAATTATCATTAGTTTACATTCTGTATTAAATTAACGTTGTTTACCGACATTTGATACACATGCCGAAATAGAATGTCATGACGCTTCGGTTTAAAAAACCAACAACATTAAATATGAAGCTGTGGTAAATCGGTATATTGTTTATCGATAACAGTGCCAAAACATAATTTCCTACACCGTTCTCATACCAATCATACTACAATAAACAAATAAAGCTGGTGATTTACGTAGTAAAAAAATATAATTTATACAAATCATCGTTTATTTCATAAAAAAATAAATTACTGTGTATAAAAATGTATTTTTAATGTCTACAAGTTTTGCTTCGACTACACGTTCGTAAGTAGTCGGACAATTAAACCTTCCATTCGATGTATTTATAATTTATTAAATTACGATCATTGATATAACTGTATATAGTATATAGAATTAGCATAGTTCTATTATATTTACGTTGGCAGTCTATCGACAACAATGATAACGTGATAGTTAAAAGTGATATTCAACTCAGGCTTTCCTTAAATTCATAAAAACGTTAACTTTTTCAAAAGTAATAGCATTTGCATAGTGACATATGAAAAATGCGTCCATTTCTGAAGCTTCTACGATTTTTTTACTTTTTTAAATTGCCTACATAAAACCCCGTGTGGTAATTATTATTGTTCGTGCTTAAACCAATTAATGTTTATTTAGAAATAACTTAACATCTCAATGAATTATTTGTATGTTTACATATTAAAAATATTTTTATTAAACGAAAAAAATTATACTATAAACTTTGGAATTTTTCAATTTTTTTCTTTTTCCTTTATTATCAAATATTTGTGCATATAATACTTAAAAACACATACAGAGTTATAATAATTACTCAATAATAAGTACTCAAATTCTTATTTACAAATAAAATAATTGTTATTAGCACGACTATATTAGTTTAAAATAATATTAACAATTATTGCTGTCTGTTTCATTAGGTTTATGGTTAAATGAGCAATTTGTACGATATTATTTCATGCGGAAGATTGGTTATACTTCAACTACGGTTATCGTAATTTACGTAACGCGCATACTCGTATGTATTGAATGACATAAGCATCGTGAGCTCTTTGAAACATTTAGATAATTTTATTTTACTCGATTTGGGATTTAATCTACACATCATCTTAACACAAAATGTTAAAATTGACACTGTACTGGTTACGGTAAAAATGTGTGCATTTTTTATAATCTCTAAGAATAGGTCATTTTATAATAAATAATTGTAGAATTATTTTTCAAATTATTCTTTTAGTACAAACTATTAACCATATTTCCCATTTCATAAATAAGTATTAATATAGTTGACAGTATAGAAGAATATATTACGCAGAATATAGCAGAATTTTTTCTTGAATTGAGTAAAAAAAATTGTTACCTAAACACCGTTTTTATTGAAATATAGATAATTTTTTAAATAAATATAAATCAATGTGTTTTCGAAAAAAAAAATGACTGTAAAATTAACTTAAAACTAATTACATATTATGACCCTATACTAAAATGTTTCTAAAACTAACAATATTAAATTTAAAAAAGTCGTGTTGTTAAAAACGTAACTGTAAGTACTAAATACGTCCTCTTTGGTGGTGTGATCTTAAAAATAATAGTCAAATTTGAAAATGAATTTTAATATTAATTGCAAAAATAAATGAATAATTTCCTACATACATCAAGTATCTATGCATTTAATAAATGCAAATAAATAATTATCTGTTAATTTATAATTTCCAACCGTAGTAAAAATCGATGATATCATATTTATTCTAGTATTATTCAACTAATTTAATACAAAAAACTATGTGTTGACTTATCACACATTTGAACCTTATATTTACTAAATTATTTTAAAATATAATATTTTCAAAAAATTTATTTTGTATAAAATTGTATATGAATATACTACTTACTTAATTTTAATACTTTAGGCGTAACATAATGTTGAAATATTTTTATTTTTATTCTATAATAAAATATTATACATAAAACATAAATATTAAAATAATATATCATGTAAATTGATGATTGCTGAAATGTCACAAGTCATATACTTTATGAAATTAAGATATAAGTAAAAACATATATTACCTAGTCATATATTTCTACACGTTGAGCGTAAATACATCTTTAGTTATATTTTTTTATCAGATAAACAAATAATAATAATCAGTTTTCTTACTCTAAACTCATGACCAATATAAGTTTTTACTAATATATCAATTTCATAAAATATGTAACCCATGACATTTCTATAATCGTCGATTCATATAAAATCGAGGAATCTATAGAATCTATGCTTCTTTTAAAATGCCTAATACAGTGGAATAAATAACCATTTACTTGCTTTTAAAATCTACATTTCCTTGTTTTTTGAGAAGACAAAAATTTATCAGCCAATTTTTTTATCCTTATACATTTTCACCATGACACTGTATTGAAGTATTCTTTTAAAAATATTTATGATTTAATAATAACTTATAGTTAAACTTTGTTAAATTATTTTGTAAAATAAACAATGATCTTTAACATCATTATATTTTTTAATCATCTTGACTTATAATAAAGTACTTAATTAAATTATAAATAAATATATTTTACAAAGAATAGCAATATGCAAACTACTTGTGTTATACAATATTTGAATTAAAACAAATCGATAGCCTTATGAATTAATTTTAATAACTTATAAGTTATTGTTGATAACTGCTTTGAATTGTATCCAGAGCCGTTTTTAGAATGTGTAAGGCCTCAGGGACTCATATATATCGGAAGTTTTTAATTACATTAATTGTGATGTATATATTTTTTAACAAATTCATTATTATTGTTGGCTATTAATAAACTTCTTTTTTTTTTTAAATAAAAAATATATATATATATATGATTTAATTTTTGTAAACATGGGGCCTTTTAAATTCTAAGGTCCTTGGCCTAGACCTTTCGGGCCTATTCCTTAAGACGACATTTATTGTATACACCTGAATTAAAATGAATAAATGTTATAAGTTATAAATCATTAAGAATTACAATATAATTATAAACAAAATCACTTACTAATATTAAAATAATTATTTTATATTTTATGAGTATTAATAAAATAATTTATCATCTCAAATAGATACTTATGTATATAATCGCTGTATATTTTACCATAAAAAGTAATTGGCTATTTATATGGTAATATTTTTGTTAACAGTATTTTAAAATTCTTAATTTATTGTTAACAGGAATTACAAGACATGGTTACATTTTATTTTTTGCAAAAAAATTTAAAATGAGTAGTTAAATGAATAAAACATTTTAGACTATCATCATAATACATATTTGTACAAAATAAAAGTAAAATTAAATCAAATCTATAATAAAATAACAATAAAGTTACAACATATGACTCAAATATAAAAACAATTTAAAAATTACTCAGTTGATTAGAACTTAAAAAAAAACAATTTAATGCTCAAACATATTTATTATACTAACGAAAAATGTTTGCAACCAGAAACTAATCTAGAGGTTTTAGAACATGGTAAAGGTGAAGATGGCATAAGTGGTCGTGAAATATGCTTAATGTGAGGGATGGCATCAGATGACGTGGATGTAGGATGTATTAGGCGTGAATGTTTCAAATGGCATAAGTGAGGCTTTAAAGTCGGTTTCAAAACTATGTCAACATTCAAATTTTGATTTGGTTCCGGAAATGGTTTTAGTACAGTAGGAGATGGTGTATTGAGAACTGTATCTGGAACTGTATCCACAGGAGGCAGAGGTGATGTACAAAGCGTACTTGTTGGCAATGGCTTGGAATTGATAGGAATATTTGTAGGTAATGAAGGATATAAACTTAATGGTGGTAAACAATGAGGTGTTTTTAAAGGAATTAATGGTGGTGACACAATCTTACATAAGGGATTTGGGAGAACAGAATTGTCACTAGTAGATATATTTGGATTTGTGATTGGAACAGGTGTTATAGATGTAGTCGATTTAGGAGATAAATCATACGATTTATTCAACAATGCATTCATTGTCAATGGCGTGGGATTGAGTGATAATACAGGATTATTTAAATTAGATATTGGATGATGTAAATTTAATAGTTGTAAACAAGGAAGTTTTTTTGAAGGAATTAAAGATGGTGATATATTTTTACACAAAAGATTTGTGAGAGCAGGATTGTCACTACTAGATATATTTGGATTTGTGATTGGAACAGGTGTTATAGATGGAGTCGATTTAAGAGATAAATCATACGATTTGTTTAATAATACACTTGTTGTCAATGGCGTGGGATTGAAAGATAATACAGAAATATTCAATGTGGGTATTGGAGGATTTAAACTTAATTGAGGTAAACAAGGAGGTTTTTTTAAAGAAATAGAAGGTGGTGACAAAACCTTACATAAAGAATTTGTGAGAGCAGAGTTGTCACTAGTAGATATACTTGGATTTTTGATTGGAACAGGTGTTGAAGATGGAGTTGATTTAGAAGATAAATCATACGATTTATTCAACAATTCGCCCAATAAGTTATTGCTTAATTCGAGTAATGGTCCTTTGGTAGTAGATGTTAAAAATGTATTTGGTTTAGAAGGAAATATTGAAGTAGTATTTAATTTAGTATCAAAAATTGGAAATGATGTATCTAAGGGTGCAGGTAAAGGCTTTGGATGGGTAGATAATAAATGCTTAATTAAGAGTTTTATAAAATTTGGATTATATCCATAGGGTATGCCTGAAGCTGAAGTCGAAGGTGCTGATGAAGACAGAGACTCTGAGGTTAAATTAGGAGATAAAATTGAAATACTCGAAGAACTTGGCAATACACTCGACGAACAGGAATTAGAACCAAATGCCGTAGCGCAAGTAGCCGGTGTAGATTGTGGTTTTAACGGGGTTACCCGTGTTTTGTTTATTGTAGATGTGAAGAGTGAACATGGTGATGAACTATTTGATGTTAAAGAAACAGGTTCACCTGTAGATGCTCGAGTGGACAATAAACATTTAATTAAAAGATTTAAAATGGCTGAATTATTATGTCCAGAAACTATAGATATAGTAGATGCTGGAGCAGATACTGGCACTAATGTTGAAGCTGGTGCTTGAGGTGATGTTGGATTTGATATTTGTATTTGTGCTGGGAATTCTTCAGGAGCTGGTTCTGGAATTGTTATCTTAGGAGATGAATTTGTTTTAAGTGGCATACCATTTGATGAAGAACTTGAATCGAATGATGGTGTACAATTGAAAGCCGTAGTAACTGGTTTAGAAGGCGTAAAAATTTCAACACCATTATACAATGCTGGCTTAAATATTGGACATGGCTGTGATAAAGGTTTTATTTTAGAAGCCGATGAATGTTTAGTTCCAAAAATATTTGTTAACAATTGAAAGAAAAAATTCAATAAATCTGAATAAACGCTAGAAGTTTGAAATGAATTAGTCGGTGGAATTGATGGTACTGGTTTAGAAATTGGTAGACTTGGGACTTGTGTTACAGTCGAAGGTGAACCTAAAACACATGGCTGTCTTGGCAGAGCATTTGATGAACTAGAACTTGCTGGATCTGAACTAGATAATGAATTACAGATACGAGGAATAGTACATGGTTTTGTAGCTAGAACTGGAACTTGATCTGAATTCGACGTAGGTTTAGGAGTTATTTGAGATATAGATGGTTGGATGCCTTCTGAATTTGATAATAGTTTGGTAATAAGATTCAAAAGTATTTTGCTGTGACTAGAAGATTCCGTCAATTTAGGCGTTACACTTGAAGCTGTAATTGGCAAAGATGTTCCTGAAGAAGGATTTGGTTCCGAAGATGAAGTTAAATCATTTGAGGGGTTTGTTACAGCATTTGGTGAGCAAGAGATTGAAGAAGTTGATGAACCACAATGTAAAGGTGACGTATTAAGTGGCTTTGGAACTGAAGAATATTGTGGAATTGAAATTTTATTAGTTTTCGTCGAAGAACATAAAGACTTATGGCTTTGCAATGAACATGAAAGGGCACCGTCCTAAAACACACAAAATCAACGGTTTTTAAAAATCCATATTACTATTTACATACATTATTTTTAAAATTGTTAATGCTATACTATTATAAGCACATATATGAATCTTAATAAAACGATTAGAGCATGATACTTTTTGAATGATAAAGTTTATATATAAAATAACTATAAACAACGTAAGTATAGTACAATATTATGTAAATTACGATAATGCAACACATTGAGCATAAAACATTGTAACATTATATACGTTTAAAATGGTAAATTTGAAAATAAACAAGTTACACTTCATTTTCAATGTCTCTATATAAAATGTTTTAGTTATTTTGTAAAAAAGTAACTCAAACAATAAAATTAAACTCCAATTGACTTAAAATGATCATCATTTTAAAAACTAAACTGAAACTGGTATCGTTTATCACATAAACATAACATTGAAAATATATAAACAGAATTAAATAATAATAAAAAAATCCAAAAAATTATTTTTACTTACAAAAATTCAAAGATAAATAAGTTTAATTAATTTTTTTTAAATAATAATTTTATAAAACTAAATATGTGTAGGCAGTTTCAGTATTTTTATTTTTTAAAAAAATGATATATAGTATACTTAACTAGGTACATAAAAAATTGGCCAAACTTTGCAGCTATGATATAACTATTAATACTTCGATGAAAATGATTTATAAAACTGAATTTCACTTAAATGATAAAAAAAAGTTGTAGAATATAACTGTCAATTAGTTTCAAATTTAATATGGTATGATTCAATACATTTTCAGTGGTCTTTTAATACATTATTAATATTAATTTAAAATAAAATTATTTACCTTCGATACCAACGCCACAACTACTATTAAAAAAATTTTTAAACGGTCCATAATTTTAACAGAAGTCCTGTAATGCATTAACTGATACAACATATTGTTTTACTAAGGGTTTATATACCGTGTTAAATGTTGATAGTAAAAATGTTATCGGAGCACGTTATTACAATACCAAAATGATTATTTATTTTCCCTTTTTTTTTTTTTATAGTTCAAATTTATCAGGGTATCAAATTATACTGTAGAATATGTTAAAATATACCAACTCATGTAAAAAAACATCGCGAGATTATACAATATTAATAACATAATATTATAGGCTATAGCGACTGATTTTTAAAAACAAATGAGTTAATAGTCATTTGTTTTTGTAAATTCAACAAATATTTCGTAATAATAGAAAAAACTACATTATGTTTGAGTACGTTATTATTAATAATGAATAATACTAGTCTATAAATATTTATTTACTTTATCCAATAAAATATTAAACGATATTTGATATAGATTATAAATAATCCATTTGATCCGATTTATATCTTAGGGGCGATGTAGATTTTCGGTACTTAGTATAAACCAAACTTATGATATTTAATTGTATAAATAATTGTGTTTGTGACTCCATTAAATAATATTTTATTATATAGTTTCAAATTTTGTAGAACTCAATTATTATTTTTTATATTATTAAAATTAATTTAATTTAAATTTAACATTGAAATTAGTAGATTAATTTGATATTTTTGTAAGTGTAACTAAAGATTGACCATTTTGTTGAATTAATTATCATCCACCATACAAACAATTATTGTACCCAGGTATTTCGATTATAAAATATTTAATATAATATTATTATTAATTAACTATAAAACATAAATGAACAATTATAAAAAAAATAAAAAATATGTTACTTATTAGTTATTATTCTTTAATAACAATAATAATAAGTTTATTTTACATATTTGTCAGAGTTGCTCGTAAGAAGAGGTTCATTTTAATATGTTTATTAATTGTGTTTCATCTTTTCAATTCAATTTAATGGTTTATTTATTAATTTTTTTATTTTTATTTTTTTTTAATCACTAAATCATTCCTTAAATATTAACCACCTTATTTCTTTATTAAATGTTCGTTTCCGATATATTTTGAGATATAAGGAAATAAATTAGGCCTAGGGGTTTTTATCAGACATATAACAATGATAGACATATAACAGTGTCTGTAATTTATTCATAACGTTCTAATTTTTCTTCAAAAAAACGATTTGACAATAAATTAAAATAACAAAGAGTAATTTTCTATAAGTACCTTAAAATTTTTTTATTCATAAATTTAAATGATATTTTAGTATAGGTAGTTACTTATAGGTAATTATTATCTCTATCTATATAACAAATTAAAGTTAAGTAGTATTCTTGATACATAAATCACAAACAGATAATGCAAGTTCAATGAAAATATGTATTGTTATTCAATATTATATCACAAAATAATGACGCTAATTAGTTGAAAATATGTGATGGGGAAACAAAAGTATTCAATACCCACCTGTAAAAAAAAAAATGTTTGCTACGCTCGCATAATATAAATTACTTGGTATAAGTGTATTGATCAATGCTTATTGTTAAGTCTGAAAATTGACCAATCGATCAAATTACCCACCATATTACTACCAAATTAAGAGGGAAATTTAACCCTCCTGATCCCTTAGGTTTGCCCCTTTGCCACAGAGCAATATATATATATGATATTAACAGTTTTCCAAAACTACTACGTTTTATCTAATAAATATTTAAATTTATAGATATATTATTTGACTTCAATAATAATTGGATAACACTGAAACATGATTAATGAAAAGTATTTAATAGACATTTATGTCTAAATAAAACCTGTGATGATGAATTCATTTGATTT
The DNA here is from genome assembly GCA_034509805.1 of Sipha maydis. NCBI lineage: Eukaryota > Metazoa > Arthropoda > Insecta > Hemiptera > Aphididae > Sipha > Sipha maydis. The sequence continues at coordinate 183,018 of JASXSY010001276.1, read as the reverse complement.
ATTTCTATGAGTGTAGTTTCCAAAAGGTCAAAAAAAAAAACACTAAAAACTTTTTATGTCTTTTCGCTTTTAAATTACGAAATACGATACCATTAAATTTATAAATAGTTTTTGAAGTTCGAGAATACAATTTAAAATGTTTTTAAAAAAATTAATATCGTCCACATTAAAAATATTAATGATAACATAATCAAACAGTTATATCTCAAAAAAACTAAGCATTTCTTTGGAAATATTTTCTATTTAAAACATCAAAAGTCATTTAAAATAATTTCAGAAATCCAAATACCATTATATTCTTGATAAGTATTGATTACTTATATAAAAAAAATCTGTATTTGGTAGACTACTAAAATCCTATGTTTTATCAAATACCCGATAGTATTATATACTATCTATAGCTACTTGTTTGTAATCATAACAATAATAATGACAACTAACATTTTTTAAATAGTAAGACACACAATTATTTTATTATATTTTATATGTAAGTAAATCTAGTGTATATTTAATTACATGCATAGTTAACAGGTTAAATATATAATAGTATATAGAATAGTTATCTGAATTCTTCTCACGTTACAACACTTGAATTGTAATTAATGTTATACCTGTTACATGTTATAAACTTATCAGATTATTTCACTTATATTTTAGTTGTTTAATATAAATCAGATATCAACAATTACTATAAGGTTTTTAAATATAGACTTTGAGACCAAAAAGTTTGCTAGTAAAAATCGAATTAAAATGTTACATCATTTGGTAAAAAATAATATACGGTTGCACACTAATGTTATTTAAAATTGTTATAGAATTAATATAAAAAAAATTCATCAGATATGAATATTTATTTAGAAAATAAATCAAAAGACATTATTTTAATCAAATACAATAAAATTACTTTGAATAATGTAATAAATACCTTACCTGTGAACATATTGAACACACACTGACATTGGAATTAAACGATACATATTTTAAACTATATGTGATACCAACATTGAATAAATTTGTATGCTTTATAATAGTTTTGAATTAAAAAATATTGAATGATAATAATACATCATATTTTTTTGTTCTGATATCATACATTGAATAATTATTACATAAATATCAACGAGAGACATGAATCATTGTAACATTCTTCAATAATAATTAAATGAAACATAGTAAATGTTAAATGTTTTGTTACCTACTTAGTATTTTTTTTATGATACCTATGGTTCATAATATGTTTACTTTTTCCCTCGAAATGCTTATTATATTCTATACGTTGTTTACTCAATGATATCTGTTACGTATTGTAAATTTTACTAACAAAGCGCTTCATAAAAAAATATCAACAAACGTGTAGGTATGTTGTTTAGAGTTGTGAAACTTCTATAGTTTTCGAAAAAAAAAATATATATTCATGAAAAATAGCATGTGGTCTTAAATTGTAAATCTTAATCTTATGAATTATCATTCTAATATTATTATGGTTGATAAAATAATATAATAATATTCGCGAATTCATATCTTAAACAATGTCATACACTAGACAATATCAAGTTTAAAATTTTGTAAAATTATTTTTTAAACGCAAAAGTATTTTTCTGTATTTTTTTTTTTATTTTTAGTAGACTTTTAATTTCATTATTTATAATATATTTCAAAAACAATCAATTAGAAAAAAAAATTACAATTATTAACTATCAAAGGCCAAAATCAATGGTTTTACAATGATTTATCGTTGATATAAAATGTACAATAACAATACCAATGTTTTGCCTTTAAAAGTGATTTAAAAGAATATAATACTTTTAAATTATTTTGAAATATTTATTGACGACACCCACAACATTATAATAAATAATTTGCAAAATAAAAAAAAATCGGTAGTTTAAAGATGGAAAATAAAAACAAGTTCCTGAAGCATAAGATTCTAAAAAATATCTTCCACCGTAGTATTGCCTATGTTACACAATAGTATAATTAGATATAAATAAGATAGAAAATTGTTTTAATAATTATTTTTTAATACGATTCAAAACCAATCGTTTTCACCGTGTTGTAAAATCTAGTGGAAAAACTACTCCATTTTCGCTAACAGTTTCCGACCAATGAATTAATAAAAAATAGTTTTTTACAATTTAACGGTATTGAGTGACTGTATTCAATGCGGTTTTATGGTAAGTGAAAGTACGCATTAAACACACCGAACTCAAACACAATTGATTTTTCGTTGTACCCACTAGTTACTTATTTCATACAGCGTATACTATCTTCATTACCAGTCTATAACAGTCCTTAATTATACTAAAAATCAACATTTTTAAGCTCAACATTTCATTTTCTGCAGGAAATGTAAGTATGTAAAATGTATTAGTTTTTTTTTTTCAACCCGAAGGTTGGTTTACAACTCCAATTCTCCATTCTAACCGATTACTCGCCATTTCTTTAAGTTCCTTAAAGGTTTTTACTTTTGCATTGCATTTAATTTGTCCAATGTAAGAGTCCCGGGGACGTCCTGCTGTTTTTCTTCGTTTATGTATAGACAAAAGAGTTTTTTTATTATTATAATAAAATAATTAGGATTTGTTTTTTTTTTTTTTATTTAAGTTTTAACTTAAACCGTGCAAATATCTCATTATAACTCGTCGGACAACTATATAATTATATTCCTTTATAGTATCTAACGTCGTGATAAAAATTATACGTACCTATGTGTAAGATGAAACATATTTAGTTACATATACTGTTATATTGTGTTGCACACTATAGATAAAATTTAACAGATAAATTAATTGTTCTGAAAATGTTAAATTCTGTACTCAATCAACTTGTGTCGATTTGTAACAACATAACCATTGTATTTTATATTTAATATTTTAGGTTTTTAATCTTTCTAATCAGCTATTATTATTTCCATTAAACTGTGGGGTCGCATTAACACAGGTAAATTCGAACGGGCTTAAGAATTGTCGTATCGTTTTACATATTTATATATATACACATTTATGTACATTTACATATAAATTTAAATTATATTTAAATATGAATATACATATGTTAAAAAAAAATAACTCAATATTTTAAATGAACATATAAGTGTGTAATGTTATATACGTACATAATAATATTAATTTGAATTGTATTCATTCTATTATTCAACTATGTTAAGATGAAAATAAATTTCAAAGTGTAAATTGTAAGGAAATTGTTTTTTTTTTAAAATCATGCGTTATCCGAATAAATCCGAACAACCCCTTTCCTCAATCTTGTTCAGATAATCGTAACCCTTCTGTATAGTGTTATCTAAATTACTCAAAACTCGAAATAATATTCATATACCTAATAATATATTAACAACACTAACTTTAAGTATTTTCATTAAACTATAATCGTTGTATATTAGTATTTAATTTTATCCTATAATATACCGTATGTTCTTAGAATCAAGTTTCCTTCTTTTTTCAGTTCTATTGAGAACTAATATACACAGTCTATGACACTTTCCATTTCCGTTTTTATTTTTGGTACAGTGTTTCAAATTATACGTCACTTCCTCATCAACCATATTTTAATTTTGGGATACAAGTAATAACGATGATAATAATAAAAACAATAATCAATTTATTATAACTCCGGGTTCTTAATTGTGTAAAAGTTATATACTATATATTTTCTCTAAAAATAATCTTTTACAAAATTAACCATCCATACTACAGCCATAATTAACCATCTAATAAAAAGTGAAATAGTTACTTTCGTACAATTTCTATTTGATATTTGATAATCTGAATGAAACGAAAAATGTATTGGTTTTACCATGTGTGTGTGCTTTTTTTCTTTTTGTGTCCACACGATTTCCACAAGAAAGATTGCTCCGATCATCAAAATCGCAAAAGGCTTCTGATGGCAATGTTGTCTAGTTTGTACTTGAGGAGAACAATTTTTATTTTTAATTATCAGTACAACCCACTTTGAATTATACTTAATGGCAGCAATTTTAACATGAACTATTTTCATTTATAAAATAAATCACGGACATCATCACTTCGTCATCGTAGTTTATATCTAACCCAGAGTTGTACACTTTGTATACCTACCTACAGAATTGTTGACGTTTCATTGTGTAACCTAAATTCTGTGTTACATAAACAACATAATGTTCTGATTATGAATAATTATTTATATATAATATGTAATATAATTTCTTATTTTTAGATGAACACGTTACGATTCACGACCGTAATGGTTTTGGTTTGCTTACTGATTCAGTTCTATTGTATTGCGTTAGGACATCCGACGAAAATGAACAAGAGTCCATCGAAAACGTCACAACGCCGTAGCGGAAGCGGTTATGTGGATTTCGGCGCTCACACTGGCCCTTTAGGCTCGTACGGCTGGTACGTGGACTTTCCGGCCAATAAAAATTAAAACATTTACATATATAATTTATATATAATATATAATATCATAATTTTTTATGACAAGCAAAGTACAACGTAAAAAGCTCATGCGTCAAAAATAATAATAAATAAGTTTATTGAACCGCTTTATTGTGTTTTATTTTATAGTTGAAATTACGGAAAGAATCGCTTCAAAGTTAATATCATATTTTTCTCAAAAAATGTATGAACTATATTTTATTTTATAGTTGCTTGTATATTTTTGAAACGAGTTCTGTTTAATTTGATTGAAAGATTCTATCACGTAGTTTATCAACGTAAACGTTATAGTATTTGGTAGATGATTGCCTAGTTTTGTAAGTGATTTTATCCAAAACAATAGGATACGGGAAAAATATTAAAAAAGGACTGACTAAACCAAGTACAAAACGTACACTACTCTATTAATAAATGTTTATAAAACCAATCTTTACGCTGCAGTCGAAACAATATCAAGTGACAACAGGTGCGAGGTCAACAACTCGCGTTGAAAATTTTTTAATAAATTTCGAAGAAATTAAAACTGATTTAAACGGTTAGCCATGGAACAAGGAATGACTTGATAAATGATCGGAAACCATTATCAGATCGGTAAGATGAAAAATCTGCCGTGACATGGACGCTATCACATAGCTGCTACCATTTATTGTCACCGTAACGATACACACGGATTGGAAAGCGTTTCGAAGTTAACATTTCAGGTAAATTCATGAACGGTGAGTAAATTAATCGATCGATCGTTTTATTCCGTTGGGATGAGGTGAGAAATATAGTTAACGGTGAGCCAGAGGGGGAGGGAATAATGGGACCGTTTTACCCTAGTCTAGAAAAATTTAATGAGGGCCTCCTTAAAATCCATATTGATAAGAAATATCTGTGTCGATATGATATTTCTAAACTATATCGCCTTATGCATTATTAATAAATTTAATTAAACAAAATTAACTTAAATTTATGTTTAAGCGCTATTACACAGCATACGTTTTCAGTTATTCAAAGTTCTAAATATTTATCACTGTAATTTATTATGGTTATTGCCGAAGTGCGAAGAATATAATATATAATTGAAATCAAATTGTACGTAGAAATTGGTTACCTGTCGCAATTATCGACGCTACAACATCCAGGTTCTAATTTTCCATGGCTGTTCATAAACTGTCCATCTAAGAATTACCTACGTTAAATTATAATTAAATCTGGTAACTGGTAATACGTTGTTGAGAAGTTATCGAATACGTAATTCATCGTATAGATGCATTTGAACGACCTTGATCGATTAAGGTAACTGTATCTACCAACAATTTACCAACTTGGTTTTGCATTTTTTTTGATTGTCCTACTCGTATATTATTGCGATGATTGATGAGTCGCCGATTCAATTCATCACAAGGCCCTAAAAATCCTTAGCATAGGCGAAGATTTGATTGAATTTTAGAGGATCTCAATTTTTCTTTGCAAAACTATTTTATTACTTAACCTATTTAATACTTTGAAAAATGTTCAAATAATATTGGGGGGGGGGGACTAAGCCCTCTAAGCACCCCCCAATCTCCGCCTACGATCCTTAACACGGCTCCGGTTAACAGTACTCGGTTGAATTGCCGTCGATACATATTATAGTTGTAACAAAGAGAATGTTAAATGCAAGTTATTGATTTTACGTCTCATTCTCATACAAACACGACAATGTGATAACGGTACGCCTACCGTGATAATGGTTCCGAAATCAAAATACACGCAATGTGATAAGAACATGAACCGAATTATGAATAAGTTAAGTATTTTGCTTACTCGATATTAAACTTTGAAATATTGATGCAATACACCTGTAACGACTCCTGTAGCGCTCGGGACTATGTAGGTACGCGTCCGCCCCTCGGTTTCGCATGTTACCCCTTACTGATTGCGTTTGTTCCGATTCATTATAATAGGTCATTTGAGATCACTTTAGATCACATTGGACTACATCTGACAATGGCACGATGAGTATTGCGTTCGTTCCGTGTCCAATATGTTAGATCGTGTTGAGGGAAATGTTTGTCATGTTTCCCAGACAATTCTTCGCAATCGTCCTGTTGCTGAATACTGCCCGTTCGAATGACGTGCCTTGCGACAAGACCCGCACTATTTTGTCACAGGCCAATGGCATCATCACACACGGACCACTGGGAACCAATTACTCCCAGAACACCCATTGCGAATGGTTGATTAAAGGTAACCTGTTTGGTTAAATATTGTTAAATAATAAAACATTTTCTTCATCTTTAGTCAGTTGCACCGACATAAAGAAACAAACAATTACTTTAAAATGTCTAATTGAATTGCCACATTATGATTGATTTTGAAATAAATTTACTTTTAACAAACTAAATTTGTAATAAAAGTTGAAACCACTGTAATACAAAAAAATAAATTAATATATTTATCCAACATTTAATTAAGAACTGTTCAACTGTTTTAAGTTCTATATAATATATAGTATACTATATATTTATATATATATGTGTGTGTGTGTGTGTGTGTATGTGTGTTTATGCATATATCTATCTATATTATATAATTTTTTTTTTTTTTACTTTTTTGATTTTTATCTCATTCAGGTACTTTGAAACTTCTATTAGAGCTCTCTGACGTTCTCAATTATTTACATCTTCAATATTTGTTCCATTTCTTAATATTTGTAAGTCTCTTTTTACTTGATTCATTCATCATTTTCATGGCTTTCTCATGGATTCTTATTAATGAAATCTTGTCTAATCAATCTACCTTCTGCACATTACCCTACTCTAGCCTTTTTGACCTCTAAAAATATTGCAAATTGGATCCATTGTATATTCTGCTTAAGTCTCTGTTTTTTCTTTGCTTTTATAAACCAGTATTGAGGTTTAATACTGGTTTTTTTTAGTATACATAAAAAAATATATATAAATAAATATATGCATAGTATGTATACATATATATTGTTATATAATAATTTTAAATATTAATATTTTAAGTAAAAATTTAAAATCAAACTTTAACTAAATTTTATTTGTAATACAATTTTTTCAATTATTTGTATTGCATTATTAATTTACAAGTAAAGTAAAAACTAAACTTATATATACTTTAAAAATTTTATCTGAATAGAAAATGTTAATATGATTAAGTACCAAGGTATAATATTGGATATTAAATTTATATGAAATCATAATATTAATAATTTAACAACTACAACACGAAAATTATTTTATTTCTTTAATGAAGTCAGAAATATAATTAACCTACAAATCAAATATCTAATGTATATGTTACCTGTACAGTCAATAATACATTTTGGAATAATTACATGGGTTCAAGCATATCATTATTATATAAACCCATTAATGATAACTCTAAATAGCTTAGTTAAATTTTTAACAAACAAGTTTAAATATACAAGTAATGATTAGGTGTATAATAATTTAAAAATAAATAAAATTAAACCGATATTTTAAAAATACCTTAATTGCACTGTATATATTACATAAACACATTACTTATACTATCAAATATTACTCATGATTTTTTATTTATTTGAATAAACTTAACATGATATAAAAAAAACATTAATATACAAATAATTCAATATTGTAAGCAGTTCGGTATCTAAAGTACAATTTCTATAATTAGCAGTTAAACTATGTACATTTTTTGATATAAAAGAACTTAAACTATACTTGAAACATTTAAATTTAAAATATATATTGATATTATAATTTTTTTTAGCATTTTACTGGAAATCCTATTTTCTATTGAATTTGAACTAATAAATAAATCCTTATAATACACTCAGTTATAAAATTTAAGAAAAATAGTTGGGTTGAACAAACTTTTCTTTTCAATGTTATGTAAAATGTGTTTATAGAATAAAATAAAATAAAATAAATATGGTTTATGAAAAATCACATTATTTAATGTAGGTATAAATTAATGTAGGTATATTTTAGAGCCTCTAATTTAAAATATATAACACCTGTTCATGAATATTTTTATTCAAATGAAACATTTCTTTATAAGCTACTGAAATTATAGAGTAGACATTTGCTTTAACCTTATAGCGACAATCAGGAGAAGAAGTAGCATTTTCACATTAAAATGATTTATGTATTAATAATTTGTGTTATGTATATAATATGTGTTATAAATGGATGCTGTATTATACTTAAAATTCATTAAAATTATTTTAAATATCCGATTTGAATATAAATATGAAAAATCATATTATATTTCTTATTAAAGTTTTATTAAATCTACAATATTTGTTAGGTACATCTATTTAACTATGAAAAAAAAAAATGTAAAAAGGGAGAATACAGGTACTTAAATATTTATTAATTTCTCAATTAAATATGTAAAATCAATCTGCTTTTTATATTAATTAGTTATTAGTCATTGCTAATTCTTATTGTTTATGAGAAAAATTAATTAAAACTATGTTATAGACTCAAATTTTATAAGTTAGAAATAGATCATATTCATATTTTAGATGGTACATCTATTATGCAAAATGATCTATCAAATAACTTTAATAATATGTTAGAGTAAGTATTTATCATTCAGACTTCAATATTTTTGTATTCATCATATATTCATAAATATTATTATAAATTGAAACACAAAAGTGTTTCTAATTTTATTTAAATACTATTTATCAAAGTTAATTGATTTTAAATATTTGAATAGTAAATAAATATTTTTTTAAGTATGTAAAAAATATTAAAAATTTTAAAAGATTTGCCTGACAGAGATTCTTTTGATAGTTAGCCTGAAAATAGCTTTCAAATAAACCTACTTTTTCTTCATTAGCTTAACGGTCCATTCAGGACCATCATTGTCATTAAAATCTCTCGCCATCTGTCTCTTTGATGAACTGTTTCTAAAGTTGTTTCTAAATGAACCTACTAGATAACATTTCATAGGTTTCTTACTATTTTCTTATTCCTTAATTACATATTAACATACATAGAATCAAAGGGTTACAAAATTATTGTTGACATTTATGGATCTTTTTTTTTTTCAATTTTTAAAAACAAATAATAAAATTATCTTATAAAAACAAAATATATTTTTAAAGTTAACTCATAATGATGCAAATTAAATGTTTCTTATTCATTTAATTTATTTTTAGCAAATAGTACAAATCAGTTTATTACTTTGGAATTCAAGACTTTGAATACTGAATGTTCATACGACTATGTTTTTGTATATGATGGAGATTCCTTTAATTCACCTCTTCTTGGAAGTTATAGTGGAAAAAATCAACCTCAATCAATATTAGCATCCTCAGGTTTTGTAAGTATTTTTCGTTTTTATTAATTTTTTAAAATGAATATTGAGTTATTTTAGTAATATATAATAATTAACTATTTGGCACTAATAAGCTTCTTCTATTTTTCCTCAATTACATTTAAACTTTGTGCCATGAATAGACTAATGCGTAGACTTGGTGTTAAAAAATATATAAATAGATAAACAAATAATTTATAGATATAAATAAATAAATAAATGCTAAATAAATAATCTCTATGAAAATAACAAATTTTTTTAGTTGTATTCCTTCCTTTATTTGTTCACATTCATTCGCAATTTTATTGACTTTGTTTATACCTGACGATGAATTTTTAATTTGAAACTGGTTGTACTTTACAAATAAAATAATACTCTTAAATATATAATATTTTTATAATATAATAATAATATATATATATTTGTATAATATAATAATATATATATTAATAAATATTATATAAATAAATTATTTATTTATTTCTATGTATACACTTTTTGTTTATTTATTTATGTATTAATTTACGAGTATTAACCATTTAATAATTTTTAATTTTTTATTGTTTTGTTCTAAAAATTGTTCGGAATTTTTTATTTAAATACTAAGAAACTAATCATTTAACCACAACTTATCTGTAATTTAAACTTGTAACATAATGATAATAATCCTTTTCCAAATTAAAGTGAAAGTATTGAATAATACCTAAAACCGAAGGTTTTCTTTTTTTTAAAAGAGTGAGAGTCTATATCGAATATCTTAAAGAAGTTCATTGCTCAGAAAAGGTTAAGAACCACTAGTCTGGGTAATAATTTTTTATTTTCTGTTAATTATTGTTTATTTTTATTATTATATTAAATTCCTACATATAAATACACACTAATAAACCTACTCATTTTCATTTTACTTCTAATTGCATAACAACGATAAAAATCAATATTTTTAATCTACCGTTAGTTATAATTTGCTATTGACTGCTAAGTGTCTGTATGGAAAATAATATTTTTACGTTGGGATGCAATTCGTGTAGTCGTTAAATATGGTCGAGACGCAATTCGTGGGCAGCGAAATTAACATCGGTACAAATAAGTTCTATAAAATAACAGAAAAATGTTTCAAATTAATTTTTAAAATAAAATACAATAGTACAGGAAAAAAAATGTTGATAAAAGTAGGTTTACACAGATGACATCATATCTGCACGTGTGTGTTTCCGTCTGATAAACATAGGTACAACAGCAAATTCGCATTCAGTAGTTCAAATTTAGTGATGTTAACTTTAGAGTAAACCGAGTTATAATAAAACTTTAAGAAAATAACATTAACTGTGTTTTGTTGGTCGGTTTTTTTTTAATATTTAAATTTTTAATGTTTTACATACTCATTACTCGCTTAAAACTTAAGATATCGAAAAAAACCTACTAACAAAACACAGTTGATGTTCTTTTTTTTTAAATTTGATAAAAACTTTAAACTTTAAACTTTAAAATTAAAGCTAACATCACTATACTTGAACTACTGAACGCAAACTTGCTATGTTATTGTACGTTTGTCAGACAGAGACAACACGTCTAGATGTGGCGTCCTTTTAATTATTAATTCATTGTTTAATACACAGAAAACATTACGTAGATTTAACCTAGTATTACAATATATGTTTTATAGTAAGTATATCGTTGTATAATCACAACTTAATAAATATGTCGCTACAATATGCTTTTAGTTTTCCCTATCCCTTTTGTATTTTTATACAAGCCGGTATTATATTATTATTATTATTATTATTATACATTACTACGTCACCATACTAGACAAAATGAAAAAATTAACTAGCAGTAATTTAATAATTCTTGACGTTATAGTATTTGTATCTCACATTCTTACTCAGTGTAATCGGTTGCTCCATCATTTATATGCTATAATTTTGTAATGCATACATTTTTATTACCTTTGTATCACAATTTCATTAAAATGTTGCAACATAGTAGTTACTGGGATCTATTGACAATATTATATCAGTTTTCTAATGAACCGTGTATATTTTTTATTAAAGCGAGATTTTTAACATAAAACTGCTAATTATCCAGCTTATGAAATGGACAGAACTATTCGTTGTTTATTTAATGAAATAAGTATTTTTCTGTACAAATCGAGTAAACTAACTGTCCATTTCAAGAGCTTGACAACTACATATATGGTTTTTAACATATATATTGAACAAATAAGGTTTATTTTCCATAATAATGTAGTACAAATAATTATATAATCTATTACCTGAAAGTAAGTCGCTCAGTGGCGCCGAAGTTTGTAAAATGTGGTCGGGCAATTTCAAAACTTCGCGGCCTCAATATCTTAAATATTTTCATAACATTATACATTTACTTACAACACAATTATGATGTGAGTATAATGTGGCCTACTAGCCACATTTTGACGTACCAGCCACATTTTTAACTACCAGCTATATTTTTCAAAAAAGAGGTCGGGCCACTGAAGTCGCTATTTGTAAAAATCAATCTATTAATTATAATATATGAACAAATAGTTTCTATAAATAAATTAACGAATAAGTTCTTAGTCTGATGTAATATTATATTTTTAAATTATGACCAGTCAGGTATGTACAAAGTCATAATATTAATATTAATTAATCCACGTTTACAATAATTGTTCAATTATTGACTTATCTTAACGTGTTTTACTCGTTAATTAATTGTGAGTTAGAATAATAATCACAAATCCATTTTACCATTTATCTAGCTGAAGCAGCACCAGTAACGTACCTAATTCATGTTTAGTATTATCTTTAATCTCATTTCGATAACTTTGTGGTGTACCCAAAAAGATTCGCTTATTATATTGTACAAAATGGGTTACTAGTAACTGGTCAAACCAGCCACTGGCTAGTTAGTTGATACACGCTTGAATAAATGCTTATGTACAACATTTTATATATTTTGTATTGATATAAGTTCAGTAATAAAATAATACATGTTTAATACTCGTAAATAAATATTTAAATGATAAAGAAATAGTTTATACATAGAAATAAATAAATATATAAAAGCTTAATCTGGAGTATTATTATTAGGGAAGAGGACTAATAGCTCTAAAAAAGTTTTAAATATGCAAGCACTTATGCATTTAAAAATCCCATAATATGCATTTTTTTAGCTTTTTTGTTTAAAAGTATTAATAAAATAATACTAAAATTAAATAAAAATTGACCAAGTTAGAGCAAGTTATGTTTTTGAATAATTGTAGTAAAAAAATCAATTATTGTTTCACATTTATTTGAAAAATCTTGTGTATCCGTCGTGTTCATGGCCTTATCTTCGTCATAAAATTGAACAAAATATTCAAAATATCTTACTCGAGACTTTAGGAAATGTTAAGAACGCTTGGGTCGAAAAACTTCGACTCTATGTTGCAAATAATGGAGGTCATTTCGAACATTTATAAAAATAAAAATGTAATGAATTCTTTTCGTTTTTATGTAATAAAATCTTTTTTTCTTTTAGCAATTAAATTTAAAAATATTATCTGAATTTTAATTTTAATCTTTCCTAAAAGCTACACTAATAATTAGATGTTTATAGATTACCATTAAAAACAGCATACCTATCTAACTATTATTACAATTATTTATAAACATACTCTACTCAACTAGCTCTATCTTTATTATAAATCGCATTAATTATAACTGTAAGATTATGTCCAATATCGTAATTTTAGGTTGACTTCATGATAATTAAAATACTTAAAAATAGATAACCAGTTTCAATGTTCAGCAAACGATATAACACGGCTATTTTTATTTCTATTAAAATCAAAACTTTAATTAGGAATGTAAAAGTATTGTCGTGTGCTGAAATTAGATATTTCATTATTGAAATGTGAAACAATAATTCATTTTTTTACTACAATTATTCAAAAATATAACTTGCTCTAACTTGGTCAATTTTTATTTAATTTTAGTATTTTTTGAATTGTTTCAAAAAATATGTTCAACAAAATGGCTATCTTAAAAATTTAAAATTCTTAAATGCGTAAAAAAATTTTTTGAAAATTTTTTAATTTTTAAAAAAAAAATTGAATTTTATGCCATTCAATCAGAATTTCCATACTTAGTACTGTAGAAAAAAACCGCGTTTAAATATATTGATTTTACATGGAGATATACGGGGTGATACGGGACTTTTAGGACATATTGTATACGCAAAATAAAATTTCAAAACTAGCTTTATGAAAGCATGAAAAATGTTGATTATCGAACACCATAATATATTCTCATTTTGTCTTTTCCGATGACATGGTATGAAATTAACAATACAATTATTGGTTTTGTAAAAGTAAAAATTGTGTAGATTTTTTGTTATTTTGTGTTCAGTGGGTTTAAGGCAATCTTGTTAACTTTTATGTTAAAGTACATTGATCTATTATCGAACTTGAAGGTTATAACATTACAAAAAATATTTTCACTTAAGTTCTTTATGATATATAAGTCTTTAAGCGAGTTATGAGTAAGTAAAATACTCAAAACTCCCTTAAAATTAAAATATCGTTAAAAAACCTTTTTGGAAATATAGATAATTCCTTTCTCTTTAAATTTGTATTTATGTCACTTTACTTTAATATTAAATAACACAAAGTTAATTCTATTGAACGCAAATTTTCTACGTTGTAAGTTTTTAAAAGTGAGAAAATACATAAGAATTTAACGTCTTCTCAAATATATGTGATTTAAATATAGTTGTACATTTTAGTTTGAATAATCACATGAATTAAAATGTACAATGGTTTATAAAGTATAGTAATAAATAGCCGAATTAGGGACAAATGGATGTAATATATATATATATATATATACTAGCTGTGCTCCGCCTCCGTGGATAGTTGTTTGCAAATCGTGTGGCTGTTTTGTGGGCATTTCCCTTTCTATCTTGCAACAATTTTTTTTTATATGAAGAGCAATTACTGTATGCAGAGTAGAGTAAAACTGTTATATACATTACATATTGTAGTAGTATCTATTCGACGATACTGTACAATGGCCCTGAGTAATGTATTTATGGAAATTAATGAATGTAAACGTTAATTTGTTCCGAGACAGTGGCGGATTTAAGAGTATAATATTGGTCGGCAAACTGTATAAGGGGCCCCAATCTAGGGGCTATAACTGCTAAATTTTAACCTTTATTCATTGACACACTAGGAGGTCTAGGGGCAGGGGGCTTAAAACTATAATAAGCTCCTCCGAATATGTGTAAAATGTTCATGTGTCTGATAAACTAAATAGACTCTCATAATAATACATTTTTTTAGCCCCCAATTTTCTTACTAAATGCCAAGGCGCTAATATCTTTATGTAAGTACTATATTTTTGATGTGCACAAGAACCGACAGAAAACACAAATTAACAAACTATTTTTTTCATCTAATTAGCCATAAATATAATACATATAAAATAAGTTTATATACATGTTTTATACAATATTACAGTATTTTATATTTATGTAATAAAAGTTTTTCCTTATATAATAATGAGTTAACAACACAAAAAAAAATCTATTCTTTTTTATTTTTATGACAATCGCGATCCTCTTCGCACTTTTGCTTTGGCGAAAGTGTCGATAGTTTCATCTATATTAAGATTAAGTGTTTCGTAATACTCCATGCAGAGTGAAGCTAAATCACTCGTATGGTTTTGAACCTTGGTTAACCTAATCTAACACTAGATAGCTTTCTTACTAACCGTCTTCTTGTCTGTCATATTAATTTGTTCTCCTATTTACTTATTGTAATTTTTTTTTAATTACAGACTGTATTAATTGATTTACATTTTCTAATAATAAAAAACAAAAAATAATGTTTGGATATTCCAAAATTTATGGGGCCTCATACTTAAATATAAATAGGGGCCCCGTCGGCATTTGCTGACTAAACGACCATTAGATCCGCCACTGTTCCAAGATAGTATATTTCACTCGTTAACCTTAAACTATGTTGAATATTAATCAATTAGTTTTAAAGTGTAAAGTAATACAAAATGCACATATAATAGATAAGAAAACATACATGTAAATAATCGATGAAAACGATACAGATCGTCCAAATATGGAATCTATACTACTGCTGAGTGCTAGGTTGGAAGTAGGTATAATTTCCAATGTTGTGTTATCGTAACTATTATCAGAGGCCGCCGTCAAATATTAATTTCGTTTTTTAATTTTTCAAAAACTTTGTACTTATTTTTTTATTAACAAAAGTGGTACTAAATCCTTCAGCAGACTGTCAGGTATAACAGTAAAAAAATTGGTGCGATACGTTGAACGGTGTTTTATGCATAACAAAAAATCGGGACTTGCTTTTATATTATAAATATATAAATAAAATAAATAATATTTTTATTATAATAAACCATCATTAAAATATTTAAGAAAATTAAAAAAAAAAAAATTAATAGTTCTGGTTTATTTTTAGATGTATATAAATTATAGGACCTTAGATATTATATATTAATGATATAACTGGTGGTAAATACGTATAATGGTATTGTATCATATCGAACCTTATCAATTATTATAGAATATTTCATAGGTATTACCTATAATTTATATAATTTTAACACTAATAATTTTATTTACTGATTTATATATATATATATATATATATATATATAGTACGTCCAATTGGCCCCACGTCCAAACAGCCATGTCCATTTATCATAGATCGATAAATAGTGTTTATAAGATTTAAAGAGATTATGGGAGACGGGAACATAAAAAAACCTTAAATAGATGTTGTTCAATTTTTTCTTAAATATCTAAATCTATCACTGCCTATATAAAAATAATATGGATTATATAACGTTATTTAGACTTCTATGTTTTGGTTTTAAATCAAATAATTTATTATATGGTAAATAGGTAAAAATATGGTGCCATATGAAAAGTAAGTTTTTGTTTTACTGTTAATCTTAAAAAAAATTTTTATGAAGTACTATTTACATTTTTGTATTTTATAATTTTTATTAAGTCAACATTAAATTCCTGTTGTTAACTAATGTCAATTTTTTTCAGATGTTAATATTGTTGTTTAGTGACACAAATTATGCACTAGAAGGGTTTGAAGCTTCTTATTATGTTTCTGATTGCCCAAGAAACTGTTCAGGTCACGGATTTTGCCTTCGAAATTTTTGTGTGTGCGATAATGAATGGGGTGGACCTGATTGTGGTATTGAATTATGCCCTGATAAATGCGGTGAACCTTACAGGGGAGTATGCAAACAAGGTCGATGCCATTGTCACGACAATTATTCAGGAATGAGTTGCACATTGAATAGTTCAGATTCTACAGGGAATAGGTTTGATATATAAATGCCTTTAAATTATTATTAAAGAATCGTATACCTTTTAAAAGATAAAGTATTTACTTTTTGTATATTTTAAATTTTAGATGGCATGAGTTATATCAAGGAGGCATACATCCAAGAGCTGCCCATTCTGCTGTATATATCTCGGAAACAGATTCTTTATACGTTTTTGGTGGCTATGATTTAAATAACATTCTTGGTGATCTTGTCGTATTTCGTTTTAATACTTCTATGTGGTATGACCAAAATGATAATATTATAGGTAATATTTTTTTCATTCATAAGTAAATATGTGTCTCTTTTAATAAATATTTTTACTTTTAATTTGTACGTAATAGATCCTTTACATACTACAGTAAATTCTATTGGATCAGCCACTATTAATGCTCTGATGACTGCTAAATTAGGAGATACAACAATGGGAACAAATAGATCTAAGTATTTAACTTCTGGTAATACTAGTCATGTAAATGAACACAAACGCAACAAGCCGTGGTCAGCAGTATTACATGATATTTTTGTATCGCTAGCTGATGATTCGACATTTCTTGAACATCAAAATGATGTAAATAATTTTTATTATCTAATTAAATCTTGAAAGTTTAAAAAACAATAAATTCCTTAAAACCACAAATGTATTTGAAATTATAATACTTTCTTTACAATATCTAATATATTTTTGACTCTTAATTTTAAAAAGATTTTATTGTAACCATTTATGTAAATACATTTCACTAACCAAATAATATTCTTTTTAAATTTTAGAATGCTCGTAATTCTCTATATGATTTTCCTAATGATGAAAATAATGAACATATAATGAATGAAATTAAACAAAAACGATTACCAGCACCGCGCTTTGGTCATGCAGCAACAAAGTATTTTATATACATACATATGTATGTAAAAAAATATATCGAATCATTATTTGTCTTAGATACACTGGAGGATTTATTATGTATGGCGGTAAGCTGAAAAATGGTCAACTGTCAAATGAATTATGGTTTTATAATGTATATTCAAGAAAGTGGTTTTTACGAGCTCAAAATTCTATAATCCAACCACCTGCTCTTACTAGGCATACTGTAACTTTTGTGGAACAATCTAATAGTATATTTTTAGTTGGTGGAAGTAATAATAAAGGATATTTTTCTTCTAAAATATTCTGCATTCAATTAAATACAGGTAATATTTGTTTTTTATAATACAATTATTTTAGTATCGTTATTTAAATACTTGAAGTAAAAAAATAATTAAAAAAAAATCTTGTTATTAACTTAGTGAGCTGTATAAATAAAAAATAATATTATTGTAAAATATTATTTTTTTATAATTGTTTACCATACATTTAAAATGTATATCAATAGTTATAAATGATTGAACTATGATTTCAATATTTTATACATCATATTAAGTATAAAAAATCTTTTAAAATGTAATCTAAAAAAATTCTGTCCTATACTAGGGATGGGCAACTGGCGGCCAGCACACCTTTTTTATCTGGCTTTTCAAATTATTTTGATTGTTAGTTGTAGAATATAGATATTATATTCTTATCTAGTATTGAACTGCAACTAAATTATTAAATGTTTAAGTATAATACATAACCATATCTATATAGCTAACCCAGTTATAGGTATCAGGTACTTATTGTATTAGTATAGGTTAAGTTAAATTATATAAAATAAATGTTTATTGTCAATTTCAATGACCTATTTTATTTTACTCTGGCCTGTCAGATTTTAAAATAGGTCTTTAGTTACTTTGAATTGTTCATCCTTGTGAAAATATATAGATTTATTTGTATTTTAAAAGACTTAGTAAGTCTAATTTTTATTAGGTTAATGTAAAGAAAATGATAATATGAATACATAAAAATATTAAATGTATATAGGAATATACTTTCTTGTAAATAATTTTGTACTCAAAAATCCATATAGTACAAACATATTACAAAAGCATATTAAATTAAAATTTGACTCTGCTGTCAGATATTTAAAAAAAAAAAAAGAAAAAAAGTTTGTTTATTACTTAATAATTATAATTTTATTTTTTAATTTAACTCAAATTCTTATTTTATAACAAAGTATTATTAAATATATGAATAATTTATTATAAATTATTAATTTTTTATAATAGTATTAATATAAATTGTATAAAAAAAAAAAATTCTTGTGCAAATATTAATGACTTGTTTTGTTTTAAAAAAATTATATGTAGGCATAATATAAATGTATTTATTATTTATTATGCTAATAACTAACAAACTGAATTTATTATCAAATATGTTTAATACATTTATTGTGTACTATTATCTACTTTATCGTATTATATACTTTATTTAGTATATGCATCTTATTTACTAAATATAATTAAATATTTGTATTATTATATAAACTTTTATTGTTAAGATAAAATGTCCAATTTTAGATGATGAAAATGAACAATGGAAAGAAATTAAACCAAGAGGTGGCAAGGAATTAAATTTTCGAGTGGCCGCTCATTCAACAGTGTATGACATTCGTTCACAATCTTTAATAATTTATGGTGGAATTGTGACAAGTGCATCATGGTTTTCAAAACTAAGTGATCGAATGTTTATTTTTAATATACCATCACAACATTGGTCAGAAATAAAATACCCCCCATCAAATGTTCCCACAGAACGAGCCTTTCACTCAGCAAATATAATGGGTTTGTATATTCACTATCACTCTAATTAAGTTTTCATCAGAAATTTCAGTTTAATTAATAAATTTATGAATAATAATTTTTTACTTAAGGTCATATGATATTATAATACATTTAAATAAAATATTAACCATATACAGTGACTAACTTTTAATATTATATACTACAACTACAAGTTATTCAAATTCTTAAGTTTAAAATTTTGTGATCTAAAAAAATATATTTGTATAAAATAACTCGATACTCAAGCAGCTTAAAATTGTCAAAAAATATGTTTATGAAAAATCAGTTATAAAATTATTATATATATATATTACATTATAGTGTTGGCTGTGTATTAACTTTAATTCATTATTTCAGGAAATTACATCGTTGTTTTTGGAGGTTATACACATCGTCATGCAAAAGAAGAAATTTGTTATGATAATGAAATATATCTATATCATCTAGGTTGTAATACATGGCTAAGTCGAGATGTTCTAGGGTTTTCAACCAAAGGTATACACATATATATATATATTTATTTGTCTAATACCTTAATATACATATATAGGTATTAATTTTCCAATTTATATAATTAATTGTAGATAATGCTCATAAGAAATTACTCGGTGTATTTGGACATGGAGCTGATGTCCGAAACAGAAATACCTTGATTATTATCGGTGGTTATCGAGGAAATATAAATAATGATTTATTAGCATTTGTTTTACCACCAACATTAGTTCCTACTGGAAATGACTCATATAATTTAGAACTTATGTGCTCAAGGTAATAAATAATAAAATATAAACATGGTATTATTTAAATATTATTAATTAATTAATTAATTATTTTAATTTTTAGACATAAAGGTCTTCAAGAGTGTACAGCAAATCCTGAATGTGGATGGTGTTCTTCCGATGACACTTGTTATGGACGCAACGGTGGTATAAATTGTACAACTAATTTACAAACAACACGATGCCCTGGCATCTGTTCAGCTTTGACTGATTGTCATTCATGTTTAATTCATGGGGAAAGTACTCCTTTCAGTAATAATCAATCTACTACTTCAGTTGCTCATATCATGCAATTAGGTCGATGTGTTTGGTGCATACAAGATGGTCGATGTCATCATAAAAACGGTTTGTGATTTAACACTTATTCCTATCTAATTTTTTTGTACACATTTATTATATAATTTGGTTAGCCGAGTAACTACTCAATATTCATTTTTAATAACAGAAATTTGACAATTTAATAATTTTTAATGATAAAATGAAGTGGTTATTTTATTTTTTTTTTTAATTATATTATTATAATTTTGTCATCATATTAATTAGCATAATATTCTAAATTGTTATTTTATTTTGTTTAAAAAAATTAAATATAGACTTTCAAAAAAACACTAATACATGTACATTTCTTTCTTTACTTAAAAAAAAAAAAAAATGGCAGACTAGCCTCTTATAGCCACAATAGGTACTTTTGAATTTAACTTTTATCTACCATATTTAGTGTAATTATTAAGATTAACTTATAATTTATATAATACTATATTAATTTAATTTATGTTAATTACCACACTATATTTTTTATTTTTTTTTAAATTTATGAGTAAAACAGTTTAATACTTTGCCTACTTATGTGTTTCAATTCATTCTAATAAGTAGGCATAGTAATACAATGTTCATATTATTAAACTTTTCACATTTTAACTTCTATTTTTATTTTTATATTTGTAGATAATTATGAGGTGTGTGGCTTACATAATAATATTTTTAACAATGGAGGAACAGAAGTTGCTTATCCTGATGATTGCAGATCTTTAGATAGAAGATCAGGATTGACATTTTTCAAATATTTACATCCTGCAAATTTTTCACAGCCGGATTTAGTATGTTAAAATTTCTCTAGATTTCCATTAATTTAAATGTGTTTATTTTTAGTAATTTGATATTGATTATAATTAAACTATTTATTTAGGTATCTGTTGTTAATTCAAGTGTTATTGATGTTTCATCACATTTACCTATGTCACGAGCAGATTTATCTATTGGTGGTTCGATGATTGTTAAGCTCTCTGGATTTTTACGGTTTCCTCAGTTGTGGGATAATCACAAAGATCAATTGCAATTATGCTCTCGGCTTACAAATACTCGACTTATAATGACATCACCATATATGTATCAACCTGTAAGTATAAATGTATATCATAATGTAATATATATATATTTATATTATTCTATAATTAATTAACTTCTGTTAAATATCATTAATTACTAGGAAATCAATATAACAATTAAAGCAGATAGCTGGCAATGTTTACAACTATCCTCCTGGTCTACTGAAGATCAACCATTTCATGCTCCTGAACGATACTTATTAGATTTGACTACTTATAAAAATATAACATTTTCACAGAATACTGGTAATGCAATTGTAGAATTACAACATAACAAAGGACATAATAATTCAAAGGTATTTTTAATTGTTGTCTAACACTTATTATTTTTGGAAATTAATGTGATATTACATTTTTAATAATGTTCACAGCCTTTTACAATGGAGTATCTTGAACCGTACCATAGTAGAGATAGTTCGATATGTTCTGATTACCAAAGTTGTTTCATATGTGTTAGTGATGCTAATTGTGCATGGTGTGAATTAAAATCAGTTTGTACTACAAGAAATCAAACAGATTCAGTTTTTTGCCATAACAATAATAATGTTAATGAATGGAAGTATCTTGTTATATCACCTCAACTATGTCCAAACTGTTCTAATCATGTGGATTGTGTTGATTGTATTCAGAGTGGGTATTGTGAATGGTGGAGTCAAGAAGCCAAATGCGAAAGACGTGGAAGGCAAGTTACTTATGTTAAATAGTAATTAGTAATAATTATTTAAACCTAATCAAGTATTTAACCTTGAATGTTAACCCACAGATAAAAATATATAATTCCTTAGAGTCGTTTTTTAAGTTTATTCGATTTAAATGTATTGAGTTATTTTAATGATACTTGAATTTTTTCTTTTATTTTTAATTGTATGATTAGTTATGATAAAAATTTAGATTTTTTTTTTTTGATACTAAATATTATATTATAATTATGAAGCATTGTACACTTATACTAACACTTTATTAAGGGTATTTAATATTTATTATTTTTTGCTCCCACTATTTTTAGATTACCTGAAGGAGTGGTATCTGTTGAATCATGCCCAGTTCCATGTTCAAATAGACATACATGTTCTGATTGTTTGGATAATGGTAGATGTGTTTGGTGTCGAGCAACAAATGTAAAATATTTCTCAATTCATATAAAACTTATTTTCATTAATTATACATTATGTTGTAGGAATGTTTTCATTTTTCTGAGTATACCTCTGAATATCAATTTGGACGTTGCCGTGAATGGATTGACAGAAGTGTTCATTATTATGGATCAGGACAGATGCAAATTGATAAATCTTACTCAGCATGTACTTCATGTGAAGAAAATATGAATTGTTCCAGTTGCCTTAAAACTCTTGGCTGTGGATGGTGTTATGATAGTAATAACCCAATTCAAGGAATTTGTACTGGGGGCGATTTTAGTAAACCATTTATAGGTGTGTTTATTAATCAATTTTTTAAACTGTTATCAATATTGTTTTGAAATTCATATACTTTGGATCACATACATTTAATATTTTATTTGAAGAGATTATTGCATTTGTAATATTTTCAAGGAACTTGTTCTTATGTAATGAACAACATTACTTATGAAGAAGACACTAGTTGGGCATATGCACAGTGTCCTGATGTTGATGAATGTGGTCTTGGACTACACGATTGCCATAAAGAAGCTAAATGTACCAACACTCAAGGATCCTATAGCTGTCAATGCAAACGAGGTTTTATTGGCGACGGAAAACATTCTTGTACAAGAACGTATGTATTTTTTAATATAAGGAAACAATCTTCTTCTTTTCCTTTGCCTTTCTTCCAACTATTTTAGGTTGGCCACTATTGTCTTAAATCTCCACTTGTTTTGATGGGATCAATAAAATAAAATATTTAACTTATTTTTATTTTATATTTAACTTTTAGATGTTATCATAAGTGTGTGAATGGCTATTGTATTGGTGCGCCCGACTATACTTGTAAATGTGATCTTGGATGGACTGGTCCTGATTGCGCAATTAACTGTGGATGTAATAACCATTCTACCTGTAATAATCGACCTGGTATATGTGATCAGTGTCAAGATTGGACCACTGGACAATTTTGTGAATATTGCAAGTAAGTGTATTAAGGTAAAAATAAATTACTATATATCTCTATTCGCTATTTTAATTGTAGAGCTGGAAGTTATGGTAATGCGACATCACTTGAAGGATGTCATAAGTGTGATTGCAATGACCATGGAGATGAACAATTAGGTATTTGTGATTCTAATTCTGGTAAATGTTATTGTAAACATTATACCGAAGGAGATAATTGCCAGTTTTGCAAAAAAGGATTTTTTGGAGATCCACAGTAAGTACTAGTATTTATTATTATTTGTTTAATTACATGCTTTATAGCTGTTTATTAAATAACTAGATAATTACTGTTCTTTTTTTTTTTCTAATTAATAGTTTGTGTTTCAAAAATATTATTTATTTTAATACCAATTTATTAAAGAATATAATTTTACTACTTATAATAGTTATACATCAACTAAATAATTATAATTTTTGAGGAAGTATATATGACATACTTAATTATTATAGAAACTCATAAATTAAATATTTTTGTAATTTCTAGTTTTTATTATAAAATATATTAATACTTAATTTCATTTTATATTATATACATTTTATACAACTATTACTTTATAAAATTGCTAAATTTTATAGAAATGGAAATGTTTGTTATCATCAATGTATGGCCAGAGGAATTTTGTCTGGCATGGGTCCTCAAGGTTTTGGATCAAAATCTATAGAAATCAGTGCATGGGAAACACGTTTAGAAGGTCCACCATCAAAAGAATGTCTTTGGATAATTGATCCTGAAAATATGCGAAACAATTCAACAGCAATGTAAGTATATAATCTTAGTATAATAATATTAAAAAAAAAATATTTATATAGAATATATATTTAAACATTTTTTAAATTTTAAAATGATAAATCCAAATAAATATAAATTGCAAACTCTTTATAAAGCTAACTTATTAACACAAAATTACATTTTAAAATGTATATGTGTACAAGTGTAGGTTATAATTAGGTTCAGCTTAACATGTATTTACCGTTCCATTTTCTTGAATTCTATTCTACTATTTACTTCCTTGAAAAATTTAATTATTTCTTGTAAGTTATAATAAATAATTAAATTTTTCTCTTATTTATCCCGTAACTGGTGTAGTGCAGTCTCACAGACCACTACTGTTTTTAGTTTTTATTTAGGTGATAAGGTATTGTTGATATCATTACAGAGGTAAATCGTACCTTTCTAGAGAGATAGTATTAAAACATGCAAATATATGATAGTACAATAATTGAAATTATTGAATATTGTGATCCAAATATTAGTAAAAAAAAACTTAAGTGGTCTGAGAGACCGCATCATACCAGTAGTGTGATTTTTCTTTCACCATACCAGTTACGGATTAACCATCTTTTATTTGAACTTCATTAATTAAGTACAAGTTCCTATAATATATATACTCCATGTATAGAATTATAATTGCTTCTTTAATGGGTCGTATTAACCTAATCGTAGGGTTTTTAATTGAGGTTAAATTGTATAAGAAATAACACTTTTGTGTTTATTTATTACACTAATATATTTGAGTTCTAAATTATGTCATATTGTACATTTTATTTTATATAATTGTGTAGTGCAGTATATTGTGTTTTCTATACATGTATCAGGCCTTTTATTTACTTAGAAGTCAACAGTATATAATTTATGCATTATAGAACATTAAGCGATAATATATCAATTCTACTGTAAACTTATAAATATTTTATTAATGTTAATTTTGTATTATTTTAGTGGATCCTATGTGATACAATTAACAATTGATAGTGATATAAATGTCCCATGTGGTATGAATAGTGTCTACGTATATGATGGACTACCAAATTTTGTATCAATGTCTAGAACACATCCAGCACATTCACTTGGTGTTTTTTGCACTAGAGATTCTCAATATCCTTTAACAATAGAAGGTGTTACTGGTAAGCATGCAAAGTATTTTATTTATATATATATATATATATATATTTATATTATACATTCTATAATATTTAATTAAACTAATAACCATAAATATAGGTGTAATGACTGTTTATTACAAACAATCTGAAATTACTGAAGGGTTTAATGCTACATATGTTGTATTCAGTTGTCCCGATTTCTGTCCTTCGAACCGTGTATGTCATAATAACCGTTGTGTATGTCAACATGGAAGTACTGGTGTTTCTTGTAAAGACTTAATCTGTCCAAATGACTGTAATCACAACTATGGGCATGGAAAATGTGATCATGTTCGTAAATTTAAACCAGAAAGTCTGTACAGTTTTTAAATAATGCATTCTATTCGATTTACCAGGAATATGGACGTTGCATTTGTGAAAGTATTTATGAAGGAGAAGATTGTTCAATACCAGTTCCTGTAGCTAGTCATTTGCGTCAACCTCTTATATTTACAGACCTTTTTAATTCTGCACATGTATCAGAAAATTTAGATCATTTGCGTCAAACATTACCTCGTTTTGGGCATTCAGTAGTTGCAACAAGGCGTGGTCAATTATGGTTGTTTGGTGGTTATTCGCTGTCACATGGTCCTTTAAATGATATTCGTTTATTTGACTCTAAAAATAACTCATGGATGCAAGTATGTAACATTGAAATAGCATTTATTGTATATATATATATTATTTCTTTGTTGTTATTGACAGGTAACAGTTGATGGCACAAATAACGCACATATGCCAAATGGTAGATATTTTCATGCGGCCGAAATAGTACATTCTCGGAGAGAAATATTTGTTTATGGTGGTTTGACACAAATTCAAACCCCATTTGGCCGTTCTACAAAATATTCAATGAAGATTTTATCAGATTTTTGGAAATTTAGTTTAAATGATCAAAGATGGATCGGTATAAAGGTAATAATATCACTTATTTAAAATGTTTTATATTCCTTTAATGAAGTCACTACAATACAGACTATTAAAATTAAAACTAATTTTAAAAGAACTAATTAATTATTATAGATATTGAATTAGAATAGTTTTTAGTTAATTTAGAAACGTTTAAATTTTAATTGTACTATCCTGGATTGGTCTAAGAACTTTATGTAAAAGAAAACTATCATGTATTCTAATACTGGTTTTAATCAGTTTTGTTGTGATATATAATAATTACGAAATCCGGATTTGTATATTTTGTGATGTGTTTGTTCATTTTGTGATACTTTCTATTGTAGAAAGTTGATACATATTGTACATATAATTTTTACTTAGTAAATTTGAATATACTGAAATTCAAGTTTTATTTTTATTATGTATAATATTTATTTTATATATACATTTATTTTATGTAGTAAATATTTTTCTGCACTTGTATAATTTGTATTAAAGCAGAATTATATGATATTTAAATATTACAGACACATTATGATCCACCAGCATTAGCTGGTCATACATTAACATTACGATCAGTTGGTGAAAAAGAAAGTCTTATATTAATTGGAGGTTTTAGTCCAGATAATGGTTTTCTTGAAGATGTATGGGAGTATGATCTACAATTAGAATCATGGAAAAAATTTAAAATATACGGCTATGGACCAGCTGGTAAGTTTCTTACAAATCTCCAATCAGTTTTACCTTAACTTTAAATTTTTTTTTTTATCAATATTTTTATAAAGATTAACTTGACAATTATATTTTCCATAACTTGAATTATTAGGTATATATGGACATAGTACAGTATATCATGCACCAACTGACAGTTTATATGTATTTGGTGGTTACATATATTCTGTTAATCAAACAATTATGACTGATAAGTTATTTGCACTCAACTATAGCCAACAAATATGGACTGTTTTACCTATTTTTAAAGACTATAATCCTCCAAAAAATAGCTTAGTAAGTGAATTTTACTAATACTATATAATCTTAATATATAAAAATGAATACAAATATTTGTTTATAAAGTATATTTTATTAACTTTTAAATAAGTAAGTTTTAATTACTTTTAAGTAATTAAACATTTGAATCATTGTAAAATATATTTTCTTAATTATGAAAACTATTAAATTTATAAATTATATTTTTTAGTAAATATTCGTATATCATATTTTATTATAAAAAATATTATTTAATTTTTCCAAATATAAAAATTTCTAAAAGAGAATTTATTAAGAAAATGTATTATTTATAATAGTAATTATAATAATCTTTGTTTAACAATATTATATTCTCAATAGAAGTATAATATAATAATAATAATGCATGTTTTATATTTATGAGAGACAAAAAAATCTATAAAATATAAAAAAATTAACATTTTAAATGGAAGAATAAATTATTGAAGTAATAACTAAATTTATGAATAAAAAAAATGTTTTTCAAATAAGTAAATTATAATTATATTTTCAAATAATAGCTTACATTAATAAATGTGTTATACTTTTAAAAATAAATAATTTTCCTTCGTCTATTCTATCAGTTTCTTTTTCATTAATAAGTTTTATTTTAACATATATCTTCTCATTATTAATTTTATAAAAAAATTACACTGACATATCTATTACATTTACAAATCATATATTGAAAATTAGCGTTTGGCTATTGACTGAAAAAAAAATTATAAATGTATTTCTTATAACACCACAATTTATAAGAATTTATATTTTGAAAATACTAAACATTATCTTCATTTTATCATTTAAGCCTAGAGGACGATTTTTACATTCAGCTATTACGACCGATGAATATATGTTTGTTTTTGGCGGAAGGACTGATCCACCTAGTACAAATGATACACTTATTGCTTACTCTTATGCATGTAATCAATGGATACGTTTATTAACACCAGGTATAATTAACAAAGCAAAAATAACATACAGCTCATGAATGTACTATAAATATATTTTATGTTTCAGATATATTTATTATCGGTTTACCACCACCTCCTACTCATGCTCATGCAATGACACTAGATTCAGAAACTAAGTCAATGTACATTCTTGGTGGTTTTGCTGGTGATATACAATCTCGTGTAACTCGTATTCAATTGCCACAAGATCTTTGTAATCTTTGGTCTGGAAAACGAGATAAATGCAGGTCAGTAGTTTATTTTTAATTTAAATCAAATTTGAACATAATAAATTGATAATTTTGTTTTTAAGTTAATTATATGATACAATAAAAATAAAAATAAACTTCACTTTTATATTATAGTTTATTTTTAGTGTTAATAATAAATATTTATGTGAATATAATAAATTTAATGTTCTTTTCATTACTCAAATTAGATCACTTGTTGGATGTTCATTCTGTCAAGTGATAGGAACGAATGTGAGCTACTGTTTTACTCATCAAGGTCCCGGTTTCAATCCATGTGTCTCAACTAACGGTACATCTCGAACAAACAATGGAGTTTCTTGTAATTCAAATTGGATATCTAGTCGTTCTTGCGAACAATATACTACTTGCACCGATTGTTTGGCTATGTGGCCAAACAATCATTATGAAAACACTAATGTATGTTCAAATTAATAATATGAAATATTATAGACCTGTTTAAATACAGTATTAATTATGATTTCAAGGTTTGTTCATGGTGTGCGAATTGTGGTACAAAAGGTCAATGTGTGAAAGATCCTTCAAGCTGTGATAATCAATGCAAAACTGTAACTAAAGTAGAAATGTGTCCAAATGTTCAATGTATGGCAACTGATTGTGAAAAATGTCATGAACAAGGCAATTGTTTATGGACCCGGTAAGAAATGATTATCACTGAATCTATTTAAATTCTAATCAATTTATATAATTTAGACAAGTACGTACTTCTGACTTTGGAACACTTTTGACTGGAGAATCATTGTACGATTGGAGTTGTTCTAGTATAGATCTGAATCAACGATCTAATATAAAAATTAAAAATTCTACTTTTTGTCCAGAACGTTGTTCTGCACATAAATCTTGTGAAACATGTTTATCATCTCAGGTAAAGTATTTATAAAGTAAAATATTTATAATTAGTGTATAAATAGTGTATATAACTTAAACTTATTTGCATTTTATAGGGTGGAGAAGGAGGTTGGCATGAATGCAGGTGGTCAATAACATTAAATGAGTGCATATCTCCTAGCTATCAACCGTTGTATTGTGCTGGAGGCGTTTGCGGTCTTGTTCTTATTGCTGGCAACATAGATCGTTGCCCTCAACCTTGTTCAAGTTACACCCAATGTTCTACTTGCCTACGTCATACACATTGTGGATGGTGTGCTTTAGATGTGATTAACAAAACTGGACAGGTACATTTTTCATATTAAAAATATTTGTACAGAAAATGAATTACACTTTTTTCCTATTTTTAGGGAATATGTACTGAAGGTTACATGTCTAGTCCAGCTTCTGGTCCTAATCATTCGTGTCAGGAATTACTCCAACATTTGAATACTGAACCAAAAATGTCAGCCTATCAAAATTTAGAACCTCATGGATTTATCTATGGAATAGATGATACACTTTTATCATCGACAGATGTAACTTTATTAAATAAAGAATCAAATTTTAATAATTCTGTTGCTTGGTATTACGTAACTTGCCCTCCTGAAAATGAATGTGAAAATGGTCATCATAGTTGCAATTCAGAAAGTGAAGAATGTGTTGATCTTGCTGAAGGATTCCATTGTGTATGTGGAATAGGTTATCAACCAGATGATAATTTACAATGTATACCTATTTGCAATCAAGGTAATAAAAAAAAATCATTTGTTTGGTATTACATATTTACAACAAACAAAAATTAATATAGATCTTAATTGAAAGTTTGAATACAAAAATGGCCAACAAGATTTGTTTTTAACATATTTTATTTTTAGGTTGTGTTAGAGGTGAATGCATCAAACCTGATGTCTGTCGTTGTGGATTTGGTTATGTTGGTTCGAATTGTACGATCCAATGTGAATGTAATGGACATTCTAACTGTGCTGGCCCTGATCGCTTAACTGAATGTTTGAATTGCAAAAACAACACTCAAGGATCACAATGCCAGCGGTGTAAACCATTGTATGTAGGTAATCCAGTAGAACACATTCAATGTGTCCCTTGTTCAGATTACTGCAATGGGCATGCTAATATATGTGTAGAAAAATTTGATACTGAACCATTTGAAAACGTTTTAAGTATTATTAATGATCCTAATACCATTCTTATGCAAAACGATGGCCCTCTCTCTGATGCTTATTGCATAAACTGTATGGATAATACAACAGGTCCAACCTGTTCAGGTTGTTTACCTGGCCACTTTCGAGGGTCCAATGATTATCGAGATCCTTGTAGGCAAGTGTTGTATTAATAATTTTATTTTAATTAATGATTAACATAATTTAATATTTTTAATCCTCTGATAGGCCTTGTGAGTGTCATGGTCACGGTAGTACATGTGATCCAGTTACTGGAGAAAAATGTGACTGTCAAAACAATACCGAAAGTGACACAAACTGTCAGTCTGGCAGTGTACCTAATCATCGATCATTAAAAAATACTGTTCAGCTTTGTTGGATGCACCAGTGTTCGAAATGTAGAGAATCATACATGGGAACACCAACAGATGGTCACCAATGTTACAAGCAAATGAGTGTAGATTATAGGTTTTGCCTTGATGCAAAATTGCTCGATGAATGTAAAACAAAACCAAATCCACTTTATCCGGGACAAACAGTACGTATAAAAATAAACTGTTTTATTTTTTATTAATTAAACTGTTTTATGATTTATTAATTTCATATAATTAAATAATTTCATAATATTCAATAATAACAATTCAAAATCTTTGTAAAAACATATTAATATGAGTGTACCTTATAATCATTAAATCTTATAAATTATTATCATTATTAAAACTAAATTAACACAGAATTGATAAAATATTTAGTTCAATTTAAATATAAAAAAAAAATTAATTAAAAAGTTATTTTGGTAATTCACATAAATTAATATTTTACCATACAATTTTTCAAGCTATTATTTTTCAGTTTCATTGCATTACCTGATGTTTTTTTTTTTTTTAGTCATTTTTTGTAGTTCAACCGCGTTTTATGAATGTCGATATCAGAATCACTGTTGACATAACTCAAGGAGCTGTTGATTTCTTTTTGACATCCCATGAAGATATATTCATAGTCACCAAAAATAAATCTCTAAATAAAAATGTTTTTGATTTTGATCCAAGGTAATTAAATACAATTATTCAAGCAATCGAATTATTTTCAAGCACTTAAAATTAATAATTTATATTAAATGCTCTCAACTACTAAAAATATATTTTGCTTAAGGTTTGAGTGGTTTAGTGAAATGGAAACAATTGAACGAGTGAGTAGCAGTTCAAATACTTCTAAAAGTTCAAAACATGTATTTACATATCAAGAACACAAAACAAAAGGTTTATCTACATATGTGACTATGAAAAAAAGTATGTCTTTGTTGATGGTCAAAAATGTTAACAATAGGTATGTACATGTGTCTTTGGATTATCACATAGCACATAGATTAACTTCTTAATTTTTAGATTGATTATCACTCTTCCACATGACAAACATGATTTAGCGGCAACAAAATATTACATGGCATTGATGGCAATCTCGTTACCAGTACAAGCAACTCATATAGTACCAGTACCTACATATGGAACAGTATTCTTTAGACAAGATCAGCTTCATATTGATCTCTTTGTGTTTTTCTCTGTATTTTTTTCGTGTTTCTTTCTATTTCTCGCCGTGTGCGTTGTCGGGTGGAAAGCAAAACAAGTAAATACCATTATTATCACAGTTTCTAACACAACACAGTGACACTACCAATGGTTTGTTTTTAATTTTAATTTTTACCAGGCAGCTGATATGCGCCGAGCTCGCAGACAACAAGTGGTAGAGATGTTGCACATGGCTAAAAGACCATTTGCATTCGTGGCCATTGTTCTGAACACGTCTCAGCAACCAGAAACTAACCAGACAGCTAGATACGGTGACATTAGACCAATAGCAATTGAACCTACCAGTGATGCTAATGCCGCAGTGACTACCCTATTAATAAAATTGCCTGACCGTGGGCAACAGTCTACAGGCACTAGATTGGCATTAGGCTCTACTTTGGTGTTGAACATGCTCAATTCAAGAGGTGGTTATATGTCTAACGTACATAGACACCATTACAATGCTGGTGGTTCTAGACAAAGAAGGAATGTTCTTCAATAATCGTGGTATTTGATTTATGCAATTTTGATATGATAAATTATCAGTATTACTGTATACTTATACAAATTGTATGCATTACTTAGGTACTTTTAACGCATATATTACACTTATTCGTAATTTGACTTATATGTCATGCATTTCTTAATTACAAACTACACACCTCATAGATTATCAATTAAGCTCAAATATTAATGTCCAAATATTTTTTTATTAGCATTTAACAAATTAAGTGAACATTAAATGATTCACTGACCAATAATAATTATAATATTTAATACATTTTTTTATAATTTTATGCATGCAAAATTAGAAAATTTAACTAAGTATAATTTTTGTCAATTGATATTTTGTGATCATTTAATTTAACCTTTTTTAGCTGTTACCATCTCTCTATCAACTCTCTAATTTTGATTTATCCTATTATTTATTATTTGTATTTTTTAGTTTATTAGAGTAGTATCATTTATTATCCATGTCTTTCCATTAATGAACTGAATAATTTTTGGCTACTCTTTACATTATTATTATTTAATGATATTAAACTATATTTATTGATCTCTTCAATATGATTCGTTTATACTGTTATATTTATGTAAATAAATCAACAAAATTAAAAGAAATTCAATATTCTTTACAGTTAAATTTAAGACAAAGTAGTTTAATGTAGGTAAACATTTGTAATTAGTGTAAATTTTTTCTATATATTAACTTACTATCATTAATTCCTTAAGATATATTAAAATTGTATTTATAAATTATTTTTTTTTGATACACTTATAATATGTTCCAAGGTTGTAAGTCTCCCAAAGAAATGTTAATTTTATTGAAACAAATTAAAAATTAGTTACATTTAACAGGGTCCACATTCCACTTGCCTAACATTAAATAAATCTGTAAGCAGTTAAACTGTATATAATTAAGATAAAAATATGTATTTTGTAAATATTGAGAATATCTATTAGTTTTTAATATTTGGTTGAGGAAAAGTGATAATGTAGAAAGTGTATCCTTTTTTTTTTCGTCTATTTTTGTTTTCAAAACACAAAAGCCTAATATGGTTTAGAAACATGTATACAAAAAAAAACACAAATTAAAAAGTTCAAATTAAGTTTAAGTAGATAAATATTGATTCGAACATAATAATATGCTATTACGGCTTTATAAAAATGCATTTTTCGTAATTATAATTCGATTTTAATCATATATATTTTTTGATAATACATAGAGTATAATAAATCAATCCCATATTGTTATTGGATTATAATTGTATTGTTTAGAACTTATTTTTCGACAATCGTTTGTTGATTGGTCTTAGACTACAGCTAGAATATTAACCAGGAAGCTTATATGTAGTGGTTTCCCGTAGCTTCATGCTTGAATAGAGATATGACATTCTTTCTTTCTTTCAGTCGCGTTATTTTGTTCGGCCATTCCATCCACTAATAGTATAAATGTATTGCAATATGTTATATTCCATAAATTGTATAGTATACATTTAAAACCATTATTCGTTCTTTCGCTTGCTACTGCCTCAGATAGCTTTTTGTTTTGTTCTAATGTAATGTCATTTTGTTCTCAAATGATAATAACCTCAGTGAAATTATGTACTCACAATTTATTTTATAAAAGAGAAATCTAAATTAATTTAAGTTTAATTCAATAAAATATTATTTGTATTAAAAAAAAAAAAAAAGCAATTTACTATCTACTATATTTTAAATTTATATTTTTGTTATCATTATGAAATGGGACATTTATACCTACATTATTCATAAATTCAAACCTAACACGTTTTGGAAGTATTAAAATAATGGATATTACTTATCTTTTATAACGCTCAAATTCGTATACTATATTTCTCGATATAAAATTATATAGTTTTGGAAAAATAAAAATAGAATTTATATTTTCTATACATTATTTTCCTTGAAGTTTATCCCCCCCCCCCCAACCATATTACAACATTATCAATTTATTTGACAGTTAAAAAATACACTCATTTCGGTTAATCGAATATTTATGAAATTGTGTTTAAGTACACCAATCAGGGCCGACGAGAGTTTTTTGGGCCCCGGGGCTGATTGGTTCCAGGCTTCCTTACACTTGTTTGGCCAAGATATTCATACTTTATTAGTTAATAAAAATATTAAAATTTGCATCTATGCTGCGGCGAGTGAAATTATAAAATAATTTTGAATAAAAAGCTAAGACGACGGCCCCTTCGAATGTACGGGTCCCGGGGCTCTAGCCCTCACTGCCCCACCCTCTTGTCGGCCATGACTCTAATTATTCGATTCGACAATAGTACATCGCTGGGTTTTTATTTATTTATTATTTAAACAAAAACAATAATCTTGATCGATCAAAAACAAAAGTTCTAATAGAATCTCGCGTTGTATTGATGCATCCTACATATATTTACACAGTGCATTGTATACTCTCGTGTTATTATATGTACTGTGTAGCCAGGGGCGGATCTGAAACTTGACTAAGGGGAGGATAAGAATATTTATGAGTAATATATAAAGGACAATGACGATTTTACCGTAATTTGAGCAATTTAAAAACCTAAGGAGGAAAGGCGATCGCCACATCAGTGCCCCTTCCCCATAAATCATAAACCTTATGTGTAGCAATAGTGCAGATTTTGTATAATCTTATGCCGGGTTTACACAGAAACGACAAAATTAAAATAAAACAAAAACTCTGTGTTCTTCGAAAAAATCGAAACATTTTTTAAACAATTATTTTTTTTCCAACAAATAGTTCGTGTTTTTAAAAATTAATTCGTATCTCAAGCGGTGTTAGTAATCATTAGGGTTCGGATTTGAAGGCAAATGCCTTTCTTTTATTAATCATAATAGAAAAATAATTTTTATACAAAAATGTGTTTCATTTAATTTCTTAGACGATGGACCTTTTTTTTTGTCTTTTTTTGCCTTTTTACTTATAAATGCCTATTTTGTGTTTAATTTTTCAGTTGATTTAAAATTTTATACACAGCTTGCGTATTATCGCTACAAATAGGTTTTATTATTCGCAATATTTATCGATATAGCTTATCAAAATACATGGTAGTCAATTTTTTTTTTAATACCAACTAGTTTAATTTGCATTAAATTAACTGGTATAACTCAAGTAAGTTAATATTTAAAATTGTTTTTAACTAATTCTTAGGACAAACCTGGTTAAAGAAAAAGGTACCTAATCTATTTATACAAAATAGCATAAACTTAATGTAGTTTAGTATTCATGCTCATTTTTAATTTGTATTTTTCTCAAAATGTATGCATTTGAAAGTGTTTACAAAATGTTCACTATTTTATTTTGTAGTATATTTATGAATTGCTTTTTTATATAAATTAAATGCCTTTTTTTTGCCTTTTCTTACATTTTAAATGCTTTTTTTATTGATTATATTGCCTTAAAATCCGAACCCTAGTAATCATAAAATGATTTTTGTTTTTGTCACAATTAGTGAAAATTTTCGAACGTGTGTGGATAATGTCTTGAAAATAACCAACAGTAGTTCATGATTGCTATTGATACAATAAAGCTTAAATAATATTAATAAAAAAACAGGTAATATATTTCGATATTTCACGAGCAGTATCAATATGGTGATTTATAAAAGTATATTTATGTATTTTTCGTAATTATAAATTCGTTGTCCATCGATTAGTATCAATTGGTCAGTTGTTAATGTTGTGCTGCTGACGTACGTAGGTGCGTGTTTGATTTAAATATTGAAAGTTAAAGAGCTTATTTTCATTAAAGTTGTATTTTTTATTTTTTTATTTTTTTAATCTATATAAAAATCTATACTCGCAATACAAAAGATAAAGATAAAGGTGTTATAACACTATGAAAACATTTTGATCTGGAAATGAATTTCAAAGAATTTTTTAAATTTTATTTATTTTTTATTGAAATTTTATGAAACTCAGTATGAATACATGTTTTGTTTTTTTCAAAATAAAAAAAGTTGAGTTTGTGTTTTAATTTTGTTTTGTTTTTATGTCGTCTCTGTGTGAAACTGTGTCTCTGTGTTAATGTCTGTTGTTCTTAGACAAATATGTATCTCATTATATTAACAGCTGTGATAATCAAAATGACCAAAATTAATTTATAAGTATATAATTTGAATGTTCCCTTATAACTTGCGTAGGTATTATTGGTTTACATTTCAACAATCTATAATTTGTACTTTATACTAGTTAGTAATTTCAAAACCATTCCTCCGATTCCATATATTTTCTCGCCTTACATCTGTACAATTTATTTTTATGACCAATTTAATAAATTTAATACGTAATAGTCTATTTATAGATTAACTTATTTCTATAATCTAGATTTGTCTTGTGAATTCTGATAAATTTCTTGTCCTATCAGAACATATTTTTTATGTTAAACTCATATTATATAATGTCACATAAGATTATTTTAAATCTTACTGTGTTATTAAATCAACAATTTAATTAAATTCAATATCTCATATTTATCATAATATATATCTTATTATATCTTCCTATATCAGTAGATCAATATTTGCTTGTCTTAAATTTTCATAAGTAATGTTACCTTAGCAGTTAAGTAGCGGATTGAACGGTCGTATAGGTGGCAAATGACGGTGAAGTTACTACCAAATTTGTGTGACTGAATTATACGTTGTTAATTTTTTTTAAATTTGTACAAAAAAAAATAATACATTTTATAATGCCGACTGCAGTCATTTTGTTTTTGATAATGAAGTAATTGAAATGATAAATGTCTCAAAAAAAAAAAAAGAGAAAATCTTATCAATAAACAAAATAAAAGAAAGGGAGTATTCAAATATTACGTCAGCATATTTTTTAGAATTTTTGACCCCCCTTCTATTTTACGTCAACGTTTTTTATATACCCCTAAGTTATTTTATTCTTATTAATAAAATAAATTTCTTCGCGTATCAAAATAAAGATAATGATAATAAAGAATAATAAATAAGATGATACGTCTTCGATGCTATTGGTAATTCATTAACTTGCTTTTTTCGCCTGTTATTTCGAATTTCGATAGATATGATGCTGACATCAGATATGAGATTTAGCCCCCTCCCCCAAATAAGGAACTGCTAAATTTATTTTCTCCTAATCAGCTGACGTTATACATACTTATAAGCTTGAATGCTCCCAAAATTAAAAAAGGGAATAAATATGTTATTAATACGTTTTCTACGAGGTTTCTCTCATGGATTTAACGACTATTTGTACCTATAAATCTGCCGCTTCGCCACCTTTAGCTTTGCTTTTGCTGTACGTAATTAGCAAACATTCTTAACATTAGTAACACGTTATTTGACAATACTTTTTTTTGTTAATATTTTTTTTTTTATATATTGAAACTACTGTAGTGTAGAACGTCTAAATATACATTATTTTATATATATATATTTGCCAAAAAAAAAAAAACAAAAAATGTAACTTCTCTGATTCTCTATTTAATATTACATATTAAGTTAGACTATTGTTAAACGTTACGTGTACGTAATGTCATAGCTTATATATTTTCTAATGTAGTGTTATACTTCTGATATATGTTCTTATGCATTTTTTTTCTGTTAATTTATTATTATTTTATTGTTTCTTTTTTTTTTTTTTTGTTTTTTTATTTGTATTTTTGTTTAAAACACTTTGAACAATAAAACGTGATATTGAATACTTACTGTCTAATGTTGTTCTACGTAATAATCAATCTCAGGCATGCGAACCTGTTGGTTTATTTCACGGCGGACGATCTTATGCCGTTTTCGGAATCGACCGATATTTTTGAAAAATCGGTACAACCGCAGTGGCGACCCTAGACCCTTTTACGGGTGGAGGGGGAGGAGGCGAACTTTATACGTGTATTTTCCTAGTATGACACAAATAATAAACGATAAAAATTTGAATTAAAAAAATATCACTTCCCCGTTCGCCCCCCCCCCCCCTCCGAGGACGTTTTTGTGCGACCGGATGTTAAACGTTCCCCTTGCACGTCGGTTTCTGGCCACGACGTTCGTACTTCGTGTTCCGTACGCAAGACAACGGCGACGATGAAGCCGTTCAAATACGTCCGAAATTGCTGTTCGATAACGTGACGACAAATGATTAACGAGAAATTTGTTGATATCGCAGTGTACCTCCGACGCATCAATTGTAAACGTACATTTGCGGCACCTACGAGTTTCTTTCTAAATATGCAAATGCCTGGGTCGAATCGGTTGTTTCTAACATCGCACCAAATCACATTAATGATAGCGCAACACACGTGGGTATTTTAGCGTTTAATGTTAAGAAGTGATGTGCAGAAAAATATTGTTTACGAGCACTGGTGTGATCGTTTATGACGTGTTAATTTTAGATGTACAACTATGTTTTCGAGTAATTGTTAATGTAATTTCTATATGTACTAGCGTATTTTTTACTGCGGCGTAAGCACAACTTTTTTATTTTTGTTTCCTCCTTCCTTAAACTGTTGTTTATAAGAAACGAACTACCCGAAATCACTCTCGTCAAACAATCGACGCGCGTCGTACGGTCGAATAAGATTGCGAACGTCGAGTGAAAAATTTTAATAATAAAAAATAACGGGGAAAATTATGGAGATCGCTGAATGGTAAACTCTTTCAGCAAAACTACAATAAAGCCAATGCACTTCATGTGGCATTTATGTTTTATTCATATTTTCTTACGATCCGTTCGACATGGCATTTTTTTATGCATAGGTACCGTGTTTGTGCTGTTCGTATTCGAGTACTGTAACATACGTTTGTTTTCGTTTCACGTAACCCGTGCACACCTGCTACTGCTGTTGCGAGTTGAAATTGTTGATCCGTCTAACTTGAAGAGAAACAAGTACACGAACGTAGACACGTGAGAAGGGGAATCAAATTTTTCTATGCGTGGTTTCGCAACCGTACGAATGACTCCATTATCGGGAGTTTTTTTTCGATATTAATTATTATTTACAGGTTATTAGGTTAACTGCAGGATCGAGAAAACTGTTGGTGCAGTACTAACCGTTTGTAAATACTTGAACGTTTATAATATAAATATGAAGCTCACATTTGTGGACATTTGATTTATTTATTTATTTATTTTTGTTTGCTTTTTTTTATTGTATGAAATATCAAAAATAATCATTATAACATTTCAGTTTGTCTGGGAATTTTTGATTTTTAGTTATTGGTTTTGTTGAAAAGATTTTTTCATTTTACTGCATATGTTTATCTGTATAGGTACGTTCCTGTCTACGTTTTAATACGTAAATTGGGCTCTTCGTTTAGAACGAAATGTGGTTACGTAATTACAGTTACATCTGGGCTTTGGACACATGACTAAAAATCGTTGTCTGATCATGACCCGATTGAACTGTAACTTTAAAGGATCGTCCACACTAGCGTAATAAAAAGGGCAAACTGTTCGATTGAATGTTCGACGAACTATTCGCCGAACGACCAAGATTTGTGTAAGTATGTTCACATGTCTCCGTGTTCGCCTATTTATGAAAAAATAATAAATAATAAACTTCATATATTTTCTATCAGTTACTGAATGTAGATGTTAATCATGTACGTGAAAATGTTCGTAGATACGTTCATACATGTCGCGTAACATCCTTTGATGTTACGTCGAAATACCGACAGCAAGCGGATCGCTGGTTTGTTCGTCACAGTGTTACAAATTCGTCAATTTGTTACACACTAACTTTGTTCGCGAATACGTGTTCATCGTTTCGTTACGCTAGTGTGGACGCGTCTTAAGGTACCGATACTAGGAAACGGCCAATTAATATTTTAGTGTATTAATGCATCATGTACTGTGCACTGGTATGCATTCTAGAACAGAAACTAATTAAGCCTAAGTAGTAATGTTTAAACCACACTAACATCAATTTCGATGTTTTAATCATATCTTTTATTTACTAATATTGCTCCAACAATCTCTGAAGAAAATTATAATTAATCGTTCCTTATAACTAATTGCTGTATATAAAGATATCTTCAAGATTGTCTTGGAAATTAAAATATATTAAAAATGAAAAGATTCTCTTGTAATCATGTATCGCAATGTGTTATAATACTTATCGGTATGTTTGGTACTATACTAAGGATCGTTTACGATAACTATATATCATACGCAGCACAAGTCATACTAATTTTTATTTTTTGAATTTAATATATATTTTAACAATGGTATTACATGTTTTTTCCACCAATTGAATCAAACACTTAACATTATTATAGTTTATAACGAGATATATAAAACATCTATTGCATTTAATAAACAATTAACATAAACAGTTTTAATTTAATTTGAAATACAGTATAAGCCGCTTATTAGGAACACGGATAATTGATACAATCGCGTTATTGAAACAAAATGTCCCGTGACGTATTTTAGAGCATGGAAAATAAATCGGATTATTGAAACATAACATCGGTTATTTGAAACAATTAGACGAATATCAGTTGACATAAACCCGGTTATCTTTGCAGTCGTTAAGTTTATTTTTGCTGTACTTTATCGTAAGTACATTACCTATTCATATAAGAAATGGGAGTTATTAAAGTCATGCGATGTGCTTCCAAATATTACTTTACGTGGTACCACAGTTCGTTTAAACGTTTCTCATTTAACATTAAATAAGATTTTAAAAAATCGTTCGAATATTGAACGCGCAACAATGGACAGTGGAAATACATTTGTACATTAACTTTTTTGAATTATATATTTTTCATTTTTTTCTTTTTTTCGTAGTAGTAATAAATCAAACCAATCGCTTATTAGAAACAATCGGTTAATTGACACATTTCATCTTGGACCCAAAGTGTTTCTAATAAACGGCTTTTACTGTAATGACCGAATACAGACCATTTCAGTCCAGTCTTTATTTCTGATCAGACCTAATTTTTCCATCTGGTGCAAAGTTTGGAAACCCCTGGTATACACTATTCACCTAGAATAGTATTGCATTATATGCTAATTGTTTGAATGTTTACAAATAATTTTGGAGATAACTTTTTAAAGTGTGACGCAAATTACATAGTATACTTCGTTATCGGTCGTGGCTCAGATTAGGTACATACATTAACACTCGAACGTAGAGCAAATTCTTTTTTTTTGAGCTCAAATTATAAACACACTCAGATATGTATCTGAATAATACTCAACAAAATACTAACCAACAGTATTTTAAAACAATCGTACGAAAAATAACTCCTACGCCGTACAGCTATTTACTTATGTATCTTATACGCACCATGAAATGGTGCAATCATGCAATCGTGTAAGTACAATAGGTATTTGACAATAGTTGAGAATATAGAGAATAGGTACCTAATGAAGTTTATTTTATATTTTAAATATGTTTTGAATTAATTTGAACTCTTATAATTTATACTATTTTCGATATTTATATCTTGTAAAAAGTCATTTAAATAAAGTAATAACTGTGTTTTAATTTATTAAGAACTGTATAAAAAATATGTATAAGCGAATCGGTAATTACTCAAATGTTTCCTATTTATTTTTTTTTAATATTACATAAATCGAGGAGTTTTTACCAACAGCATTACAAGAGAGAAATAATGTATAAATATTAAGTTCATGTATTGATTAAAATAGTTACGAGTATATCAATGAAAATAATTTTTTTGCGTTCAATAACATTAATCACTTTAAATCTGATTATATTTGAACTAAGTTGAACTTACAATACAAAATTATCACTGGTAAAAGTGTTTTACCATGCTGTTAAAATCTACTCCAATAGGAATTGTATATAATTACAGTTACTAGATCGAAATCATTGTTTGATATATATTCTGTGTTGTGATGTTGCTAATCTTTCAAATAATCTGACCCTGTGTTTGTTACTTTAAAAATAAATATTGAATACTTTTACATATAAATTATAACTATTGTAAAATGAATTACCTGTTGGTTCAGATATTTCATTAAATTAGTATACCCATTAAATATTATGAATTTACTTAATAAATATTATGCGTTTGTCAATAGATTTTAAATTAGGACTATCTATAAAAGTATTATTCTGTTCTATTGTCAGACCTTTTTTATAATATGGTTGTGTAGTTTTAAATCCTTATACTGCCAATGATTCACTACAGCTTGAGCGAACGTTTTGTCTGTTACATGCTCATAATTCCCTG
This sequence comes from Sipha maydis, assembly GCA_034509805.1. Classification (NCBI taxonomy): domain Eukaryota; kingdom Metazoa; phylum Arthropoda; class Insecta; order Hemiptera; family Aphididae; genus Sipha; species Sipha maydis. Next base: position 139,564 of record JASXSY010001276.1, on the reverse strand, counting down.
TCCTATGCACGATTATGCCGCAGTAACTAACTTACTTGGCCTTTAAGTATTTACGATTTAGTATGGCTGTAAATAGTAAGACGTTTAGTAAACAAAGCGGGTTTCCCGAACACTGAGTACTACGAGTGTAGCATTTATAGAGTAATAGCTTTTACGCGTTAGCCGATAAGTTTATCAAGGCGTACAGCACAGATTACATGAAATTACACAATTTTCCGTGGACGAAGCAATAACGAAATATTGTACCACTACGATTGTAGTACGGGGATTGCGGTTGGACCTGGGGCGTTACCATTTACGCATTCGTGTTCTACACATTTTGCACGCAGATTTTCGATTCGGTGGGTAATTTCATAGAACTTTTACGCGTTGTTGAAAAAATTTCACGTCGCGGTGGTGTTAACAAATTAGTATTGCGAAGGAATTGTTTTCGCTGTACAACCTCGACTTGATGTATAGAAAACGGACCACAGCGGTAGTAGAAATATACTAAAATATTGAGGACCGAAAATAAACGTGTAACCGGTCAAAGAATTATCGTACTCGGGGTTATTTTTTTATTTTCATTTTTTTTTTTTTTTGGATAAAGCTTCTCCCCCTCTTCCCATCAACATGAGATTCCTATGAATCGCCTTTGCTTTAATACTGCAACGCGTAATCACGATTTGCTCGAACAATAATCCTCTCGACGAAACCGTGTCGGTATACCTGCTGGTGTGGGCTACGCGCCAGTATTTGTCTGAGGCATGCATGTTATCTGAGCAAAAATCGTGGTGCGATCGGTGCGAACTGCGCGAGGATAATAAAATGATATCATTGTACAATGACTAATGCGTAAGTACAGACAAATAATGCAACTGCGAGTAGTACACGCACGGTGTTCAATATTATATTATACTGAAGCACCGCGGTGGATGGAAATTTTTAAGGAGCTTCTCGATAAGGAGCACGATGTATATCGTTATTATTTGTCTTGTATTACTTTACAATTCAACGAGCGTCGAGTATGATTAAATGCATAACGTGGATATTTACCGGGGAAATTGAGCGATAATACGATGTATTGTGGCTCGGTTATTTTTGCTTGTAAATAGTATAATTTTATTGTTGAAAACTCGTTTTTAATCACACCAATCTACCAATTGGATTTATTGAAATCGACTTTAATCTCTGTACAAATATAATCATCGGTGTAATAATAAAATTATATAATACGTAATTGACGGTGGTGTTCCCATAAGGCATACTACATATACGCCGTATATTTTCAAAATTCACGGGTATATTACGTAAACTCTCAAACCTCAAGGACTTCGCGAAGAAGTGTTAAACTTAATTTTGATTTACGGGTGTTAATTTTGGCCCATTTCTGTAATAAATATTCAGTTTTCCATCAGACGATTAGTGTATTACTACGAAATAATTGTTGGCGGTTTACGATGTATTTACGATGCACTTAATTATTTAAACAATTTAAATTTTTATTTCTATAAAAAATAAAAATCTATACTTTTCAATTTTTTTGTCAATATTTACAACTCATTCACTCCACCAACGTAAAAATGGTAAAAATATTCATATTCAGACATTCGACGTAGTATGTTCCCAAAATTAATAGGAACATCATTCGTTATTGGACGGTTTAATATAAAATCTGATCTATGTAGACTTTGTAGTTACAATGCGTATAAAAACACGAAATATTGGAACTAACTCAACAATAGTTTCGCCTGCCAAAGATCGATAATACTTCAAAGCGGTCGGGGTGTGCAGTACTTAATCTTACATTCTTGCCAACTACCACGGACGAGCGTTCGTCTTTGTCATAACAAAGGGTCCTGAGACTATGACGATGAGGAACACCGGCTCGGGGAAGTGTCCGTGTCAGGGATGGACTGAGTATCGAGGAGACCGGGGGGTTTAATCGACTGGAGACATTATTATGACGTTTCAACAAATAAAAATGTTTAGTTTATAAGTGTTCAATTGATTAATTAATTCATCTTTAAAAACCCATAATAACTGTTGAGTCGTATTGATATGAACAATAACTCGAACGTGTTTTTATTATAGTCTTTTGTCAGTGACGGTGTGAATCGTAGTATTCATAAAGTATAATATTTTATGCGCGAGACACCGACCGGTAGACATTCCCCGCCGATTGTAATACGGCACTTATGATAATTATTCAACCGTATAATGCGTATTGAGCATAAATGCTTAATATGTAACGTTAATAATTATTGTGTTTTCAGATCGTAAACGAACACGGTGTTTCGGTGTTACAATTCAACATAACATTTCGTTCGTTCGTAACTCGCATTAATACAACGCCGTCTAGGGCTCGGGAGGCGATTGCTCCTTCGCCCAATCCTGGTCCGTGTGCGAGACATTCGAGTGGGCTATACGCGTGCAGTTCTTAGGTTTCTAAAACGTTGAAAACGTGCGCGTGTTCGGTATGTGGTGGTGCCGTGCGTTTACGATTTCCCGTCAATTAAATACCTATCCAAATGGACATTACAGAAGTCGCGTTTCGTATCGAGAACGCGCGCGCGCACCTACGGTCGACCGGTTATGGTCAGCGACCGGTACCCGCGTTCGGGTGCGCGAACAGAAACGCGTGCACACGCGCACGCACGTGGTCGGAACGATTTCTTTTGTCCCTCCCCCTCTGCCTTGTGTCCCGCAGAGATTTGCACCGTCTCGAGGCACCCCTCGGTCCGCTCTCGGCCCACAGCGCCACGGCAGTACAGCGTCCGCGCACCCCCGGTCCGCGCACCCCCGGTCCGTGCGCACGGCACTCCGACGCACGCGACCAACACCACGCGCCGGCCGTACGATACATTTGAAAATCTCGCGCACCTCGTCGACTGTCGCCATTTGTGATCGCGCGTCTTTTGTCGTCGTCGACGGCGTTCACTCGCATTTGGCCGCCGATCGATCGATCGAAAATACGGACTCGTCCGCGCTCTTCCCGCGACCAATCGTTCTTTGTCGTCGTACCGTTTTCGCGCTCTAGTCTTGCCCCTGCCACCGTTCCGCCGTGTTCCGTTGTCGCTAGTCGTTTTTATTCCGCAGCCGGTTTTTTGGTCAGAGTCCCGTCGTCGCCCGCACGCGCGCATATCGATTTTTCGCCCGTTCACGTTATCCCCGGTAACGGCATCATCGGTTAGCCCTAGCGTTGTCTTTTCGACGCGCGCGAACACTGACCGTGGTCTGCCGTGTACTCTTCTCGCTGCACTACCCTGACTCCACACCCTGCACTGCTTGTAATAAGGTAATAGTACAAATTTAATGTATTTATTGAACACTTATATTTGATTATTTCCTTGTTTATTACATTTCACTGTTCAACTCTGCAAATATCCTTGAGATCTTACTAAAAGTATTAATCAAAAATGTATTATATGCATAAATAAATGACTTGATTTTGTTAAACGCTATAAATCGTTTGATGACAATGACTAACACTACATTATTGTTTTTGAACTTGGTTATTCATTGAAAGTTATTGAATTGAAACAGAAAATTTTTTGTAAAATTCAGTGACTTAATTGTAACTGAAAATTTGATGATAACTCGTTTTCATAATAATTTATAAATTTTATAAATATATTCATCTTTTTTTATAGTGATATAGATATATTTTATAGATTTTATAGTGATCCAGACCAAATCTCTGTAATATTGTATAAAAAGTGATACTTCTAATTAACTACCCTGTTCATTATTTATATAATTTTTTATTATCGATGGCCTGCTTTCTAGACTTTTTTATATTATTAAAATTATAATTGTATTAATTTAAACCAAAAACTATATTTTTGCCTAGGTATTTTTAGTTATATTTATTGTACAACCATTTAACCAATTAATGTTCAGTATGAATTATTTTTTATGGAGATGCTTAATCACATTTTGTATGAGTATCATATTTTTTATTTAAACCTACTTTAATATTATACAAATACAATTTTTACAACACTTAAATTTCAGAGTTAGTACTTATTATACTTATGTTACTGTATACTAATAATATCCTTAAAATGTATAGAAAAATAAATAATACTATAAAATATTAAAGTATATTTACATAACTTAAAACTAACATTTTTATTTATTTTAAAGGATATCAATATGGCATACAATTATAATGAAAGTGATATTTCTTCTGCTCAGTCAGATCATAATATAACTGCAGTTAGTAACTGGGATGACTATGGTGTAACTACTGTAACTGAAGATATAAACAGAAAATATAGTAATTATGAAGATATGGATATGTCTATATGCAATGGCTATGCCAATAATAGTTATAATAATTTCTTACAAGATTCTTGGGGAAATGAAATAATAAATGATGATAATGCAAGTTCAGGATATCAGAGCAATAATGATCATCGTAGTAGCCGACCCGATCAAAATATGCATGGGTATGCAAAAAGAAATGGTAATCAATTAAGAAGTGTAAAGCCTACGGGACCACCTAAATCAACTTACATTCCTCCTGAATTTGAAGAAAATTATAGTTCAACAATAGAAGCCGGAACAAACTTTGCGAAATATGATAAAATAGAAGTTATAGCAAATGGAATCGATGTACCCCAAAAAATTTCTACGTTTCAAAGTTCTGGTCTGCGTGAAATTATTTTGAAAAATCTGAAAAACTGCAATTATACTACACCAACGCCAATACAAAAATATGCTCTTCCAATTATTATGAATGGTAGAGATATGATAGCAAGTGCTCAGACTGGTTCTGGAAAAACTGTAAGTGTTAATCCTGTTTTTTTTTATTTTTTATTATTTATATAATGGACAATTTATTTTGTATTTCAGGCAGCTTATGTTTTACCAATTTTAAATAAATTGCTTGGTGAACCTTCTGAATTAGTTTTTGATTATAATCATTGCGAACCACAAGTTCTAATCATGTCTCCTACAAGAGAACTTGCTATACAGATATGTGAACTTGCAACCCGGTTGAGCCGAGATACTGTAATTAAATGTGAACTTCTTTATGGTGGTACTGCTACATATCATCAAAGAGAAAAAATTTTGGTAAAACATATTATAATTTTAATTGAAAATAAAATAAATTTATTTAATATTATCTTGATTTCAGAGAGGTATTCATATTTTGGTTGCAACTCCAGGTCGCTTGATTGATTTTGTGAATCGTGGATTGATTACATTTTCTTCATTGCGATACATTGTACTAGATGAAGCTGATAGAATGTTAGATCTAGGTTTTCAAAATGATATTGAACAAATACTATGTAATAATACTATGGTTTTGACAGTAAGTAATGATATTTTTTCACCTAATGGTAACCTTTATTATATATAATATATAATAGTACTATTACTACTTAATAATTATAATTTTTTTAAATAAATAAAAATATATTTTCATATACTAAATATGTTTATTTTAGGCCGAAAAAACAACTTTAATGTTTTCAGCAACTTTGCCTGAGAATGTTCAATTTATAGCAAAAGCTTATCTGAAATCAGATTACATATCGGTGGCAGTGGGAGATATTGGTGGTGCTTGCAAAGATGTCACACAAACTATTCTTGAAGTTAAACGGTTTGATAAAAAAGATGAATTAATCTCTATTCTTAATCAAATTGGTAAGTCAAAACTACTAACCAAATAATCTTCTTATAAATCAGTAGTATTATTATTATGCGCTTGAAAACTTTATTTGATTTCACCTAAGACGTATATTTTTAAATGGTTTCGTGTTCATACAATTATTTCATTTTTTGTTGTAGGCGATTACCAAGGTACAATAGTATTTGTAGAAGAGAAAAGACAAGCTGATTTCATTGCAGCATTACTAAGTGAATTCAATTTTCCTACAACAAGCATACATGGAGATCGTCTACAACCAGAACGAGAAATTGCTTTGAAAGACTTTAAACAAAAAAAAATGAAGATCTTAGTGGCTACCTCAGTAGCTTCTAGAGGACTAGGTATACTTTCAATCTATTTTATTATATAGCCTCAATGACATAATACTTCATCTAAAATTATTTTTATAGAATATTAAATTTACAATACTAGTGTAGCTTTATATAATGAAATTAGTATATCACTCATCAGATAATTTTATTAATATTTATTGAGAAATGTATACGTTCATACTTAAGAATTATTAAGAAAAATATATTTAATTAATAAACATGCAGTTTCACGTAGCATTTCATTGTAAATATAGATGTATACAAAATTTATATCTAGAGAAATTTATATTTCAATTTGTATATTTTTATTTTTGAAAAATATTTATGAACTTGGGAACATAATTTTCTTGTTAACTAGGATTATACTTATAATAAAGAATATGAAAAACTTTAAATCAATAAATATTAATAAAGAACTATAATAATAATAAGGAGCTATTGTAGTTATATTTAAACAATGAATATAATCTTATTACTTACAAAATATATTTTATTATTTTTCGTGTTTATTTTTTTTTTATAATTATATAATTTATGAATGTCAATTAAATTTTAAAAAAAAATTTGAAGTTAATTTAACAATAAGGGTTTTTAAAAAATGCATTTAAGTCGGATTATCCTCTATATTAATATTAAAAGTATATACTTCGTAGCATAACTATATCAATATTTAAAATATTTTTTCAAATGTAAAACTGTATATGTATTTAATTTATTAATATTTAATTAATTTATATATTTTCAACAACTTCAATTCAGATATAACGGGTGTGAAAATGGTTGTAAATTTCGATTTACCGAAAACTATTGAAGAATATGTACATCGAATTGGACGCACCGGAAGATTGGGCAATTTTGGTAGAGCTATTTCGTTTTATGATCCCGATAGGGATCAACATTTAGCTTTTGATCTAATAAACACTCTTAGACGGGTATGGTTATATTTACTTAATTATTTATCTACTAATTTAACATAAGTCCTCACATTATTATACAGTTATAATAAATATCTATGTTATCATTTCAGGCTGATCAAAAAATTCCTCCGTTCTTGTTCAACTTTAATCCCAAAAATTATAAACCTATTAAACCCAATACGTTTGAAGACAAATGGTAATCAGCATTCTATTTTTTTATTTCTAGTTAATTATTTCTTAGTGTTTACCCTAATTGTAACCATATCTATCAATAATTTCCTATTTATTTATATGATGTTGAAAATTTCTTAACTCTGTAGAAATATTTAATTCAACTTTATTATATATTAATACATGTATAAGACATAAGAATATAATTATTTATTTAATATTTTTGAATAATTTTAAATACATAGTTAAATTTAAGGGTCCAGTAGATGAACCGGGTATCTCCACGTTTATCGAAACGTATGTTTTTGCATTTTCTGATATAGAATAATTTTTTCAATATTAAGGTGCAATAACCAGATATATCTGCTTATTAGATAAGCTAATATCATACAAATGGAGCTGCCTGGTTACAGTGTTCGGTGCAGTAAACGGGTATCCCCGGAATTTTTTTGTGTCTGTTAACACTTTTTTAGCAATAAAATTGCTTCGATTTTTGATATCAATACTTTTTTTGATATAAATGTGAATTTAGTTATAGTTTTAAGAGGTTAAAAATTAAAATTTCCAATACGTTGGAAAATATTCATGTAAAACATAAAAAAAATTAAGGAAAAATGTGTGTTTTGATGCAATAACCGAGTATCTTCGTAATTTTTACGTTAAACCAAGAAGTTGTTTTTTATCTCTATACTATATTTTAAAACGTAGTTAATAATATATAGATTTAATTTTACATAGTTTTGTATTATTTTGTTTTGTTTTGTGATTATATTTTAACCTCAGATTATTGTTAAGTCAAAATACAGAAAAAAAATTAAAATTTTTGGTGCAATAACCAGGTATCTCCATGTTTCTTCAATTTTAAGGATTAAATTATGTACTTAAAATAATCTAAAATGTAAATATGTATATAGTGTTTGAAGTAGGAAATATTTCATTTTGAAATATATCAGTACACGGTGAAATATTTCATAAAAACGTGAAACATTGATTTTATTTTTAAGAGTAACTGTAAAGTAAACTTGGAAAATGAAGAAGATCAAAGTTCACATATTGATATAGATAGTGCTGAAATAGATGAACTTATGAATATGATAAATTTATAAAATAATGTTTTATTATATAAATTAAGTTAATTTTTTATAAATCATTATACTAGTTATATTATATAGTTATTTAATACATTAATTCCAGGTAGACTGTAAATATATCCTAAATATATTAACTAAGCTATATCCTATACAATTTTTTTGTCCCTTTAAAAATTATAAATACTATAAATGTGTAGTACCAAGGAAAACAATCACTAATGGGTCTTATTAATTTGTTTTACCAAAAAAATATGCAATATGTATAAAAATTTTACTTACATAAAAGAAAAACAAATTTTTTAAAATACTCAAATATTTCACTCATTTGAAATATTTCACAATCTTATATTTCATGAAATTTTCAAACACTATATGTATACATCTATAGGTAACTCTTTATTTGGAGAATTCAAATATGTTTTTACAATATTTATACCCCCAGTAAACACATTAAATAATGTGGTTATTTGTTTGTCTTGAACAATTTCAATAAGTGGAAATAGCGTGTTCTTGCACTGGACCCTTCAATTTAGCTAATTATATTTATGATTTATACTTAATTTGTAAAATATGTTTTAGGATGTTCCAGTGAGATCGAGGCAAGACTTCTAAAAATATCCAACATATGTATAAAAAGAAATGATAACTACTATATACCTATTATTCTAAATACAAATTAATATTATGTTTACTGATTTTTACAAAATAATTATACTTAAATCATTAATTCCTATTTTTTTATTATCGAATAATTTTTAAAAATAATTTTTTTTTCTTTAATTATTGAATTTATATTTAATATATTATACAAAATGGTGTCCATATTTTTATTTATGTTTTAGTGTTTTTAAGTTCCAAATTATAAGTTAGATTAAATAATTTTACCTAATTCATTAAAAATATACTATACATTTATATCATAAATATTTCCAAAGTAATGTATTGGCGCATTATGTCTATCAATCTTATTTACAATAAAACTATATACACTACTTGCTAATGTTGTATTGAATACCAATAATATTTTATTAAATATTGAATTTGAATCATATAAGTGTTTTCCTTCACTAAGGGTACAATAACAATCTAATTATGCTGCTGAGGCATGTATTTTCTATTATTATTGTAGAATTTCATACTAAACTAATTTTTTGATAGTTATGAAAATATAATACTTTTCTTATATTCCAATTCTATATTTGAACTTATCCATTTCTATTTTATGTCTTGGATAATATTCAAATAAGTTTATAATTTGAATATAAACTAATATCAATAGATTTAATATCTTGTATGTTATATATATATATATATATATATATATATATATATATATATATATATATAATGTATTTACTGTGTTATCTTCTAAGTACAATTATATTTTTATAAGGATCATACTTTTTAACATAAATATATAGTTTATTAATTGTTTTCAAAATATCTATTATCAATTCACGTATTATCTTTTGAACTTAATTATGTTTATATTTTTTTATGTGAAACATGATAATTTTTACATTAAATTAAATTTGTGAATTAATTTAAATTAATATTTATAGTTCTATCATTACAAAAAAAAAAGAAATCAAATTGTTTTTTTTATAGAGTCTAGCGATAAAAAAAATAAATATTCTCACAGTTTAATAATGCATTTATACGTGCAATAACATTTATAAATGTTGAATGAAATAATTATTTTAAAGTGTAAAATATATCAACAATAGCTGTTTTTTTTTTTTTAAACTGAACTTTTTTTAAATTATTTTTAATTAAATCATTACTATTCCATCATTTTGAGTTGAAACGAGTATATATTAATGTATGATGTAAACCAGTGCTTCTCAACCTGGAGGCCGTGAAATATTTATATAATTTAAAATATTTTCGGTTATTTAATTATTATATTTATCATTGTTGATAAAGTCTAATGTTAGAGAACTGCTATTAAATAATACTAAAATTGTTATTATATCGGGAAAGTTTATCTCACATTAGAGTTATTAGATTAAAGTATTAAACTATAGTCAATGATGACATAAATGTTATTCAAAATTGCAACAAGAATATCAACGTCTAAGAATATTATACCCACTAATCAATCGTCAGACTTCATTGAGTTGAAAGTGCTCATTATTACTTTACAAACCAATTATACGACCACTAATACTATATGCAGTCCCTGTCTGGGGGAAATGTGCCCCAACTCATATTAATAAGATACAAGTACTACAGTCAAAAGTTCTTCGGGTGATCTCAAATGCTCCCTGGTTTGTATGAAACGAAGCGCTTCACACAGGCTTCAAAATACCAACTATCAATAACTACATTAAGGAAGTATCTTAATCTTTAAGCTTCTTCAGTCACCTGAACAACGTAAGTGGTCCACAACATTACAGGCTAAATGAACGTCCAAACAGACGCAGACTACTACGAGGTCGTCCTCACGACATACTAAATTAAACTAATTTAACCTCTTTCACAACTGTACTCACAAAAGTGATAATCTATATAAATTCACATTAATACTCTGTAAGTAATTAGTTATATACCTAATCACTGTATGTTATCTATTATAAAAAACGCCCTAATTGTAAATTTATATAACTAAGTTTAGATGAAAAAGTCAGAAAAACTTTTAAATAATAAAAAAAAAAAAATGTTATGCGAAAATATGCAAGCTCAACCGTCACATTAATAAATATCACATTTATTATTATTATTATTATTATAGTTATTAACCTAGCCTTTGTTTGAAACCAAATTAACATTATTACTGAATATTTTTGTATTGCTTTATAATTATTACCAATTTTTTTTTATATTATAAGATTTATACAATTATGAGATTGTTTCAAAAATATATTAAAAAACAATTATTTTCTTTAGATTTTAACAATTTATTTGTGTGAAATGGTATATTTAAACTAGTACATCATTAAGAAAAAATAATTTATGATTTTGATTGAGGGAAACCTTGACATTAGATTAAATTTAGGGGGCCCTATAACAAAAATGGTTGAGAAGCACTGATGTAAGCAATTAAAACGAAACATTTAAAATTCAGAATTAAACTACGGACGTATTAATTCATATACAAACAATGTGTAAAAAGTATATCCATACTTACAAAAATCAATTAATTAAAATGCTATACTTTAAATTGTTTTTCATGCACTACAACAAATTCTCGGATATAAATTGCAGTCATAAATTAGTTTTAGAAAAATCAATCTAAGATATCTTAACATAAGTTTTGAACTCTTATACCTTCATTTTGTCCGTCCATCCATTAGTTACCAATAAAAAGGGACGATTGTTGGTATTAATATATTAAATTATATCCATTCTAGCCACTGCCAAAAAGTAGTTACCAAAATGTAATTACATTTTTTTTTTACGATTAAAAATATTTAATTAATTTAGAATTCTATTCATAAGCACAATATTATTTTTAAATAATTGTACATAGGGTAGCATTATTTAAAATACGTTTATCAACCACGAATCTGGCATGCTAGCAGAGTAGACTTTCTAAAAATTTTGCACATACATCAAAAAAATATGTAATGCATAGGGTAAAATCACAAGTAACGAAACTAGTGCGCTAAAAATATAATAAAATTACTCAAAAAATTGTATAGCCATTTGATTCTTAAGTCTTGTCAATGTTACGCGTCAAATAGATTCAAAAAAGCTATTGAAGTATCGGAATGTTTACTGCCGATGAATGGACATTTAAATATTAATTATATTTTGCTCGTCTCTCCCAATATTTCAATTCTTTCTTAACGTATAATACCTATATTGCAATCAATTTTTAAATAGTTTGACATTAGGTCGAATTGCCATAGAATTGAAACCATTAAACACTAATATGGGTATTGTTTCCATCAGTGGCGTGCTGAAAAAATCTCAGACCTTGGCGCAATTATGATAAAAATACACCCCCCCTCCATACAAAAAAAACCAGAAGATTACTTATTATTGGAGGACACCCATATTGATTATGATTATACTTATAATGAATGTATTATTGTTGTCCTAACCTAACCTTAAGAAAGTTTTTCTCATGTAGTTGTGTGTACCTATAGTGTGTGAATATTAGATTTAAGTTTTTGTGAGGTTTTAACCTTTCACATTAGGCTATCTTGTGAATAAAAATAAATAATATCACTTTATAATTATTACCTACTTTTCACTATTAACCTTAGTAAAAACTATTTAACCTTAGTAAATGTCAATCATATCTTCTTCAGGAACAAAAGCATATTATCAAATAACATCCGATTTGACAACATACCTAGTCTAACCACTTGTCACTTGACCTCATCTATAAAGAATTAACATAACAATATCAAAAACAGTAATTACTATATAAAAAAAAATATATATAAATTATATTCTTTTTGTGTTATCTGGACCTAGCCCGTGGGTCGGGGGTACCCACCCCCAACCATTAATTTTTAGGGCTTGCCAATTAAATCAGTTAAACACCGATCAACACGCCACTGGTTTCCATCAAAATATACACACATTCACTTGCCAAAACAAATTAACATAATTTCCAAGTTTTCTTCGCGATATATTACATAAACGTAAGTATTTACATTATGTAAAATTAAAAACATTTTATAAAAATAAAACAAAACAATTCCTCAGAAGATTAAATTGTATTATAAATATTCTACTATGTACGGATGTCGACTACGTTTTATACATTCGAGGTTGCTAAATTATCTGAGGGTTTATGAAACTTTAATACCACTAGTCCATCTTTTGTCATGCGTCAGTTATATCATTGATATTATGATATACTATATTATAAAATCAATGCTTGTATTAATACTCATGGCCTTATATGTAATATATTTATGTATATGATATCGGTAGTTTTTTTTTAAGGAGGTCCCTTGAAGTCCAGATTGATTAGAAACCCTCGATCTTGATTAGAATATCTAATATTTCTATACTATTAATTTATTTTTTTTAAATTTTTTTTCTAGAACGTGTATCTTTTTTGTAACGTGTATAATTTTATCTAAATTTACATAAACATTTGTTAACGTAATTGTCGTGACAACCATATCCAAATTCTTAATTTCTATGACTGTTTATAAATTATCTAGGAATATATTGAATTTTTATTAAACTTGATATCTTATTAAAAATATGATCTATTGTATCGATGCATTTGAACAATGCAGGATCTAGAGTATTTTTCACCCGGGGAAAATACAATTTTTGCGCCCTATTTCACCTCTCCCTTAAGCTCACAAATTATTTACCAACATTTATAATAAGTAAGTAAATAAGAATTTCTGAAACTGATGTATCACTAATTGAGGTATTAATAATACCAATATAATCAGTGGTTAAAATGGAGGGGGACGGAGTACCTCTTCTTATTTACGGAAAGATTATGCGTCCTTTTTAGTCTAAGTCTTCAAAGTCCAGGGAACGGCTTGAAAAGAAATGTACTGTAATTTTATGTTGCATGTTAATTTTAATAATTTATTAAATGGCTTATGCAGACACTCATATTAATTAAATATCGAATTTAAACGTATTTTAAATCGCACGAATAATTTCTAAGTTTCTGAAGATGGTTAAGTTTAGTGTGATAACCAAAGACCGGATTTATATGTTTTTACATATCGTTACTGGGTCTATGCAGTCTTATGAGAGTACAAAATGTGGACGATTCGTTCAATGCTGAATGCGAAGAAAAAAGTTTTTTTTGCATATTTAAGAATATTTCATGGGTTAGAGAATATTTAACCCATTTAGCATATTTTGGAATATTTCGTAAATTGTGAGAATAAATATCTATTTATTTTTAATTTCGGTACCCAGAAAATTTTTTTTGAACATTTATAATTTTCTTTTTTTTTATCAATTTGATAAAAATAATACACACAGTAGTTCTTTGGTATTATCAGTATTATAGCACAGAATAGACTAAATTTAGTCTATTCTGTGGTTATGGTGCTTTATCATATTAAGTTTCTATGCCATTCCCTAAACATGGTGGCTAACCTACAATGCTAGCAGTTGTTTTCTTACTAATTTTTACTATTATTCTGTTATATTTATACTATATTCCTATTTTCCACTCTTAATAAAGTGCAATGGTATTCCATTAGGTATAATACGCAACTTTAAATACCTAATTAATACCTCACTATTAAAATAATGTTGAAAAAAAATTTAAAAATGCATATTAAAGCATATAATGATATTGATTGAATATTTTAGCATATTTTTGCATATTTTATACATTTTTGAGAGAATATAATGAGAATATATGAAGGTTTTTTAGAGAATATTAGCATCATATTTTGGGCATTTTAAGAGAATATAAATCCGGTCTTTAGTGATAACCAATTATTAAATAATACATTATTGCGTAGTAATCTACATTCACGCTACCTGTATCTTATTATAGAAACCCGGTCACTCATGTAGATAACTTGATAACACGTACACGTACCTACGTAGAAACCAAACGCGAAAATATCGGTCATCGAGACACACAATAAAATAACATAAATTATAATTTGTAATACTATTGGTATTTAATGCTTTAATATTGATGTGATATTGAGAATAGCAGTGATAAACAATAGTAACTAATGAGTAATGACTAATAAATAATATTATTTAATATTTACCAGTTGGTGAATTTTTATTTTTTGTTTTTGGTGGTTTTTTAAAAAATGTTTGATTAGATATATCTAATTATATAGACTCTGGGTGGGGAACTCGGGAACGCTCCTCCATTTTTGGTGACATTAGTTCGCCTTCAACATTTTTCCCACTTTAATCACTGAATATAATACCGTATTATATATTACGTATACCTAAATAGACCAGTATACTATATGTATAATATATAACTACACAAGTATTCTGTTGATATTATTATCTATCGGTTGTTAAAATTTGATATTTCATTAGAAATAATTATTAGTTCTAAGGAAATTGATAGCAAAGGTTTAGACGTGCGAAATAAGCTTTTACAGTTCTTATTTAAATATAATCAAAAGCATTAGCACCCTTGAGTATACGGCGCCCGGGGGCAAGAACCACCGCTCACTCTCCCCTAGATCCGGCACTGCGTTTGAATGATCTTGATTGGTTTAAATTCGGAAAACTATGTTTACCACAATTTTGTAAATGTTGTGTGTATTTTTTTATCATACTCGTATATTATTATGATGATCGAGCGGCGGTACCTGTGTCGAATCGCACCCGCACTAATTTACATCATTTACGACCAACACAAAGACCCCGGGCGGCGGTGATAATATTAGATATTGCCTACATTTTACCCCTTAAAAAAATAGACTCAAGCAGGAGTGTGTACAGTCAGCAGTGCACCGGCAGATAGGCGCAATAGTGCAAAACGCCCGTAGCTCAGACATGATTATGCGAACAGAGGCGGACAAACAAATCGGAAACATTTCTCCAAAGTCCGGCGTTCGGCAGTATAATTTATATTTCGAATTATTTTTCGCGATAAAAAAATGATAATAAATTTATTAACAATCCGTCCGGGGGACGAACCGTTCTTACCGTGTTGTGGTAACCGCTGTTGCTGTTGCGTACAAACATAGATCGTATAATTGGAAATGCGTCGAAAAATGAACTAAACCAGTAGCACTAGCTATGTTGCCGTTCGAACTGAACGAATGTTATTTTCTCAACAAGTACGGTACAATAAATATAAATACGTATGTAAAAAGATTATTGTTAAGTATAAACCGGTGCGGCGTAATCGTATTATGTACATAACCGGTGTCGATCGGAATGAAAATGTGATGCTGCCGTCCGTGTTGCGTTTTCATCGGGCGAACGTGCCGAGCATTTGGCGGTTGATCCATTCCGAATTGGCGACCACCGAGGAGTACACGCCCGGCACGTTTTCCTCGCCGCATCCGATGCCCCAAGAGACGATACCCACCTGGATGTATTTCTTGAGGTTCGACGACCGGTCTCCGTTCTCGACTGCCGCACATATCAAAGGTCCGCCTCCGTCGCCCTGAACAAAAGAGAACGCGTTTAAGCTCTACGACCACTGTTGATCGTCAGCACCGTGTCCCGGTGGTACGCGGTCACTTGTCGTGAACAAGACGAACCGCCGGTAACCGTGGACTGACGGCCGCGTTTACACGACAACGGTAACGCCGGTCGCGGTCGCGGCACTGTGGAAGTCGTCGGCAGTCGGTGTTTACGCACGTACCCACGTAGACAAGTAGTGCACGCGACACCCGTAGAAGGATTTAGGGGGGGGGAGAGGGCCGAGGAGCCTTGCCCCCTCCACGTTGGCCCGAGTTGGGTTTTACCAATTTGACGGTAAATGTTGGCGGTATCAATTGAAAACGAAGAACTAATACCATTGATTATAAATACTCGTATTATACTAGTACTACTTATTTATAATCAATGCTAATACGTACGTGAACACGGACTCCATGTACGCGCGAACGAAAATGTTTTATTCGCCTGTACACTTAATACACGTGAATTAATACAAGTGTTCGCGTATTTCAGTGTTCACGAATATTCGTTCGAATAATGTGTATTATGCGTTTTGTAAAAAAATGTTACCTTTTTGGGTAAACAATGTTTTGAACTCAAAGAAAATATTAACAGTGATGTACGTGAATACGTGGATGTTTGAATGTACATATACACGTGCATAATTACCACGTTTAAACGGATTTTTCAAGTACACGTTTCTATATTTTCGAATGTTAATTTCACGTGTACGCGTGAAACGGGAAGCTCTCTCATAAGTGTAGGTGTGTAACTGAGTGTGTAACTGAGTGAGTGGATGATAGGAGTAGGGAGATAAATTTTCATCCAAATTATGAGGTTTTTAAAAATAACATAAAAACTATGACCAAAGTTTAAATTGTACGAGTGTTATTGCTGCGAATAAGGAAATCACTCGCCAAAATCATCACTTGGACTGTGAAACCCTTCCCTCCATCCCCCACAATTAAATCATGGATCCGCTACTGAACAGTAAACCGCCGGGACGACGTTAACTACATTTACCATTTACCGTCGTGCAAACGAGCCTCAATCCGTGTACCTGAATAATTCTGTTCGACTTACAGCACAGGCATCCTGTTTGTTCGCACCTCCGGCGCAAACGAAACTTTTATCCAAGACGAAATGGCTTCCAAGGCGCGTACGTGTCAACTTTTGCTGGCACACGTCATGCGGCACCATCGGCAAGTATATCGCTTTCAGTACGTTTTGATATCGACCTTTTTTATCTGCTCGAAACATGCAACAACGAAGAACGATTGTTAAAAACTAATAAATATCCACAGAGCGCGGTACCGATTCTTCTCGAGTGCGCTTTAAAACATTGTTAGTTTATTATAATAATTTTATGGTTAATAGGCATTTATAAAACAGGATTTCAGTTGTTCATAGACAGTTAAAATGAAAAAAAAAAATACATCAAACAACTACTAACATCTCAAAATCATTCGGTTGTTTACACATTAAGAAAAACCACGCATACGTATTTCGTGAACAACAGCGGTTTTTATTGTCGAAGATTTTAAACTAAACCACATCCGGTCCATTTCACGATAAAATAAAAAAAATATTCATTCTACCGGTATTTAGTTAGAGTAACAATAATACGAATCTAATTCGTATACATATGAGGTACGTATAAGTCGTATACAGACATCCAAGCTTCAGTAATCAACATAATTCGAAGTAAATACCTAATTAATAGAACATATTATCGATTGATCGATAGGTATTAATCAGTGACAGCTCATGAAGTTCACCTAAAGTGACGAACTATTAATTTGAAAGATACCTATGTAGACGGGTAAAAAATTATTAATTTTGTTATAGGTACGTTTAATTTTTTTAAGCTGTATAAGCTCTTCGTCACGGTAAAATAAAAATAAATTAGAAAAAAATAACTTATTATGTACGAAACATAAACACATTTTTATTTTCACGATTGACGTGATACGTGGAACGATAAATACAAGTCCGGTGCACACATTGATTGTGCTCCAAGCTATCATGTATTAATAACTGACATTTCTACGCATATAGCTAAATTTTGTACGGCCGTCCGGAGCACAATGAATGTGTGCTACGCTAATTTAATCGCTAATAAATATACTTCTCAACTCGAAAAGTTTCAAAAAACTTTCATTTTTAATAAATATTTTTGTTAACTATAATAACTATGTGCATAATAACCAATTATAATTTACTTTTTAATTTACTATTTAATTTTACTATAATTTTTTTGGGTGGTTCACATGCTCATGTGCACCATAAAACGAGCCGCCACTGGTATTAATAGATATAAATTGTATTGGACATTTTGTAAAACGCTTAAAATAGTTATGTGAGCAATGACAATGCGTTTATGGTACGGTTTCCTAGTAGCGCAATTTTTGTGCCACAGAAGTCTATCACGTTGACGTCAGCGCATTACGTATTACGTGGGGTAAAAATGTTTTCCTACAAAGCTAGTGGCATTGCGTTGAAAAATTCAGTTAACTATTGAATGCGTGACTAATGTGTAACGTGTATTGCAATTGTAAAAAAAGACTTCTACGAGTAATTACAATGAATCGTCTTGAAATAAAATAAAATCATTGCGCTGCTTATTCTTTGGCGTATAGTAATCGATGAGGAAAATGAAAAATAAAAACGTTTGTATTTAAGAAAGAAGGTCAGTGAGATTTACAATAGACGAGAAAACGAGGTTATTTTCAAAATGTTGATAAATAATCACCTTGTTGATGAAAACTATGGTTTTAAATTTATGTACGAGTAGCTCGTAAGATGTTTGTCTACATTTTGAACCTTGTAGAAGAGGACTTTTTCCAGCTTCCTTCCATATGAGGTATTTTTTCAATATATTTTCGAACTCCGGATTCTTCAGATCATATAGTATTTTATGATTGCTAACGAATTCGATTAGCTGTCGTCGTCGCTCGAAAAATGAACTTTCGGCCCAACAAAACTATTATTTTTTTTTTAAATTATTACTTTAAAACATTTATCATAATAATAATAATATATATTAACACTGTTGTTTTAATTGTATATATGTTCGACAAAATAGCAAATTAAAATAGTAACAAAATAAAACAACAATTCATAAAACGCTAAGCGCAACACAACAGACTTCCTCTAACGCCAGTCGGCGAACCGCACCGAGCTTATTACGCTGATATGTAGCGTGTTGCGCTCTGTAGGAAAACAATTAATTAATTACAAAATAACAAGTGGACGACGTACTGCGTTAAGCGTATTACGTCACACACGAGGCAAAAAATCGCGCTCCAAGGAAAACGTACCTTTAAAGATATTTTAATGAAATCGATTGCATTTTATCGCACATCGCTTGAACGTGACATAACGTGTCGATAACCCACCCATAAAACGGTTCATTTGATTTAACATAGTTAGTTTACTTTGTGCTATACTGACCAAATGCATTTTTACCCCATCCGGTCACCACGCACGATTCAGAGTCGTAATTTAATTGCACTGTGGGGCTAGGAATGCATATTGTGTTAACATATTGGTGCAGAGCTACTTCAGAACTGAGTTTGATCAGTGCAACATCGTTATGCATGGATCCATTGTTGAAGTTTGGATGAGAGACTATTTCTGAAACACTCATATCTTGATGTATTTGTTCTGTGCTATTAGATAGTGTATCCCATTCACCGACGCGTACTTTTAATTCGTCCGATCTCAGTCCTCTGTATTTCAACATAAAAATAAAAGAATCAGATAACTATTGCAGACCTGTCGCAGCATATGAGAGTGCTTCACTCAACCAATAAAAGTTATAGGTAACGATTATCTAAAATAATGCTGCACAACATATCTACCAAATAATGTTTTTAACTTGATTTACTAAGTATTATAATTGTAAGATACTGAAGTCAAAATGTGTATCATAACAGGAAAATGGTCAAAAGGTAACAGTAACACTATCAACTATAAATCTAATAAATACAAATACATTATTATGTCTTAAACCTTTATGTGTTCAGTGGGAAATTGATCCGTTCTACTTTTTCAATACTACATCTCCTTGCGCAAAATCAAACAGTACATTGCTGATCATATTTTTTACAGTTGACTTTGGATCAGCGGTTAATATCGATTTACAATAAATTTGAAAAATTAAATAGCGAAAAGATATAAAAATACTTTGAATGTAAAGATGGTCCCACAGTACTGGCTATTAATCCCAAGTGTACTACAGACGAGTGATTCGTCTGTAGTATAGTTTATTTCGATTAATTGGACGATCTTCGAAGTGATCTCCCACACTAAACGAAAGTAGAACTGAATACGAGCTACTGTGAGTATTCACAAAGCTTATCGACTACTACGTCACTTGTCATTAATTTACGATCTGATTATCTCCGATAATTCTATGTAAGAGTGCAATTCAGTTAATTTTGACTCGTAACAATTTATCGTCTTCTGGACAGTCAACTACAAGTCCCATCGCGAGTGCATAATTATAGCAAGTTTCTGGTCCCACACTACTCATGAGAGTCAATGATTAATTTAATTGTGAACCTTATCGTGTAAGCTTGTGAGTAGCGTGGGACCGGCTAAGTTCTTGTATATTTTGAAAATATTTAACCAAACAAAACGAGTTTTTAACTCCATAATTTTTATTAAATCACTCTCCTTTCTGTACTCGGCATGATGGTGATGTTAAGTGTGATTTTTCGCATATTCCAATGATATGTTCCTCGCTTGCAGACTCTCGCCTCAGTTTATTTACATTTCTCCCCTATCATAACATTTATTCTGTTGATCCTTCAATTCTCAATGTTTATTCCATTCCAGTAATTTTAAGTATTCTATATTTTTTATGATCCGCTGGGTTCCTAGTTTAGTTTAAATTTTACTATTTAATATTCCATTTTTTAATTATTTATTTTTTTTTATTTATGTCATATATTTTTTGTTTTCTTTTATAAATAAGTGTTAAGCTGTAATAATTTAGAAATTAAAAGCTTTATTAAAAAAAAAAACTCCATAATTTTTTTTTTTAATCTTAGGATTTTTTCTAAGCATTTTTGACAATTATTTTTTTTGACTCGACATGACTCGAGCACACATTTCATCTTGTATAGGGTATAAGTAAAATTACATAAGCATATTTATTTTTAAACGTGTTATCGATAACTCACTTGACACAATGAGCCGCAGTTAAAATGACTTGTGGATGTATCAACGAACCGCCACACAAGTATAGAAAATCGTTAGTTTTCATTCCAGTCGATGGTTCTATGTATGTTTTCATAATAGCGACCATCCATGGAAATTGGCCAAAATAAGTTTTTGACGAATCTAAATACGTGATAAAAAAAAAAAAACAGTTTAATTAATTTTTTTAAATAGTTATAATAATCGAATGTATTTAAAAGAATTTATGATATAACTAATTTTAAACAAATTATATTAAATAACCCTGATAGGAAATACCTACCATAGCCATAACCTACCATCATCGGGGTTAACAATACGAAGGTCATTTTCGTTTGCCTGTGATGGTACGCCTACGCCACAACTACGTACATTATTAGCATTATTATTATTATTATTATTCTCGTTGGTACCGACAATCACAGTATGATTCTTATCGCAACACACTTGGTCGTAGCTGCAATTTCCTGCACTAAAAAAGAAGAGAAAAACTAAATTATGATTTTATATTCGTATACGATTAATGTCTTAAATTACACATAAATTACTATTACATTATATAATACCATGTAAACATTGTAACGACTCACACGATGGCCTACCAGATTCGGCGTGGAGTGTACATTGGCTATAATTTATGATAGGGTCGCCAACCACGGACCGAGACCCGGAAGTGGGTCGGGGAACCATGGATTTTTTATATAAAATAAAAACATATAATATTTTCTTTTATTAGGTTATAATATTTATATTTATTAAATAAAATTATATTGATGTCGAGAAAGCCGACTGGCGCAAAACTCGATCAAAAGAAAATTAACATCAAAATGAATAAATATATTAATAAAAAAAAACGATGAGCAACGAGTGATGGAAACTCTACGATAAATATAAAAATAATTCATGACACTCACAAATTGGTATAAAAAATAATTCAACTTCGTGCGGCTCCGATTGCGGTTACCGACGGATTTGAATACACATATATATGGTGATACATTAATATGACATAAAATTAATATATAAAATAAAATAAAAGAATAATAATAATACCGGCCAAGGTGATGCATCAACAAGATATATATATATATATATATATATAAAACAAAACATATTACCCAACCCAAACATGTTTGAGAGATCGTCCCGGTACGCGCCCGGTCAGACGGATTTGTCTACTCAGCCTTGTTGTCTGTATCCGGGAAAAAGAACGTGTGACCAAAGTTGACGTCGGCCGAATCGCGGACGGTACCCAACTTCGACAGAATTACATAATTGTTTTTGTTTATCATAAGTAATTTTAAGATTGGCCGGTATTTTACATATTTGATTATTTATGTTTGTGTCGGCCGGTCAAACTCTGGACCATGGGTACTAGGTAGCGGTGATAGTGTGTGGTGCACGCCGATTGTACAATCATGTGTGTTTTTGTCGAGCGGCGGTGGATTCGCCCTGCGGGCCGAAAAGCGCTATCGCAGAATATAAAACAATATATATACACGTAATATTATATATAATATTACGTGTATATATATTATATTAATTTCGAACGTTACAACGTCAATCTATTTAAAGTAACAAAATATAAATATGATCAATTGTCTCTTCCTCAAGTCACAAAATTGTGCTTTTTGAACATCAAATTTTTTTATATAGTTTATATTTGAAATTTTATTGTTACGAAACAATATTAAATTTCTATCTATCTATAATGGTTTTTAGGTAGTATATATCAATGCCATATTTACCTAGCATTATGAGTAGGCTGCACGCCGTAATCGTCAATTAAACACTGGTTTTTCGGTACACATGTGCACTGTTGTTGGTCAACACCATGGTCTAGCGGAATATCGTTCGGATGAAGTCCCGATGCTGTTAGAGTTTCACCATTCGTATCAGTAGGCTTGTTACGGCAACATATCCATTCCTTTAAACAACCAGCAGTAGTGCTGCACAAAAACAATAATGTCACTCGATTAATATAATATCATAAATCGTCACTTTGTGAAAGTAAAAAATTACTTCTATCGTATTTCTAATGAAAAATGTATTTGGTATACTAATTATTAGTTATTGGTTTTATATATATATATATATATATATATGTTATTATATTATAAAATTACATTAGTTATTAATTGTTACCATACATTTTAAAACTTCACAGCAAAATAATGTTTAATATTTCAAAAGTTTTTGTACTTCACAATACTTTATGGGGAGTGCTCGGATATGCCCGAACACCCCCCAAAATATTATAAATGGGACCCTACAATTTAAAGGACCTGTATTTAACTGACACTGTTGAAATTTAATGGATTTTGTTTTAAAAAAATTGGTATAATATAAATGATATCTCGTAATTGAAAAAACAAAACTAAATTTTCGTGCAAAAACTTATTATGATATAATAAAACAGGTAAAATTGACTGCAAAAGTACAAATCGTAAATAATCGAAGAAAGTATATAATATACCAACCCGCTTTATTAAGATATGATCCAAAAGTATTGTAGGCATCCCCTAAAATACAGTTTTGCGCATTCCTATGTTAGGTATGTACTAAGTTAATAAAATTGAGACAAAATATAAATAAATATGAAAACATTTAAAAAAATAAAAAAATAAATATGAGTTACGATTTTATTTTTTCATATTCAGTTGCAATTTTATTAATTTTGTATATACCTGATGATAAATTTTTAATTTGAAACAGGTCGTACTTTAAAAATATAATAATACTCCAGGCTAAGCGTTTATTTATTTATTTACCTATTCCTATAAATACACTATTTATTTATTTATTTATTTATTTATATATTATTAATATCTTCCAGCTCAAATTACTAAACATTGAACACACTATAGAGATTTTTAATATTATATAAGTATTAAAATAACAAATGTTTACTTATGTTTGTATGTATGACTCAAAGGAAAAATTGAAAAATTGTTGCCGGTTATAATACCTATTAATACTCGAGTCCTTGAGTTGTCTGTGAGAACGAATTATTTAAAGATGATCAGCGTATCATTCATAAATAATATTTAATATAACGTTTACAATTATTTGATGATATAGATACAGTGGTATAGATACAATAGCAATTATTTTTAATTTAATTCGTGTTAGTGTAAAGCACATAGTATAAAGTTCAATGCTGCTCATTAAAGGTGACAATGAAAATATACATTTTTTATACTATTTATACTATATATGCAGTACTCTCTCCTTATACATCTGATTAGTACGTACATATATAACAGGCATAACTAATAGTATATTGTGATAAGATAAACAGATATTTTATTACTTTAATTGATTTATGTACTCAGGTTTTAAACAGTCAATAATTTATATAATCATGCATAATTGTAATTTTATTATATCTATACGATCGTTTGATATTTAGAAAAATATAAATTTATAATCCTATTCTACCTAATATTATATTATTTGCAATTATAAAACTGAAATAAAAACTTGGTTTCGTTGTACTATTGTATACTCCTATCTAAGTAATAACAATTTTATTTGGTGGAGTTAACTTTATCAGTCTGTTTTTTTTTTTGGAGCTTTTACTATTATATTCAGACAATAATACTTAATTCACTAGGTAGCGAGTAACAATTTTGAAAATAAAAATAATTGCAATCAACTAGTAATGAATAAAGTTAATTATTGAGACAGAAAAACTTTTATTCTTGGAAGGATTTTCGTTTTAGGCAAACATGAAAAAAATAAGAACAATACATAAATCATATCTAACACAATTTGAAATGTATCTTCAGAATTCCAAAAAAAAATTACGCTATATTTGATATGTTTTTTGTTCATTGGATATTAAACATGAATGAATAATATGATGAAAATATCAATAATACATTGGCTTATTTTTAATATTTTTAATAAATTATAGAATCGAGATAAATTATTAAGATTATGCTATTTTCAGTTATTCAGATACCTGTTTCATAAATTTGGAAATTGTGCCTATTATTATTCCACTAAATATACTTTAAAGCCATTAGTATAGAAACATTCTCATTTTTTTGGGAAAACTATAACATTACAATGTACAATTTTTATCTATGAAACCAAATGTTTGTTTCATAAACTAACCAAATTAATAAAAATCATAACAATCCTATACATATTTATATAAATATGTGTATGTATATGAATTATGTGTTAGATATAATAAATCTAGATGATTTAGATTTTAGGCATCATTATCCTTTTAATTAATGAAGTTTCGTACGAAAAATTAAATCACAACAATTTACATTAATTATAATGGCTTGCACAGTCTTTAAGTCAGAGTATGCAAATATAGACTATAGAGCCTCCCAGCTTCATCATTCATATAGTATAATTGTGTTTATACTTATTTCACAAATTAACGTTTTATTCGTCTTTTTTAGTTAAGAAATCACTATTACTACTAATCTCAATGATTTAAAATGATAAAACACAAACTGAACTATGAAATTATGTTGATAGCAACGATTCTTTTTTCACATTTATACTAAAAACATGAAAAAAGATTTAAAACGTACTATAAACTTTATAGCACGTTTTAAATAATTAATAATATTTATGTAATACTTGAACATGAATATTCACTGTTTTTTATTTTTTTTTTTTTGCGAATGAAAACTGTACCATACCTAGTCAGGGCCGTATTTAGGGGGGGGGGGCAACGGGGACATTTTCCTAGATTTATTGATCTATTTAGGGAGGCGACCAAGCACCGCTGTTGCCCGGTGTAATATACTAACATTGTATTATAATACTTAATATAGAATTAGAAATCACAAAATAATTAGACTTTAAAGATATTATTGAAGATTTTGTCAATAAGTAATCTAGAAAAAAATTATAATCATTGTGCCTACTGTATTCATTTTTGTAGATATTTTTTATTTTTTTGCATGTATAATATATGTTCATAAACCTATATTTTAATAATAGTAATTAAAACAAGACAAATTAAACGAATAAAGAATCATAACTAAAAATGCATTAAGAGAAATCAAAAAGGTAAATCTATTTTTTAGTGTGGCGGGAGTGGGGGGCATACAAATATGGTTGGCCCAGGGCGTACAAACTGTAAATACAGCCCTGTACCTAGTTCTAAAATAACAGTATTAGTGTGTTAATATTAGTTATACCTATTCCAAATGTATGGAATATAGACACGATCAGTGGCGACTCGTGAGGCTTACATAAGATGATGCACAAATAATTTATAAGATACCTATGTATATGGGTAAAAATAATTTTATTATAGGTATGCGTACATATAACATAATAATTATGATAATTATTATCAAAATTTAATATTCTTGAGTTCTTTTATCACTTTGTCACGGTAAAATAGAAATAAATCAGAAAAAAATAACTTATTATGTATGAAACTCGAACATAAAATCTTGTTTCCACGGTCGGCACGATACGCGGAACGATAACAATTATTCTTGTGCACTCATTTATTGTGCTCCATACTACCATGTATTACTAACCGACATGTTTACACATGTAGCTAATTTTTTTACGCCCACCCGGAGTTTAACGATCGTATATTCCGTTAATTATTTAATCGGCAATAGACACACTTCTCAACACAAAAAGCTGCCAAAACTTTTTTTTATCTTAACAAATATTTTTGCTAATTACATACTATGTGCATGATAACCGATTATAATTTACTATAGGATTCTAATAATTTTTTTAGGTGATTTTTTTCTGTGATTCACGTGCTCCTGTGCACCATAGCTGACACGATCATCAAACATTTAACTGACATAATCGAATGATTTACCAATAAGTTACAATCGTCAAATTGTTAATGGTTGCGTTCAATACTTGAATATGTCGCGATGACGAAAAAAATCGATTAGTCGCCTATGAATAAATGCAATCGAACAACATGATTTAGTTTTTGGAAAGCCTACTATTACTTAATGGTAGTAACGTAGTTTAAGTTATTTTACTTGGCCGGACACGACTTGAACACCGCATTTTTGCTCGTATACATGGTAGCAGTTATCCCCCCCTAACCACAAATGAACACGAATTACCTTTAAATGTATTTAAATTGACTGCAATCAATGATGCGACGGTTCAATACTTCAATATATGGTTATCGTCGTCGTCATTATCACCTACCTGAGCGGGATTTTGACCTCGTCACCTTGATTGCATTGGTAGAACGGTACGCATGTGCAAGATTCACCGCCCACCGAATTTGTATTATTGTTAAGATCGACGGCGACGGTTGTGGAGCTTAAAACGATCGCGACGGCTGCTAAGGCGATCGTCATTTGAAACGCAAAAAGATCGTTTGCGATGGTACGCGATGTACTATACATACTTTAATATTATGTGTGTGCGAATTGTAATAATGCAAAAGTTTGAAAAAATTGTAAATAATTATGAAACGATCTGAGAAAAACCGTTTGCGAGTATTCTATGCACTATGAAATATACTGATATACTATGTACGAACATGCGAAATAATCATCAAATGGCATTATTAGAAACAAATATTTACAATCAACAGGTTGTGAGAGGAGAAGCGACGCGAACGACGACCGGTGAAACCGCACTGATGATCGTTAACGCACTAACGGACTAACGGACTGAATCGATCGACGGCGGTCAAATAAATTAAAAACAGAATAGTTTGTTTTTACGATTAACAATGTCTGTGGTGGTACATCACTACTACTACTACTACTACTACTACTACTACTACTACTACTACTACTACTACTACTACTACTACTACTACTGCTATTACTACTACTACTACTACTACTACTATGATCCTATATTATTGTTGTAGACTAATTCAACACGATGACCTATAGTCACTGATACACCGCGGCTAAACCTACATAATATATATTTATATATATATATATATATATATATATATATATATATATATATATATATATAAGTGTCCATACTGCGCTCGCGTACCTAATCATTGTGTTCTGTAATATTACCGATCGACCGATTCTTTTTCCTACAATCATTCTCTCGATTAATTAATCAGTATTTGAGTAAAAATATGTTTTTTTTTTGTATTATTATTATTTTTTAATCTATAATTTCGAGTCATTATACCGCACATATTTTGCATAACCCGCCAACTTTTTATATCGTGACATGCTATTTTATTCTTCTTACATTCTTCTTATATTCTTTAGCATTTATGCGTTATAGAAAAATAACAAAAATAATTACTCGTATAAACGAATATCGTTCTACGATCGATGGGGACTGTTAACCGGTTGGTATACCGCAAACGAATCCAATGTAACCATTATGTTTTGTACTGTTTATAATTAAATATTAAAAAGATACTTTGCTTTTGTATCGTTCATATAACTTGTTTATAACACACAACAATTCTTAAACATGTACATACCATTCCTTAACACATTGATATGGATTGAGTTTATTTTATACAGCGGCAAATTACAATTAGAAACATTTTTGAAAAAATTGATCAATGAAAATTGAATATCGAACCGTTAATTGATTGGATATAATTCGTAATTATTGTACCTACACTATCGACTCCGCACAGTAACACTAGAGCAGTATTGAAGTTCGTAAAATCTTGTTCATTTTATTCGCCGATCAATACGATTTTTCCGTGTTTAAATGATGGATAGTTAAAATTCGTGATTTTTAAGATACATGCAAAGCAGCAATAACCTATACCAGCATTCTCTCAATTCGTTGGAAGTATTCGTCGTATGCAGTGTATCACGTATCCGTAAACAAATTTATGTATGCGTAGGTTTATCGTGTACTTATCGATACGCGAACGTGTTTTGCTTACAGATTAATTATCATTGGCGTGTCTTGTGTACCGTTGTACTTATAAATTTATGTCAGGTCTAACTGTCTTAGAATAGGAAAAAATAGTTAAATTCTTTATACTTACATACAATGTGCGCTGTGAATAAAACGCAGGAAGTCAATAACTATAAAATAATAGCAATCGCCGTATTATGACAAGCCGACACTTTGATCATATTAAATATCAACTGTTAGTTATTTCATAGAGGCTCTAGACACCAAAATTAAGAATTAAAAAAAATATTTTTGTTAAAAAACAAATATACAAATTTGCTGAAAATTGAAGAATTCTCAAGTCATTCTTAATTTTCAATCGTATCAGATGGGTTTATATACTTAGAAATCAAGGAACAGATGATACGCTTAAAATATTTAAATACATATTCTTTGTGTTCTTTTAATTTAAATATATTATTATATTCAACATCAAATGACTTTGAAATTATAAAATAATAATTATTATTCCAACAGTGTGTAATCGTATATGTCTTACAAAAACTAATATTTTAACTTTTTTTTCGGATACATTAATATATATTTATACATAAAATAAATGTGTTTATTATATATATATATATATATATAGAATACAGATAAATAAACAAAAATATGTAATAAATTATATGAATAATATATAAAAAATAAACGTTAAGATAATTTGTTTAGTTTATTAGATAGGTAATAAAATTATATAATATTATAAAAAGTATTAAAAATATTTTAGCTCTTGATATCATTGCATTTATATAATATGTATATATTTATGTATTATGTTATGATTTTTAATATTTTAATTTTTGAGTGTGAAAGTTGGAAGAGAAGAAAATGTAATTTACAATAAACCATGTGGCTAATTTTATAAAATCACTTATTTCATCTCATTCTACTAGTATAGAGTATAGTACCACAATACCTATTTTATTTGCAAATAACTCATAAACGATGATTTTGTATTACATATCGTTGTTGTAGCAAACAGAAAGGGGTATGTTACGTTTCTGTGCGCAATTCGATTTTGTGTACCAGGACCGCAGCGATACGACACCCAGTGTTTGGCTCGTCTAGCTGTAAACTTTATGTTTTACATGTGTGTAGATAAATGTGTTGAGTAGTAATAGAAATAATCGAATGATTTCAACTATCGAGATAAAAGTAAACGAAGATATGTTAATAATCGAAATTCACTCAGTTAAAAGAATCGAAATTATTTACTTGATTAAAAAAATCGAAATATTATTATAATTCTCTTGATTGAAATAATTGGTCAATATATATGAAACCAACAGTCGATTTATTTATACAAAAATAAACACTTTGTTAAAAAGAATGCACAGTACCTAAGATTTTTATTTTATTTTAATAATGCTAATCTATGATTACATTCAAACATTATTTTTTAAAAATAAAATAAAATATATATTAAACTAAAATTCTTATTTACGTTAGAAATAAAGATATTCATTATTATTAAACCAATATATTTGAATGTATTCCCACAAGTGATATATTATATTTAACGTATGTAAATGGATATGTAGCCAATTAACTTGTATGGTCTTGTAAACATATACAGATTAATTATACTTATTTTATTTTCCTCAGATATAGGTAATTAAAATTGTAACTACTACTTTTCCATTTTTTAATTTTTTTATAACGTCACCACCTTTGAAAATAATATTTTTCATTTACTCATATTTTATCATCGTGAACCTCGTTATCGATAACTAAGGTATTATGTATGTATGTATTTACTGACGCTTTATGTTCTACAAAGAATTCATTATATAAAATACCGTCATTTAGTATAAGAAAGTTTGGATATACTATATCAAATTCTACGTTTAAATATATATCATTAATTTGAATTGGAATTATTATTTTCTCTATTCTTTTTAATATTATTTTAGATTCTGAACGGAGTGATGGAATCTATTGGTTTTACAATGATGTGTGTTTTTTTTTTTTTTATTTTTTTTTTTTTTTTGTGTCTGACGACATCTTTTTTGGCAGTAAAAATGCTTCGATTTGCTTATGTAGCAACTTTTCTGAAAGGAAAGAGAATCTAGTTGGTACTTTGGGGGGTCAAAAGTAAAAAATTTTCAATATTTTTTAAATGCGACGGGAAAAACCCTAAAAAAATAAGGGAGAAACGGGAGTTTTTACGCAAAACCAGTTTTCGACAAAATCAAAGTTTTTATTTTGCTATAACTCAAAAACTAATCGATGTAAATACTTGAAATTTTCACCAAATGTTTAGAATAGCGTTCTCTATACACCGTTAAATTTTCAAAGTATTTTTACTTTTATTGAGCTATTTATAGACAATTGAAATTTTCAATTTTTTTAATTTCTTTTTTTTAAAATAACGATAAAATTTTTTTGGCTGCCCAGAAAATCTTGAAAATTTAATACAAGGTTTCTTATAAGTTGTTCCTTAACTGATAAAAAAAAATCTAAAATCGTAAGTCACAATTTTTTTTTATAAGTGCTCAAAGTTCCAATTTATACGAAATATGTAAAAATCACGATAATTTACAAGTTATTTTGTAGATAAAAATTCATAAATTTTTTTCTGTTCATACTTAAGGTTCAAAATTTTAACACTAGGTTATCTATAAGCTACTCTTCAAAAATCTTTAAAAAAATTTCTACCGGACTAAAAGGAAAAAATTTTATGACTGTTTGAAATTTAAATATTTACGAAATTGCATAAAATAGCGATTTATTCTCAGACGATTTTAAATATTTGTTATAATTCAAAAATTATAAGTCGCAGATTTTTGAAATTTCTACCAGCTGTTAAGATTGGTATTTCTTTTATGCAATATTTTTTTCAAAATATTATATTGATTTTTAAGCCACTTGTAGGCATTTAAAATATTCGATTTTTTTACATTTTATTTTTATAATCGGTGATAAAAAAAAATTGGATATTACAAAATACTTGAAAATTTAATCGAAGATTACACAGAAGTAATTCTTAATGTCATTCAAAAATTATTAAAATCCATAGGCACAATTTTTTTTTATAAGCGTTTGAACAGCGAATTTCGACATAAAATTACGTGTAAAATATAATATATAGTAGAATGTTCTAGACTAACAAACTATATCGCTGTATGCAACTGCCAACCCATCCTAATTGAAAAATATATTTATCGTTTCAAAATAAAATATACTTTTTACAATGTTTATAAATAATAATGTATTATATCCTAGACAAATATATGAACTTCGTTCAGAATCGTTATTCGTATACAATGATATCTATCATTGCATTCAAATTTAACAAATCCATTATAATAATGACCTATTCCATAAGCGAGGTGCACTCCACCCCTAACTGTACAGCAGAGCGAGGCCCATCCGGTTTTTCTTTTTTTTTTTTATTAGAAATAAGGCTTCAACATCTCAGGTTATTAGCCTGACATACATTAAATGTAACAGTTGACAAAATATTTTGGGACTTAATATTTAAAGGAAAAAAAAATTTTTACATTTTTAAAATTTATTTATAAGATTTATTTCAGTTAAGAATGTAATGATTTTGATGGTGTTATTTTCATTTAGTGCTTCTTCCATGTTGGGAGGTATATTTAGGAAGTTCCTTATATCCCGGTACTTCGTGCATTCTTGAATTATGTGGTGAATTGAAAGGTCAGTGTGGCATTCATCATAATTG
This sequence comes from Sipha maydis, assembly GCA_034509805.1. Classification (NCBI taxonomy): domain Eukaryota; kingdom Metazoa; phylum Arthropoda; class Insecta; order Hemiptera; family Aphididae; genus Sipha; species Sipha maydis. The sequence continues at coordinate 106,598 of JASXSY010001276.1, read as the reverse complement.
GGTGGCGGATTTTTGTTGATGAGAAAAGAGTGTGTTAGGGGTGAGTGACCGATTTTGCATCTTCTGATGACGACTTCCTGTCGTCTGTTAAGATTGAAGTGTGGGGTCCATTTTTTTATATATTTTTTAATTGTTTTAAGTTTATCGGATGGATGAATGGTATCCCAATACTTTTGCCATCTAGAGTAAGTTTTGTGTTTGATGGATGATTTGATGTCATTTGTCGGTAATTCGGAGATTGTTGGATGGGGAATGATTCTAATTGCGAGGTCAGCTGCCTTGTCAGCACAGCTAACCGATGTGGGAAGGTACCCACATAAATTCGATGTTTTGGAGTTGAGATTAATATCTTTTGTATATTTTGAGAATATTCATTTGAAGGTAGAGGATTTTGAAGAGCGAGTAGGGCACTGAGTGAGTCGCTTAATATTAGAATGTGGTTTGAGGTCATCGTCTTGGTAAAAATGATTGCTTCATAAATGGCTTGAGTTTCTGCTGAGAATATACAAGTTTCAGGTGGGAGCTTGTGAAGGAGTGTGATGAGATTGCAAAGCCGACGCCTTGAGTGGATTTGGATGCATCCGTATATATTTTGGTGAATTGTGGGTACTTGTCTTGGATGATTTCATGGAATTTTGAAGTGATAATATTAGGATTTGTGTCATATTTGCTTTGTTGTAGCAGCTCAGTATTGATTTTAATTTGCCAGAGCCCAGTGGGATGATTCGGATATGTGATTTTGTTTTTAACAGATGTGTGTATATCGAGTTTGTTGATCAGTTGACAGAGATGTTTTAGATTAATGGTAGGAGATTTTTAGTTGGGATCGTCCTATTTGTAACTTTGTTACTGAAAAATTTATTGTATCCTATTTGGTTAGGGGTATTTTTTTTTTTTATTCCATAGTTTAGGAGTTCTTTTCTCTGAGTAAATTGAGGGGAAGTTCTCCAGCATAGCATAGGATGCTGTTGGTGGGATTAGTTCTAAAGGCTCCAATTGATAAGCGAATCCCTTCGTTATGGATTGGATCTAATATTTTTAAGAGATTTTCTTTGGCTGAAATGAAGATTTGGATAAAATAAGAGATTTATAAACTGTATTGAGTGATTTTGTGTTGGCACTCCAAAATATATAAATATATTATATATTTATATATTATTTATAAAAGAGTAGCTTATAGATAACCTAGTGTTAAAATTTTGAACCTTAAGTATGAACAGAAAAAATTTTATGAATTTTTATCTTCAAAATAACTTGCAAATTATTGTGATTTTTACACATTTTATACAAATTTGAGCATTAAGGGCTTATATAATAAATTTGAGTAAATCGATCACCGATATTTTTTAGTTACGATAAGTTTAACTTATTATAAACCTTGTATTAAATTTTCAAGAGTTTTCGGTCAACCAATTAAATTTTATAGATGTTTAAAAACAAAAATTTTACAAAAGTCGAAAATTTAAATTGTCTATAAATAAGTCAAAATATGTCAAAATACTTTGAAAACTTAACCATGTATAGAAAACGTCAATATAAAGATTTGATGACAATTTCAAGTTGTTGCAATTTTTGGTTTTTGAGTTTAAGCATTTAAAAAAAATGTAATTTGTAAAAACGTGATTTTGCGTAAAATTTTCCGTTTTTTCGTAATTTTTTATCGTTTTTTTCGATTTTTTTAAAAAGTATAGAAAAGTTGGATTTTTGACTAGCCAAAGTACCATCGACATTCACTTTTCTTGCAGAAAAGTTGCTGCTTAAGCAAATCGAAGCTTTTTTACTGCCAAAAATGGTGTCGTCAGACAAAAAAAATAAAAAATTAAAATAAAAAAAATAAAAATAAAAAAAACCGGATGGGCCTCGCTCTGCTGTACACTTGGGGGTGAAGTGCGACTCTTCATAGGATAATGGATTTGTTAAATTTGAATTCGATGATAGGTATCATTGTATACGAAAAACGATTCTGAACGGAGATGATATGTTTGTCTAGAATATAATACAATGTTATTTATAAATATTGTAATAAGTATATTTTATTTTGAAACGAAAAATTTTACATAAATCGAAAATTTAAATTGTCTATAAATAAGTCAAAATACATCAAAATACTTTGAAAACATAACCATGTATAAAGAACGTCAATATAAAGATTTGGTGAATATTTCAAGTTGTTGCGGTTTTTCGTTTTTGAGTTAGAGCATTTAAAAAAAAACCGATATCATTTGTCAGTCTAGAATATTATACATTATATTATATTTAACATGTAATTTTATGTCGATATTCGCTGTTCAAACGCTTATAAAAAAAAATTGTGCCTATGGATTTTAATAATTTTTGAATTATTAATCTTGTATACAATCTTCTATTAAATTTTCAAGTATTTTGTACGAGCCAAATTTTTTATTTTTTATTTTTTATCACCGATTATAAAAATAAATAGTAAAAAAATCGAATATTTTAAATGCCTGTAAATGGCTTAAAAATCAATATAATATTTTGAAAAAAATTTGACATAAAGGAAATACCTATCTTAACAGCTGGTAAAAATTTCAAAAATCTGCATCTTATACTTTTTGAATTATAACAAATATTTAAAATCGTCTGAGAATAAATCGCTATTTTATGCAATTTCGTAAATATTTAAATTTCAAACAGTATTTTGTTGGAGCCAAATTTTTTTTATCACCGATTATAAAAAAAAAATGTAAAAAAATCGAATATTTTAAATGCCTAAAATTTATGAATTTTTATCTACAAAATAACTTGTAAATTATCGTGATTTTTACATATTTCGTATAAATTGGAACTTTGAGCACTTATAAAAAAAAATTGTGACTTACGATTTTAGATTTTTTTTTATCAGTTAAGGAACAACTTATAAGAAACCTTGTATTAAATTTTCAAGATTTTCTGGGCAGCCAAAAAAATTTTATCGTTATTTTAAAAAAAAGAAATTAAAAAAATTGAAAATTTCAATTGTCTATAAATAGCTCAATAAAAGTAAAAATACTTTGAAAATTTAACGGTGTATAGAGAACGCTATTCTAAACATTTGGTGAAAATTTCAAGTATTTACATCGATTAGTTTTTGAGTTATAGCAAAATAAAAACTTTGATTTTGTCGAAAACTGGTTTTGCGTAAAAACTCCCGTTTCTCCCTTATTTTTTTAGGGTTTTTCCCGTCGCATTTAAAAATATTGAAAATTTTTTACTTTTGACCCCCCAAAGTACCAACTAGATTCTCTTTCCTTTCAGAAAAGTTGCTACATAAGCAAATCGAAGCATTTTTACTGCCAAAAAAGATGTCGTCAGACACAAAAAAAAAAAAAAAATAAAAAAAAAAAAAACACACATCATTGTAAAACCAATAGATTCCATCACTCCGTTCAGAATCTAAAATAATATTAAAAAGAATAGAGAAAATAATAATTCCAATTCAAATTAATGATATATATTTAAACGTAGAATTTGATATAGTATATCCAAACTTTCTTATACTAAATGACGGTATTTTATATAATGAATTCTTTGTAGAACATAAAGCGTCAGTAAATACATACATACATAATACCTTAGTTATCGATAACGAGGTTCACGATGATAAAATATGAGTAAATGAAAAATATTATTTTCAAAGGTGGTGACGTTATAAAAAAATTAAAAAATGGAAAAGTAGTAGTTACAATTTTAATTACCTATATCTGAGGAAAATAAAATAAGTATAATTAATCTGTATATGTTTACAAGACCATACAAGTTAATTGGCTACATATCCATTTACATACGTTAAATATAATATATCACTTGTGGGAATACATTCAAATATATTGGTTTAATAATAATGAATATCTTTATTTCTAACGTAAATAAGAATTTTAGTTTAATATATATTTTATTTTATTTTTAAAAAATAATGTTTGAATGTAATCATAGATTAGCATTATTAAAATAAAATAAAAATCTTAGGTACTGTGCATTCTTTTTAACAAAGTGTTTATTTTTGTATAAATAAATCGACTGTTGGTTTCATATATATTGACCAATTATTTCAATCAAGAGAATTATAATAATATTTCGATTTTTTTAATCAAGTAAATAATTTCGATTCTTTTAACTGAGTGAATTTCGATTATTAACATATCTTCGTTTACTTTTATCTCGATAGTTGAAATCATTCGATTATTTACTCAACACATTTATCTACACACATGTAAAACATAAAGTTTACAGCTAGACGAGCCAAACACTGGGTGTCGTATCGCTGCGGTCCTGGTACACAAAATCGAATTGCGCACAGAAACGTAACATACCCCTTTCTGTTTGCTACAACAACGATACAAAATCATCGTTTATGAGTTATTTGCAAATAAAATAGGTATTGTGGTTACTATACTCTATACTAGTAGAATGAGATGAAATAAGTGATTTTATAAAATTAGCCACATGGTTTATTGTAAATTACATTTTCTTCTCTTCCAACTTTCACACTCAAAAATTAAAATATTAAAAATCATAACATAATACATAAATATTATATAAATGCAATGATATCAAGAGCTAAAATATTTTTAATACTTTTTATAATTTTTATAATTTTAATACAATACAAAAGTACCAACTAGATTCACTTTCCTTTCAGAAAAGTTGCTACATAAGCAAATCGAAGCATTTTTACTGCCAAAAAAGGTGTCGTCAAACACAAAAAAAAAAATAAATAAAAAAAACACACATCATTATAAAATCAATACATCTTCACTCCGTTCAGAATCTAAAAAATGAATTATTTATATCAATAAAATAATATTGGATATCGACCATAAGACAAGGGTGGATTCCGTATCTTTTTACGGTCGGGGCACTTCATAGAATAAATGATGCAATATAGTTGATCTTAGGCATATGCAGGGATGTTTGGGGGGGGGGGGTCTTTAACTCCTCCAAAAAAAAATAATGTAACAATATTGTACTAAAACTGCTAACATTTACTTGCATTGTCTATTATTAAGTTATTCTAGGTATAATTTATTTTTAATATTATTTTTTTCTGACGTGGACGGTATTTGGCTCAGCACCCTAGAAGGGTCTGAATTGATTAATTGATCTCCCTGAAATTAACCCAGATTATAAGGACACGTGATGATGAGATTCACTAAACTTACACTACTGTAACGTGGTCGGGGTGACCAGTAAGATATATGATATTCAGGGAGGGTTTTCTGGTCCCTTTGAATATATTTAACCGTAGCTTTGGGAACAGAAAGTCAGGATCTTAATATTACAAATAAATGTAGATTGGTTCAGATAATTATTATAGTTTAATACGTAAAATACCTTATAAGAATGGACTTACGGAGTTCGGCTATCTCGGATGGACGTCGTGGCCGAACTAACTGTGTCTTACATATTCGGCTTTAGTCATCGGATTTACAATATTATACATATTGTGATATATGACCCAGTTAGCTCATAATGTCCACTTAGCAATATATATAATACAAATGTATATAATAGTAATATACATATACATACATATATATATATATATAATATATATATATATATATATATATATATATATATATATATATATACATATACATATATATACATATATACATAATACATATTATATATATACATACATATATATATAATACATATTATATATAATTATGTAACAATTATACACTACCATCACTGCGATTTGGTATATCATGAAGATTTACTTGTTTTTTGTAACGTCCCCTCTTTATCCTCTCCTTCTATGTGGGTTTCCGTTAAAGTTAAGTTTATTTTCTACGAGGTCTCGGGGACTCAACCTCGGTGTGTGATACTCAAATGTTATGGAACAGGGTTACCTCAAATAATTTACAAAACTGCATGTATAATATATTATAATATAAATAAATACGTTACTGAAATCTGACAATGAATATTTATTTGAATAGGGTTGGTGGGCACTGAGATAAGTGTTGTCTTGATGAAGATCTTGATTGGTGTCCGATTGATGGTCTTCGGTTCACTCCTCGACTGCGTTGACTCTACTCGTTGCTCTTCGTCTTGCTATTCTATACCGTCTTATATCCATGCCGGCAAATCCCTTAGTTAGCATTTATTATTGTCATTCATTTGACGTTTCGCACACTCAACATATTAGCCATATTGTCCTACTTAATGAGCAATGTACGATTTTTATAAACAACAATCGTTACATGTACCCCTTGTCCATTTAAATCTGGACCCCAGATTTGGGAAGTAAACACAATGGAAACCGTGTTGGTGGTAATGATTTAGGTGTTGTAATTTGCGGTTTGTCCATTTGAAGAAAATAGCGGTACTCCAACCGCCTCCGACTGCTAAATATTCTTCTGGACCAAGTCATTGGATAAACAATTTGCTTCAGTGCCGAATTATTTTAATTGTAACTTCTCTTGGCTAACTGATGTTGGACTCGTATTGACGCTTATTACAACAGGCTACGTCTAGGCAAATTCGTGACATTTGAAAAAAACCTCCCTCGGGATTTTGACATGAATTATAATGAGTAGTAAATAGGTGAACAAATCTTCCTTCCTTCGTTAATGACACCCTTCCTTTCTCCATAAAGGACACCCACGGTTGTCCTCATTTACTCCTTTCTTTTTTAACATTTTCAATCATTTAACATACGTTTTACAACTATTACAAATTTTCAACAAATAATTTTATAAATATTTTTCATTATTTTTAACATACCTGAACATTTTTTTTTTTTTTTCATTTTTCATAATTTTTCAACAAATTTTCTACAGATTATTTTTATAACATTTTTCATCAATTATCATTATTATTACTACAATTTTTTTCTCCTCTGACATAATACAATTATCATTCTTATAGTATAAATCACATAATTTTTTAAACAATTTTTTTTTTTTTTACATTTTTCATAAATTTTCAACAAATTTTCTACAATTTATTTTTATAACATTTTTCATCAATTATTATTATTATTATTACAATTTTTTTTCTCTGACATAATACAATTATCATTCTTATAATATAAATCACATAATTTTTTAAAATTATTTAACATTTTAAACAATTTAATTTTTAACAGTAAAAATAATCCCAAATCCCAATTTAATATAATAATTAAATATATAATAATACAATAATTCGACGGTACTTCATTAATATTGATAAACAATATTAATGAGTGCTATTGTATCCTAACTCGTTAGTGCAGTATATGTTACCCTCCAACCCCAATATTATTTGAAATAAATAATATTGTGTGGAATAGTAACATAATATTGCAAAACGTCACATACATATACATACATATATATAAATATACATATATACATTTATACATATATACACACACACACACACACACAAACATACATATACATACATATAAATATATATATATTTTTTTTTTTTTTTATATATTATAATTTAAATTTTCAGTTTAAGGGGCTGTAGACGATGCAAAAAATCACGTAAAACAGGCCATAAGCTAGACAAAACTGTGGGACTTTGGCTTGATGGATTTTAATTTTGAAAACAAATTGAAAATCTTCAACACCTTAACTAAAGCTTGATCGAAGGAATTTTCATTATTACAAAAATTAATGGTTTACTTAAATATATAAAATACATAAATTATTGTTTTCTTAAATTGTCAATATCTTATTGCTTGATTAAAGTATAACATACAATTTCTAGTTCCTGTTGGTTTATTCCTATATTCGACAGTTATATTTTTATTTTTTGAACAGCATTTCTTTACATTTTTTATTAAAATGTGAAGTACGATATAACCCACTATACCCGAAATCAAGTATAACACATATTGGTGTAAATATATATTATCAATAATTTTATTATTTCCAAGTTTTTTGTCTATGTCATTTATTATCGAATCTAAATTATAAAAGAATTTGTGTAATTCGTGCAATTGTGGTACTGTGTAATTTAATAATGCAATTGGTAATAATTTGGAATTTTTAATTTTTTTTATTTTCATACTTATGTCCGTAATGTTAATTAATGGAAAATTTGAATGAAAGAATGTGTTGATTCGTTTTTCAGTAGTTTTTGTAGGTTTTAACACTGTCGTTGGTGTATATAGTATACACGTGTCCGGGATTGTAAGTATTCCTGCCCCTTGTATAGTATGATGTGTAGTCTCATGAGAACATGCTAGCGTTACAGTTGTAATCATTGCTACCCAATATATAAATTGATTGGAACTACTTAATTTTTTAAAATAATTATCATTAAACATTTTGTAACCAACTGTACACTGTTTTGGTAATTTTGATGAATTTATTGCACTGAATAATTGAATTTCGCATAATTGATGGTTTTTTGTAAATATTGGAACTTGTAAGAAATAAGATAGTCCGTTCGATAAAACTGTACATTTCTGCATTTCTGTCTCTGTAAAACTTATAAAATGTTGGTTGTCTTTAACAACTGCTAAATATGGATTTTGAGGTTTAATAAAAATGAATTGGAAATTTGTAATTTCGATAGGCATAGGCCACACTCGAAATAATGTGTAATCTGTTGGATCGTATAGTGGGAAAGTTAGTATAAAGAGTACTTGGTAGTTATAAAATCTAGTTTTAATTTTTACAAGTTTTAAAAATTCATCAATAGCTGTATCTATAATTATATCTACCGGCAGAATTTGTGCGATAGGTAATGTTTTTTGAATATTTTCTAATATCTCTAATAATTGCGTATTTTTTAATATTATGGGGTGAAATATATTTTGTCTAGCCAAAATTAATGAATCTATTATTTCTTCGATCTCAAAAGAAAATTCCGTTAGCAAAATATTAAAATTCACTATGTAATTAATTAGTTGTTGATCAATCTCTAGTTCAATTAAATCATTGTATTTATTTTTTATTTTATTTATAAGTGTGTTATATTCATTTTGGACCTTAATAAAATTTTGTGAAATTGTAGACGATATATTAGATATTTGATTGATTGTTGATTGTACTAATTTCGTTTGATTTTTCATTATTTTTAATGTGTAATCATTTTTATTTGTATATGTTTTTATAGACTCTTGTATTTTTTTATACCCCTCATCGTCTACTACTCAAAAAGCCCAGTTTTCAAATGTTCCTTTTACATTCATTAATGCCCTTCGTGCTCGATTTTTTTGTAAGGACATTAGCACTGAGTATCGTTTATTAAGTTCATTTTTTGCTAGCTTTAAAGTTAAGTTGTATTTTTTACAAATTATTGAAATATTATGTTTATTAATTTTACATAAATCATTAGTATTTACTAACATGATACTTAATTCTTCGAATTTAATATGGTATGAGGAGATATTTACGTCTGTTAATAAATTAAAACATGTTGAATATACTTTAATTTTTCCTAAAGATTCATAATAAATACCTGGACTCAAGGAACGAGGGCCTCCACCATGTAACGTCCCCTCTTTAACCTCTCCTTCTCTGTGGGTTTCCGTTAAAGTTATGTTTATTTTCTACGAGGTCTCGGGGACTCGACCTCGGTGTGTGATACTCAAATGTTATGGAACAGAGTTACCTCAAATAATTTACAAAACTGCATGTATTATATATTATAATATAAATAAATACGTTACTGAAATCTGACAATGAATATTTGAATAGGGTAGGTGGGCACTGAGGTAAGTGTAGTCTTGATGAAGATCTTGATTGGTGTCCGATTGATGGTCTTCGGTTCACTCCTCGACTGCGTTGACTCTACTCGTTGCTCCTCGTCTTGCTACTCTATACCGTTTTATATCCATGCCGGCAAATCCCTTAGTTAGCATTTATTATTGTCATTCATTTGACGTTTCGCACACTCAACATATTAGCCATATTGTCCTACTTAATGAGCAATGTACGATTTTTATAAACAACAATCGTTACATGATTCAAACTATGCGCATGTGTTGCTCTTTTTTTGAAAAAAATTAAATAATATAATTTTTTTATTTATTTTTTATTGTTCATCGAAGTTTCACGTCTTTCTGCATCGTTGTTTCATTGAATCGTCATCGTACGATTTTGACTAGTGAATAGTGTATTTATTTGTAATTAATTTGTTAATTTATTTGCAATTTCACATTTACATACAATGGATATAAAATAATTAAATTAAATAAAAAATAAAAATAATGAAATAGTTAATACTCGTAATCGTATATAAATAAAAAGTTTGTACATAGAAAAATTTAAAGTCGCAATTTTATTTACTATGTACATACTTGATGATGAATATATGATCGAAACCGGTTGACTTTACAAATATAATAATCCGGGTTTATTGTTTATTTATTATTTCTATTTATAAAATATTTGTTTATTTACTTATATATGGATATAAAATATTCCAAGGTAAGAAATAAGACCACGGTCAAAAACGACATTGAAAGAGCGAAAGTTTTATGCACGGAAAAAGTTTCAAAGGCCTGAATGCGCTATAAAATTATCATATATAATAACTAATATTCTTATAGTCAAATAGGAATTGCGTAATGTAGGCCATATACATATACTAGCTGAATTACCCGGCGTTGCCCGGAAAACTCCTTTTAGGTGTAAAACGCCTAATTATACGAAATTATATAATATTTGAAGGGTACAGGGGTAAAACGGTAGCAGTCCATTTAAAATAAGCATAATATGTTTGTATATTCGAATGTTATTGATTTTATTGATTCTTACTGTTTAATAATTTACATAAATCTCAATCGATAATTATTAAAACCAACATATTAAACACATCAGCATAAGTAGTATGAAAAGAAGAGTTCTAGAGCTCCCGCGCCCCGCCCCGCCCCATCGCCAACCCGCCGCCGACGCCACTGTGCTAACCTATCTTAATCTAACCTAACCCCCTCCCCTCCCCTGCTAAGATGATACCCTCTTCACCATGTGCCGCCGTGCAAACCTATCGTAGTCTTACATGTCCCCCCCTAATATTATACCCTCCCCTCCATACCACACCTGGAATGTATTGTTCGGGGGCTTTTACCCTACTACACCATGATATCTTTGTCTTATCAATATTATTATTATTATTTTGAATCATAGAAAGTGTATTACATTTTATTAGTTCGTAAATATTATTATACGAGTTTTTTTCATTATTCAACATTCCATTGTAACCCCAAATATACTCCTGTTTCCTAAAAAATACCTCTATTATATATCTAGATATATAAAATCCAAATACCACTTAGTCACCGATCGTTGTGGCTCAAAAACTACGTGACGTACGAACTTGAAATTTTAAATAGTGGTTCCTCTAATATTTTCATCGTGCAATAACAAAGGATTTATGAAAATAGCATTTTTAAGAGTCGAAACAGTTTTGGACTGGACGTATAAACGTTTTAGTTACCTAGGAAATATGCTAGTAGTATGAAAAGGAGAGATCTAGAGCATAATTAAACTGCCATTTATTCGCATAAACATGTGAAACTTCAGTTTTAAAAATTTGAAATGTTCTAAACAACTTATAATCACATTGTCACTAATGGGCGATATAAGTACCTCGAGGATATAAAATATCGAAATACTGGAGTATGTGATATAATAACAAAGGTATTAATAAAAACATATTTTACAAATAAAAATGTATTAAGAATTATTTGCATGCTATATAAATAATGAAATTAATCACGCTAATGATTTGGAAAGTATGAAACTTTAGTTTTAAAATTACAAATGTAGTAAACAACTTATAATCGAATTATCGCTTATGGTAATATACATATACCTCGCGGATATATAAGACCGAAATGAACGAGTAAACTTCACTCCGCTTCTGACTTTTGTATCGACACCTTTACCGGGCCAAATCGTGCAAAAGAACAGCAAGTGTGAAATTCCTCTCCACCGTGTTATCACTGTCATCCGTGTTTTATTTGAATATTATATTGTTTAAAATGTTTAACTGTGTTGTGTGTAATCAATCTTTTGCCTGCGCCGACACTTTTACGGCACATGAGAGATCTCATGCCGATCAACTCTTAGCCTGCGACATTTGTGCTAAAGTGGTGGAAACTGTTCCGGTGCCGGCTATCGCTTTTGTGAGCACGATCCAGGCCAACAATGCCGCGAATGATGATGAACAGGGTAAGAATTATTGTAATATTATTTTAAGGGAGCTATCGAAGTTATATTCTAAAACAATTTTTTTTCTGCGTTTTTAGGATTAAAACGTATTAACTCTGAAAACAGTGATAATGTTGTCGGAAAAAAGAAGGCTAGATTAAATGTCGTTCAAACCGCAGGCTTTGTCGAGCTAAAATCTGCATTTAACAAAAAAATCGTTTGGTATTATAGAAAGAATATGGAGCGCTTATCTAGTTACCCTGATTTTTTGGAATCGGTTAAAGTGGAATTAGTTGAAAAATTGAGGGGATGCTCGGCTTCAAATCCAATAAAATTTAATTTAAAACTCGAGACGACCTATAATTTGCCTAATGTAGAAAACTCATCGCAGAATAGAGCGTTCAAAACCTCGGCAAAGGAACTTTTTGTCACCAGCGATATCGAGTCCATGGAAGGTGAAGACTTTAAAAAACTTATCGGTGAAGAGGATGAGTATGCTGGAAAAGGTAGCGGGTATACATTGCAACGCATAGATGGACTTCTTTTTGATGTGTATATGTATACCCCGGTGGATGGCTCCAGCTACATTGAACTCCCGACCTCCATTCGAGCTAAAAGGGCCGTTTTGAATCCTCAGAATATTGATGCAGAGTGTTTTAAATGGGCCATTTTAGCGAAACATGTGACGGGGAGTGCTAAGCATAGAGTCGGAGCTAATTACATCTCGCACGCTGATAAATATAATTTTACAGGACTTAAATTCCCCACACCATTGAAAGACATAAAAATATTCGAGAAAAATAATTTGAATATATCGATTAATGTCTACGGTGTGAAGGAAAGTGTATTGAAATCCACTCAATGTAATACATTTCCACTGAGAGTAGCAGATATAGAAAAATCGAACCACTTTGACCTGATGTTCATAACAGAAGGTAGCAAGAGTCATTACGCCTATATTAACGATTTATCGCGCTTGGTGCGTGCACAAAAGACACAACATAATGGCATGGTTGTCTTTTGCAAGAGGTGTTTCACCACCTTTGACAACCGGGCTAACAAATTCAAATTGCACGGTCAAGAGGCTCTGGACGAGCATATAAAAGTTTGCGGTACACTCAAGCCGATTTTGCCGCAGATGCCGGGAGATGGAACAGTGTTAAAATTCGAGGGGTGGGGTAAGACGCATTGTCATCCATTTGTTATATATGCCGATTTCGAGGCACTGTTGGAAAAATGTGATGAGGAAAAAGGTAAGAACACTACAATTACGCATACACACCGTCCGATGAGCTATGGGTATTACGTAAAAGTTGTCGATTACGTGCCCATCGATTTGCTCGAAAAACATGAAATACCGCTAAAGCCGGTGATTTACTGCGTGTCGGAAACACGACAAGACGTTGCTAAGCGGTTCCTGGAAGACGTAGTTACAATCGGCACTCGTGCGAGGGAGCTATTAAAAACCAATGTAGAGATAATTATGAACGACGAAGAAAATCGTGTACATTCGGCGTGCAACAAATGCAAATTGTGTAACGAAACTTTCACCGTCTCAAACTGCAAAGTAGCCGACCACTGTCACCTGTCCGGTAAATACCGACAGGCGTTATGTAACGGCTGCAATTTAAAACTGCAATCGCCGAAATTTATTCCCTGCTACCTGCATAATTTGACAAACTACGACGCCCACTTTATTGTCACCGAATTGGGTTATGACGCAGAGTCCATCAACGTCATACCTAACAGTGAGGAGAAGTTCATATCATTTTCGAAACATATTTCGAGAGATTTCTCTATCAGATTTATAGACACGTTCCGGTTTATGGCGTCTAGTTTGTCGACGTTGGCGACGAATCTCGTAACAGATAATTTCAGCCTGTTCGCCGAGACTTCTAAAATGTTCACCGCCGCCGCCGCCGACGTGCCGCTGGTCACCAGGAAAGGTGTATACCCATATGAGTATACTGATAGTTGGGCGAAATTGGATGAGGTGACTGCACTTCCGTCGAAGCTTCAATTTTACAACGCCTTCGCTGAGGAGGCAGTCGAAGATGAAGACTACCTGCATACCGAGAATGTTTGGGCCCATTTTAATTGTCAAAACCCCGGCCAGTATAGCGATTTATATTTGAAAATCGATGTGCTATTATTGGCCGATGTTTTCGAGAATTTCCGCCGCATTTGTCTCGAGACATATAATTTGGACCCAGCGTTTATAACACGGCGCCAGGCTTCAGATTCGACTGCATGCTCAAACATACGAGGGTAAAATTGGAGCTTCTGACGGACTACGATATGCTGCTCATGTTCGAGAAAGGTAAATTAAAACAATAATTATAATAAATGTGATATTAATCGTTTAATTATGTTACAGGTATAAGCGGTGGACTGGTGCAGGCGAGCATGCGATACGCCAAGGTGAACAATTTTAAGACGCCCGATTACAACCCCAAGCAGGTTGACTCGTGGAGTTAACAAGACTGTTAGTATAAATTGATATTGTTCATGTATAATATCAATAATAAATTATTAAATACAAATATGTATACAATAGGTAATAATTTGTATGGGTGGGCCATGTCCCAATTCATGCCGCAAAGCGGCTTCAGATGGGTCGAGTCGACACTCGACGGACTCACGGGTGCGAGTGATACGTCTGAGATAGGACGGGTGTACGAGGTCGATATATCGTACCCAAAAGATCTGCACGAGTTGCATAACGATCTTCCGTTCCTGCCCGAGAACAGTGTCCCGCCCGGCTCTAAAGTAGCGAAGCTGATGACCACCATGGGACCTCGGCGGAACTACGTGGTACATTACCGAAGCCTAAAACAGGCCATGGCTAACGGGCTGAAAGTGGACAAGGTATGTCTATAAAATATATATTTTTTTTTTTCATATATTATATTTATAACATTTTACAGGTGCATAGAGTGTTGGAATTCCGGCAGTCCGCTTGGCTTGCTGATTATATTAATTTAAACACCGGAATGCGACAGAGGGCTGCGAATGATTTTGAAAAAGATTTCTATAAGTTGATGAAAAACAGCGTATTCGGTTTGTTATTTACTCTGATTATTACACATATATTTCATATTTTATATTGTTTAGTAATTAAATATGTAATATATTTTCTACAGGTAAAACAATGGAATCAGTTCGTAAACGTATGGACATGGAGTCAAGCGTATCAAGCGATAAACGTGTACAAAAATTAATCAATAAGTCGACATTTAAAGATTGCAAATATTACGGGGATAATTTGGCGGCGGTCACATTGGAAAGGAAAATCATAAAATTCGACAAGCCCATATACATCGGGTTCGCGGTATTGGACGTCAGCAAGACGTTAATGTATAACTATCATTATGACGTCGTGAAAAGACATTACAATGCCGACATAACACTAATGTATACCGATACAGGTGATTATAATACCTTTTTGAATATGCTACGTATATATATCCGAAAATATAGTATATTACATGTATATGATATTATATAATAACAATTGGTTTTTTTTTCTCTGTCACGTATTTAGAAATAGTATATATTAAAATTGTTGAAAATATATTATTTATTATTATTATTATATTATATTATTGTTATCATATTATATTATTCACACCGATAATTTTTGATTCACACATAATCCTATTATATAATAATGAATTTAAAATAAACTACATTTGAATAACAAAACCATTTTCGTTGTCGATCGTTGTCATTATCCCGCATGGGCTGTTTGCCGCTATAATGTGACGATGACGACGAGTAGGTGTGAATAGGTTCGAAAATAATATGTGGACTACGTTAATGTCATTGAGGTTATTTTGGCAGTCGATATTATTTTCTCTTTTATGATACTCGATTACACGGCGCTTCGAATAGCGATTAGATATAAGCAATTAATTAAACTATGGAAATTATGATGAAATTATACTCGTACACGATTTTCATCGAATATATATTAATGTGCTACCATTATTGGAGTCGATATTTATAAGAAGTCGATTATCATTACAATAACGACGATCCGGTACTTACAGGTTAATAGTCATGTTATTATTTTCGCTGGAGTCACTATATACATTCGTATACTAATATACCATCAATTTTTAGGCTATGGATTCTATAACAGCGATGCTGAAAAGACAGGCCAATTCTCAAAACATCTCCGTGGGAGATTGGAGGTGGGACGACCATACCCGATCGAAAAGTTCGACCTGATAGAGACCAAGTTTGGACCGACGGTCGTCGGTACACTCCAGGATGGTGTTGATAGCGCAGTAAAGGTCTTCTTCCCGAGGACCATTAAAATGACCGACGAACATATACTTACGTACAATGAGCTAGAGGTGAAAAATTTAAAATTTGTATTCAAAGGTAAACGCGGCCGAGCGTTTACCTTCGATTTCATTGAATGAACAATAAAAACATTTATCTACAAATATTTATATATATTTTTTTTTTTGCTTTAATAACACGGGTAACCTAAGGTAGAGCAATATTTCTCCTTGTCCTTAACGAGAGCTCAACTCTTTTTACCCGGCTGGTATGGTAGCCCGGTCGGTCGACTATAGAACGCGACTCATATTAGTGTATAATAAACATATATATTAGATCGACATACTTTATATTATATAGTTCGATCACCTTCCTCGTGGTGTATACACGAGTCGACTTATCAATATGATAAAAATGAAAAAATAAATAAATAAATAAAATAAAATAAAAATAATGTAAATAATACACAGTAGTAGTAATATATGGTAATTCGTCTTTATTCATCATGATGTACAGAGCAAACGTTTGGAAAAATAAATAATAATGATAATAATTAAACATTTGTGTTATACAATACAAGTCTTAGGAGTTATCAATTAGCCATTTGCGTAATGCAAACACTCTGTTCAGTGTGCATTGAGTGCGATTTAGGTTTTTGTGGTAAATGCAGCACGGTAATATTTGCTCATCGGCGGTGACACGGCATAATTGATCGAGCCGTGGACATGCTAGACGTTCGATGTTGATAACGTGTCGCGGTGGTGAGCAAATATTACCGTGCTGCATTTACCACAAAAACCTAAATCTCACTCAATACACACTGAACAGAGTGTTTGCATTACGCAAATGGCTAATTGATAACTCCTAAGACTTGTATTGTATAACACAAATGTTTAATTATTATTATTATTATTTATTTTTCCAAACGTTTGCTCTATACATCATCATCAATAAAGACGAATTACCATATACAGTGAAACCTCTATATAGTGGACAGCCACGGGGAATTAAAAATTTTCCACTATAGAGAGTTGTCCACTATAGAGAAAACCTATTACGCATACATTTATATGCGCATACATTTTTGCCGGGGAATTTAGAAGTGTCCACTATTGGGAAGGGTCCACTATTGAGAGGTTTCACTGTATTACTACTACTGTGTATTATTTACATTATTTTTATTTTATTTTATTTATTTATTTATTTTTTTCATTTTTATCATATTGATAAGTCGACTCGTGTATACACCACGACCGGGCTACCATACCAGCCGGGTAAAAATAGTTGAGCTCTCGTTAAGGACAAGGAGAAATATTGTTCTACCTTAGGTTACCCGTGTAGTTATAGCAAAAAAAAAAAATATATATATAAAAATTATATATATAAATATTTGTAGATAAATGTTTTTATTGTTCATTCAATGAAATCGAAGGTAAACGCTCGGCCGCGTTTACCTTTGAATACAAATTTTAAATTTTTCACCTCTAACTCATTGTACGTAAGTATATGTTCGTCGGTCATTCTAACGGTCCTCGGGAAGAAGACCTTTACTGCGCTATCAACACCATCCTGGAGTGTACCGACGACCGTCGGTCCAAACTTGGTCTCTATCAGGTCGAACTTTTCGATCGGGTATGGTCGTCCCACCTCCAAATCTCCCACGGAGATGTTTTGAGAATTTGCCTGTCTTTTCAGCATCGCTGTTATAGAATCCATAGCCTAAAAATTGATGGTATATTAGTATACGAATGCATATACCTGAATATAATAATATGCAAGTGTCAAGTATAGTTAATTAAATATATAGATAAACTCACTTTATGTATAAAAATGTGATACGTGTTAAATTTGATGTGGACAACGACGATGACGATAACGAGAGTGATGGTGGCGGTGCTGATGTCGTAAACGGAATCCAGTGAGCGATTCTGACTATAGTAGTAGTAGTAGTGTAGTAGTGTAGTAGTAGTAACTGTTACTGCTCTAGACTAGGCTGCACACTGTTGTCGAATACAGCAGTGCAATGGGTATTTATGCCCTGGAATAGAACCCTCTTCTTCTTCTTTTTCCGTCAATACCTCGATTTTCGATACTAACGTCGAATTTGATGTATCCCCCGAATTTTACTACTATTACACTTGAGTGTGAATGTATAATAGTGACTCCAGCGAAAATAATAACAAGACTATTAACCTGTAAGTACCGGATCGTCATTATTATAATGATAATCGAATTCTTATAAATATCGACTCCAATAATGGTAGCACATTAATATATATTCGATGAAAATCGTGTACGAGTATAATTTCATCATAATTTCCATAGTTTAATTAATTGCTTATATCTAATCGCTATTCGAAGCGCCGTGTAATCGAGTATCATAAAAGAGAAAATAATATCGTCTGCCAAAATAACCTCAATTACATTAACGTAGTCCACATATTATTTTCGAACCTATTTACAACTACTCGTCGTCGTCGTCACATTATAGCGGCAAACAGCCCATGCGGGATAATGACAACGATCGACAACGAAAATGGTTTTGTTATTCACATGTAGTTTATTTTAAATTCATTATTATATTATAGGATTATGTGTTCGGTGTGAATAATATAATATTATAACAATAATATAATATAATAATAATAATAAATAATATATTTTCAACAATTTTAATATATACTATTTCTAAATACGGCTTAAAAATAATATTTACAATAATTTATAAATTCATTTTTATTAACCACCACCACCACCACCACCACCGCCATCTCATAAATATGTTATAATTATATATAATTATAATGGTGAAATTAGGAATTACTTCGCGACAGAGGCCGATGTGCACGGGTATGAATCTGACAATTCAAGACCACACGCTTATCGTCACGCCGATTGTACGACAGCTTGTTGGTCTTGATCGTCATGATTTTATGCCCAAAAGACCGTATAGAGTTATTCTCTCTATACGGATCAAATTTACCCCCATCCACCACATCGGCCTCGGTCGCGAAGAGACATCTCTTGTGATCTTCAAACGACATGTGGTGCTTAACCACATGCCCCCTGATCCCCTTTGCCTTAATCATTACGCTATCTTTGATTCTGTCTACTTTATACGCGTACGATTTCGCTCGGAGGGCTACGAATTCCAATATAGTGCTACCGTTCGTCTCATCGGAAAAGTATCCCGGTACTTTCCGCCTCGAGTCAGTGTGACATGGAAAATCTCTTGGGAGATTGGCCGTATCCATTCTTCCCATGAGGTCGGGGCTGAGGGCGAGATCTTCATAAAAGTCCCGGGTCCGAACGTGGTAGACAAGAGAGTCTGGTGACAGAGAAAAAAAAACGAATTGTTATTATATAATATCATATACATGTAATACACTATATTTTTGGATATATACACGTAGCATATTCAAAAAGGTATTATAATCACCTGTATCGGTATACATTAGTGTTATGTCGGCATTGTAATGTCTTTTCACGTGATGTATTTCTTTTTTCCATAAATTACTTAAATTACATCAAGTCTTCATTGCAGGTGCGAAAGCAGGAAATGCTTATTTTTGGCGGAGGAGGAGGTTGAAAAATGTATACTGTGATCATTTTATAGTAAACGGATTATAACAATTTGATCCGAATTTGATAGACGGATTTCTGGGGGGTGGTGACCCCCTACACCCACCAGGTTTGACCTTACTCATTGTACTTGTATATTACTCATGGATATTCCTATTCGGAATTCGCTCCCCCCCCCTTTAACTAAGCTTCAGATCCGCCCCTGATATAATATAATATTTTCAAGTAATAATAATGTAATATACTGGTGACATATAATAATGATTATAATAAATAGTTTGAGATTCAAAAACAGATCTGGAGGAGATGTGTATAATATAATATAATATAATGTATGTATAATATTATAGTAGTTATTATACAGTTATTTTCGTACGCGTCGACTAATACGCAATTAATAACCTAATCTTGTCAAAAAAAAAAAAAATAAAAAATTGATAATAATAATGTATACTCTAAAATGGAGTTATGAAAATGGACGTTGAAGGGAAAAGAGGAAGAGGAAGACCAAAAAAGAGATGGTTGGAGATTATGGAGAATGACATGAGGGCTGTCGGTGTGTGCATAGGAGATGTGATTGACCGAGTGAAGTGGAGGTGTAGGACAAGGGTGGCCGACCCCAAATAGTTGGGAGGAAGGCGAGGCAGAAGAAGAAGAAGAAGAATGTATACTCTAAAATTGATACTACCGGTTTCGATTCGTGTTTCGTATAATGCGTGTTTGTTGAAAGGGTTTTTCGGTACGGATAGGCTTGTAAAACTGTTGAATACGCTGGTTGCAGGTGAAGTCGCATGTGATCGGCTGATGAGTGGTGACAAACAGCGATAGAGTATTTCATAATAATATGACGGCCGTGAAACGATAACGACCGCGGTAACATGGTTAATTATGGTTGTCGGCGATGAGCACTTTGAATGAATATTAAACACCGTGATAATAGACCATGTATGAGAGTATGTAAATAAAGTCTGCGTGTTATGTGTGTGTATGAATGCGCGTGGGTATGTAATGAGTACTAAGTGTATGTATTGTGTAGGAGCTTTTGTGTATTGAGTGTGTGTATGTGTGTGTGTGTGGTTAGGCACACTCGAATTTTTATTCTAAATTGGCCGCTGGCACCTTATTAGGACGTTTTACGAAACTATTAAACGCGCTACGGTCGATCTCATCAAAGTTCTTCTTCACGAAACGGTCGAGCCCGCTTCGGTCTATCTCGTCGAAGTTTTTCTTCACGAACCTGTCCAGTCCGGTGCGATCGATCTCATCGAAGTTCCTCTTTTGGCCCCCGAAAGACATACCACTGCGAACACGAAACAAATGCTATAATAATATTTCCTATTAAAACTATTGATCTTACTATTATTATTATTATTGGCTGTTTATACTTATTATAATATTATGTAGATAATACCATTGACTATAAATAGGATTATACTCAACGATAACACCTATATAACATCACGTTTAACATTATTACTATCGTGTTATAGTTATTGGTGAATATGAATTTAGACTTAATGTATACACTTTTTTACTTTTTGTATGTATAAGAAGTATGGAATTTCGTCTAGTGTATTGATTTTAATAATTACCGATTGTGATATGTATATATTTATACAGAGTGTTGCACGATAAATGTGTCAAACTTCTAGAGGTGTTTCTACACCTCAAATAGAACAAAAAAAGTCCTTGTGACCATAGTCGAATTATCAATAATAAGGGTGGTAATTTCCATGTTTGTGTTTTTTTGTTAAACGCAAGTTTGATTCATAATAATGTTCATATCTGCTAAACCGTAGGTACTACAATTAAATTGAATACATCGATGAAAAGCTCAGAAATTTGGGATTAGGAAGACATATCTTACAAGATTCCCACATGATTTTTTGGGTAAAAAAATAACACATATTTTTTATAACTTTAAAATGTCGAAATTTTAATAAAATTTCAGTTTTATCAAACAACAATTTTTTTTAAGGCAGGTGGGTGCAAATTTCAAAAAAACTTCAAAATGTTATAAGCTTTTTGACAGTGTACTCGATTCTTCGTTAAACCTTTCTGAAGGGCCGATATTCTACCTAATGTGTGAAAAAACCGGGAAAAACGTAAACAAATTCTAAGCAATAAATACAAAACCTGGTAAACTGATTTTCTTAAATTTATTACAGTTTTAAAAATGTTATTACAAGAGATTCAAAATAAGTTTATTTATCTACATTTATTGTAAAAGTTGTTCAATGTGTCCACCGTTTTGCCTCAAACAAGCACGTGCTCTCTCACGTACTTGCCTCTCAGTTACTCCTGCTGTCACCACTCTCCGCATTTCAATAGCTGCTCGAAGAATTCTTCGCCTTAGTTCTGCTTCAGAATCGACTTCCTGATGTAGACTCGTTCTCTAAGGTAACCCCAAACAAAAAAATCCATAGGAGTTAGGTCTGGAGACCTTGGAGGCCATGGAACTGTGCCTCCTCTGCCGATCCAACAAGTAAATGTTTCGTACAAGTGCTGTCTTACTGCTCTAGAGAAATGTGATGGGGCCCCATCATGTTGGTAAATCATACGTCTTCTGACTTCTAAAGGTAAGTCTTCAAGCAATCCAGGTAGTTCATTTTGAAGAAAATTTAGATATGAATTTCCACCTACTGTCCGAGGAAGTCCTAAAAATGGACCAATTAACACGCCACCGATAATGCCCATCCACACATTGATTGAAAATCTGCGTTGGAATCTTTGTTGACGTCCAGCATGGATTTTCCTGAGCATAGTGATGACTGTTATGAATGTTAAATACGCCTTCTCTTGTATACAATTTATAAATGTACTCTCATCTGTCCACATAATACTTTGGAAAAAACCACGATCCTCAACTTCATTATGAAGTAGTCATCTACAGAACTGTACACGTTTTTGATGGTCTGCGTTCTCATTTTTAAAAATTAAGCATACATGGTCTTCTAGAATCTAGATGCTCTTGATAAGTGCTATAAAAACTTCTTTCCAAATTTATTTAAACTGCTTCATACTTTTTGCTATACTACATATTACATCGTATGAACCAGAAAGAAGTTCTTCCACATTAAAAATAATCTACGACTAATCTTCGAAATTCTGTTGGCCATTTAAGTAGTACTGTAACGATTGTTACATAATTGTATATAATATGTATATTGCTGAGTGGACATTATGAGCTAACTGGGTCATATATCACATATGTATAATATTGTAAATCCGATGGCTAAGGCCAAATATGTAAAACACAGTTAGTTCGGCCACAACGTCCATCCAAGAAGCCGAACTCCGTAAGTCCATTCTTGTAAGGTATTTTACGTATTAATAAACCATTAATAATCATTTGAACCAATCTACATTTATTTGTAATCTTAAGATCTTCCTTTTTATGCTCCCAAAGCTACGGTAAAATAAATTCAAAGGGACCAGAAACCTGAATATCATATATTTAACTGGTCACCCCCGACCACGTTACATATTGGTCGGGTCAGCTCCCATTTCGCCGCCGTTTCGTTTTGCCGCGATACCATTTCGCCGAATTTATTTTTAAGTAACTCTTTTAAGTAAACTTAAGGTTACAAATTACATACTAATTAGTTATATTTATGTAATATGTATTTATGTAAAAATAGTAATAATTAGGTATCTTATATAGTCATAAATAAAAAAATCAATATTTTCATAATAAAAAAAATAATAAAAGTAATCATTTAAAATAATAAAAAATAATATAAAAAAAAAGTTTATAGTTATTGTAGTTATTATAGTTATAATAATATAGTTATTATATATTATATAAAATTATTCGTTATGTTTAATTAAGTAACTAATAAAATAATACTTTGCAGTTATCACTACGATGACACACTATTCATTCTATTTTATTTATATAATTATTGGAGATTTAGCAAACGATAACTTCAGAATTGAGATAGTATAGCACTAAGATCGTTTCAAACGATAAATATTTCTCTGTGTCTATTTATCATTTTTCAAATCACAAATTCATAACCATGTTTTAAGACAAAAATAATTTTATGCGGCGAAATGGGATACGACCATTGGTGGAGGCGCCGTAACTTTTTGGAATACAAATATTTGAGTTTGGTTCAGATTTTTCTTTAAAATTAGTTGTTAAGTTATTTTAGGTATGTGTGGTTTTAATAAAAATATATGAAAGTTAATTGAGGAAAATTTATGAGTTTTATGTATTGAAAATAATAGAGTAGGGAAATCAAAGAGTAAAAGTGTAGTCTTATTGTGAATTTATAATATTAGTATATTAAGAGTTCATGATATTTATGTAATAAAGATAATAGTGTAGGGAAATCAAAGTGTAGAAATGTAGTCTTATTGTGGATTTATTAATTTGTTATATCAAGAATTTATGAATTTTTGTGTATTGAAGATAATAGAGTAGGGAAATCAAAGAGTAAAAGTGTAGTCTTATTGTGAATTTATAATATTAGTATATTAAGAATTTATGATATTTATTTAATAAAGATAATAGTGTAGGGAAATCAAAAGAGTAAAAGTAAAAGCCTTACTGTGAATTTCTAACCATTTTATTTAAATTAAATATTAGAGTATTGAGATTTATGAATTTAATTTATTACATTTGTATAATTATTGTATTGATAACTAAGGGTAGTATAATTTTTTCTCTTCGAGTACAGATAATAAAGACTTCAATAAATAATGATATTTAATGGATAACAAATTTTACATCAAACGTAATACAAATAATCAAATAACAAAAGTAAATTCAATTAATTTATCATACCTAGATGTAAATGTTAATCCCGAAATAAACGAACAAAATCTAATACGTCTGTTACGACAGATCGAAGAGGTCGATTTAGGAAATTTTTTTTCAAATTCAAAGTTTGGAAAGTTATAATTTTCGACTAAACTCGTACAAAAATTCACACTGTGTACTCTATATGTGGTAAAAACTTTGGAAAAAGAAGAATTCAACCAATTATCAGTGGAAAAAAAAAATTTGAATTTATAATTTCACAAAAAACTTTAGCGTGGATAAATTTATTAGACAAAACTGAATTAGTTGGTTTTCTCAAATTTTGTAACATACATAGTGAAGTTACATCTACAATTGTAGAATTAAGAAATCTGTCAAAAACCACAATAAAAAATGTTAGAAACAATCAAGACCCCAACGATAGCCTTAACGAAACAGATTTAATATTTACAGACGATAGTTTACCCATAGATTTATATAACAGTACAGAACATTTAGACTCCACAGTAAAAATCAATGAAATAGATAATTTAGATGCTTTAAGTATAAGAACCAAATTAAATAATCTCCTTACCGATATACAAATAACCAATCAAACAAACGACTTAATTACTAACGTATCTACTGATAAGAATATAAATAGATTAGAGCAGGAAAAATATACAGAAATAGTAAAACCAAATTGGGACAACAAACTTTTAATAAATCCCATAAATTAAGAACCAATAAATAATAAAGTAATTAGTAGAACAGAGAAAAATTTAAACGAATCAATAAATAGTAAACAGAATAAAAAAATACCCTTTAACCAAATAGTTAACGAATACAAAAACACGTACGTCTCACCAGCCCACCCCATATGTAAAATTGATGGTTTTTCATATGCAACCTTTAGTATGCCATTTGTATGAATTTGTATGGCCATTTTCCCAATTTGTATGACCTTGGTTTTTAAGTTATAAATAAAATAAAGGGGTGGGCTGGGGTGACGTCACGCCAGCCCACCCCTTATCGGAATATGGATTTGCTCACCGTCATTCTTTTGTACGCCATTTGTATGAATTTGTATGACAACTTTCAACCCTTAATTTTGAAAACTACCCTTGGGTGGGCTGGAGTGACGTCACGCCAGCCCATCCCTTAACGGAATATGGATTTGCTAACCGTCATTCTTTTGTACGCTATTTGTATGAATTTGTATGACAACTTTCAACCCTTAATTTTTAAATCTACCTTTATCGGGTTGTAGTTTGACGTCATGTCTGCCCATTCTTTAACGGAATTCGGAATTGCTCACCAAGAATTACCTTACGAAGTTTTCAACTTTTCACCGCCATTCGTATGTATGATATTGTATTACAGGTTTCAACTATTAAATGTTGGGTCTCATGCATTTTTTTTATGCCGTTTTAATCCTGATTTTGAAATGTATGTTATTGTATGTGATGAATTGAATCCATCCAAATAATCTCAGTGCTACAAATTAATAATTTCCAAAGGTTAAGTTTTCACAAAGGTCTAAACTCTAAACTTCTATGATTTTCTCATTGTTGCTTACAACTAATGGTTCTTAGTAACTTTACTAAGAGTATCTAATAAAGTATTTAGACATACTTACATGACGATTACATATAATTAAATATACGATACATGCTATAAGTTATAATTGATAACGTATCTATTTGTTATGTGAATAAAATTAATAAATTATAATATAATAATTATAAATATAATATAATATAATTTATTATAATAAATTATATTATAATAAATATAATTATTAATTAATATATTTATATATCTGACTTACACTTGTATATTACTTGTATACATTTATATTTTCTCGTATTTATTTTCTTACTAATAAGTACGTTATAATAAAAAATTAAAATTAATAATAAAAATTAAAGATAAAAAGGTTATTACACAAACAATTTTAATAAAATAAAAGTACATATTTTTCATTATATGGTATAAACGATAAGCTCACAGGCTACTTCAGTTTCTTCATTGACTCTTGATGATTTAGACTTGAGATCGTCATAAATTTCCCATATTATCAATTATTTTTGACGGCGTCACTGCTGGTTTTCGTCCAACCATTTTGTCCAAATCCAGGATCAATTAAAATAAATTAAAATGCGAATTTCATTTGTAATTTCAATTGAATTGAAATTGAAATTGTAAATTCAACAATTTAATACAGTATTTTGTATAAAACTTATAAACTGTATATAACAATATAAAATAAAATTAATAAAATTACCTATTGGCTGTATCGATTAACAACCGTGATAATAAGAGAAAATGATAAACCACAAAAAGTTAAAATTAAACTATTATTTGACGATAAAATAATGTACAAATTGTACAGACTATAAATAACCTTCAATAATAATAACAATAGTTAAAATAAACTAGAATTATTTTCTGTTAGACCGTATTTTTCATACAGATAACAATGTATTATTAATCAGTCGCGTACCACTAATGACTAAAAATAGAACGATCCAAAATGTACCGTTAAATACATTTATTTTAAATAATAAAGCAATAAATTATTACAATATAATAATTTTTTATTTATATTTTTAAAAATAAGATATAAATTAAATAACAATCTTTGTACAGATATAAAATAATCAGAATTTATTTACGTAAGTACGCGATACTTATATATCGATGATTATGTCATATACATTAGTCGCCGCTTATTGGACTCATTTTGGGACCCGACAATTTGAGTCGATTAACCGAATGAGTCAATAAGGCGAATGACACAAAAAACTTTTAAAAATACTTAAATTTAAAAACTTAAAAAACTTAAAAGTATCTACATATTGAGATTCAAGGTATGTATAAAAATAAAAATCTAGCCATACGAAATTAAAAATAAAATAAAATGAATAAAATACATACATAATTAATAAAATAAATTAATTTTTTGATAAAAATCCATCTAATGTTGATTGGATTTTCCCTTCATCGGCCAACTTCATAATCATATCTTCATAAGATTTATATTTCTCGAATACGTCAAAATCGCCTCTCTGCTGAATCCTCTACGTAAAATTTGAAGTGCTTCTAGCATTTGTTTAGTTGATGGTGGTTTTTCATCAGGTTCCTTTTCGTCGTTATCACCAGCCACATTCTCTTTAAGCCGTTTCGACTGTATTTCATCACATATATCTTCCTCGGTAACGAGTTCGGTAGTTAGGACTACTTCGTCAATATTTATCCATTCACTATAAAGTTCAGTTGATAGGTCAGATGATAAAATGTACATATTTTCTTTATTTATCTAATTTTCAAGTGACCCCATTAACCGGTGTGTGAGTCGAATAGACGAATTTTTTGCTGTGTGTCAGTATAAGTGCGAATCGGGACCAGCCGTTTTGAGTCTACTAGGCGAATGAGTCAATTAACCGTGAGTCCAAGCGGCGACCACTGTATTATTTATTGACGTATTCCCGTGAAATTTGAGTATAACTTGGAATAATAATTAGTTATCGTGTATTTACATAGACATAAAAAAAATACACACACACGACATTGTAAAATCATCGTCAAGCTTAGATTTTAATATTTATTTTAAATTGTCTATTCTACCCAGGGCTGTCCAGAAAAGTAGGCAACGGGAACATTTAACTCCAGGTTCTAGTCCAGAAAAATTTAAAGGTTAGAAAATCTTACCTTAAAGTTCAGATTAATAAGAAATACCTACGTTTATTATTGTGATACTTGAGGGGTGTAATGAGCAGGCCCTAATTACGTAATCCTTACGTAATCATAACACATCACACCACCGGACGTCAGCATCACACCATACGGCGTGGACCAATCATAGGCAACCGATATCATCAGGCCACTTCCGAACTTGCTCACTGGACTCGGGGTTGACTCTTATTACACTTATTATGTACAGTTTACTTTATATCTATTTACAACTTAACAGTGTGTTTGTCTAGTTTAATAAAGCAAGTCAGTTAAACTTGTTATACATTTAATCTTCAAAGTGTTGTCTTCTTCTTCACCTTCACTACCCGTCGTAATCCCCTTTGGGTGCACGACAGGGGCCTAAAAATTAAAGGTGTCATACAAATTCATACAAAAGAATGACGGTGAGCAAATCCATATTCCATTAAGAGGTGGGCTGGCGTGACGTCACTCCAGCCCACCCAAGGGTAGATTTCAAAATTAAGGGTTGAAAGTTGTCATAAAAATTCATACAAATGGCGTACAAAAGAATGACGGTGAGCAAATCCATATTCCGTTAAGGGGTGGACTGGCGTGACGTCACCCCAGCCCACCCCTTTATTTTATTTATAACTTAAAAACCAAGGTCGTACAAATTGGGAAAATGGCCATACAAATTCATACAAATGGCGTACTAAAGATTGCATATGAAAAACCATCAATTTTACATATGGGGTGGGCTGGTGAGACGTACGTTACAAAAACGTAAGTCAAATAAAAAAATAAAACGCGCGTTAAATACTATATTAGAAATATAATTAAAATACATAAGAATAGAAATAGTAAACATATAGTATTATAATAAAAGTATAATGAATAGATAATTACTAAAAAAGTTAAGCCAATCAAATAGTTAAGTCTAAAAGGTACAATAAATACAATATTATTATTAAATATTTTATAAATAAGGCATAAATAATAATTCCATTTCAGAATTAATTAACATATTAATATATAAAGAAGTTGTTATTTTTAATTCGTTTTTTTTTTGTCCCCTACATCATGCAACCGGTTTTGCAATGTCAGATTTTTATTTAATATTAATAGGTGGAAACATCTATTATTATGAAATTAGAACAACGGAAACAATAACGAAAACAAACACGCGTAACGCTTATAAAAAAATACATAAACAATACAAACTAAATCAACCAATTTTTACAATAATAATAAGTTAGCACATTCATGTTATTGATACTTAAGTGAACATTAAATAAATCTCAATACACTTTTTTTTTCTTCCCTAATTCTTTACGCAAATTATAATTATTATCTGTA
Organism: Sipha maydis; assembly: GCA_034509805.1. Classification (NCBI taxonomy): domain Eukaryota; kingdom Metazoa; phylum Arthropoda; class Insecta; order Hemiptera; family Aphididae; genus Sipha; species Sipha maydis. The sequence goes on along the minus strand of JASXSY010001276.1, from coordinate 76,814 downwards.
GTGACAAAAAACAGATACAATTACTCTTACAGCAAATTTATATTAACATTACAGTTCGTTATTTTTATTATTTTACAATATGTGGAAATTTTACTTTAAAATATCGTGTATTTTATTCACATACACTTGGTTAAACATAAACGGACAACAGGAATTCAACCTAGAGGACAGAAAAATAAATAACGGACCGGGATTATACTATGAACCAATGTTTTATAATTTTTTACTAATATTTAAGACTAGTTTAGACAAAAATATAATGGCTGATGGATGATACACATACATTCTACGAAGATCAACCGAAATTCCTACGACTTATATCGATGGCTGTCGACCGACTTCCTGGGAAATCATTGACATTCGATGATCAAAAGAGGGAAAGACATCCCAAACCAGAGGGAAAACAACGACAAATTACCGAACAATACCATTTAAGATGGTCCAACATCGTTAAATATCAGACAACAAGGATGATGATTATGACATTTAACCATAGCACGTAAGGAAAATAAAGATAGGCAATCAATAATATTGGTTGTATTTTAAATATAAAAAAATATATAAATAAAAACAAAAACATAAAAATACAAATATGCCTCTGACGCGGTAGAAATACTCGCAAGCATAAATATAACTTAATTATTTTTTAAAAAAAAAAACACAATGTATAAATTATGATCTACATACCATTGTCCAAACATTTATTTTAATCATTCTAAATATTCTAAATATATTATTTAAATATATATATATATATGTGTGTGTGTGTGTGTGTGTATGTGTGTGTATATGTATATGTGTGTATGTATATATATATATATATATATATATATTTCTCTTTCTTTCTTACTATATTAGTTTAAAATACAAATTATATTAAAATTAAGAGTAGATGAATGTAAATTCAAAAAAGGAAGGGGGTAATGTAACGATTGTTACATAATTGTAATATGTATATTGCTGAGTGGACATTATGAGCTAACTGGATCATATATCACATATGTATAATATTGTAAATCCGATGGCTAAGGCCAAATATGTAAAACACAGTTAGTTCGGCCACAACGTCCATCCGAGATAGCTGAACTCCGTAAGTCCATTCTTGTAAGGTATTTTACGTATTAAACCATTAATAATCATTTGAACCAATCTACATTTATTTGTTATCTTAAGATCTTCCTTTTTATGCTCCCAAAGCTACGGTAAAATATATTCAAAGGGACCAGAAAACCCTTCCTGAATATCATATATTTAACTAGTCACCCCCGACCACGTTACAGTACAGAATATCGATTGTGAAGTCGATGTTGAAGTTTAAGTTGGAGAGTTTATTAAAATATTAGCAAAACCAAACCGTCGTACTGGCTTTATTTTATAACTATGTATACTATATTTATTTTATTATTATATATATTCTGTACTACTATTACTTCAACTTCTGTGTGTTTTTAGTCGTTTATTTATTTAATTGTTGAAACAGTTAAAAATCATTATACAGATATTTAGTGATATAAGTATCTCATAATCAGGTATATAATACGACGGTCAATGGACCTCGACACCAAATAAATCATAGGTAATGGTATTACAAGGAGTCTTACATATATTTATCAATTTAATTAATACCTAATTAACTATGTTATAATCAATGATTTAACATTGATAATTTAGAATTCCATTAAGGAAATTCATTTTTATTATCTAGAAAATTATAGGTTTTTCAAATTTATTTTTTTTATGTTGAAAACTTCATAATGGTGTGTTTAATAAAAACGAAAAGCATTTAATAATTTTATAATTCTTTTCACATTATATCAAGCCGTAAACGTAGATCGTACATAAAAAAATGTTGTTAATTTTTCTTTCCCAAAAGTATTGGTTTACGAAACTTTGTCCATATTATGCGCTCTGAAAAAATCAGATGGTTGTTTATGAACAAACGGAAATTAAAGCTGCAAATTCTAGTTTAGGGATGTTAATCGTACTCGATTTAAATTGAGGAACATATCAAAATAAATGTTTCACAACTCAAAGAGTGTCAATCAGGAATGAACGCATGTAAAAAGTCGGGTGGTGAGGTTTGAAAAAATATCATAACTTTAGTATTGTTGTTTATTAATCTTAAATAATTTAAGTACATTATTGGTAATAATATTTCGTGGGGAGGTTCTCTTTGCATCAAATAGCCCGACAGCGTAGCGGTCGCGACGAATAGTCCGGCGGCGAAGCGGTCGCGGCGAATAGTCCGGCGGCGAAAGAGTCCGCGGCGAAACGGTCTGCAGCGAAGTGGTCCGGCGGCGAACCGTTCTGCGACGAATAGATCCGCAGCGAAATGGTCGCGGCGAATTGTCTGGCGACGAAACGGTCGCGGCGAAATGTCCGGGTCCGGAATGACATGTGCACTGTACAATTTGAACGCATATTAATTACACCGTATTTGCGGTGCCGCAGCGGCAAAAAACGGACGTGTGCACCGGGCCTTAGTGAACATAGAGAGATAACATAGCATATGATTGTCAGTACGGTCTAGAAGGCCGATAACTATCAAAAATAATTTTTATTAGCTATAAATGTGCCTACAATGTAATATTTTATATCCTCCCCGTGGGAAGACCTAGATATGTCACTGATTCGAAATTTTTTATTCGTCGAAAACGCCCACGTAAGATTTTGTCGGGAAAAAGAATAAAACAAAAACTGTACATCTGTGTTACAGAAAAGACAACACATATTGAGATCGGGCAAACTACTACTAGCGATAATAATTTGCCTACGTCACCCCTTGAACATGCGACGAGGACTCGAAGCCTGTTTTTAACAATTCCAGTTTCATCAACAGTCAATTATTATTTCGGATATTTTCTGGCCTTTTGTCGGACGACCAATATCGAACCAGTTTAATACCGGTGCTTTATGATTCATATATTTTTGAAATAGTACACTGTATACATGAATAAGATTTACCCGGGTTATAAAAATGTGTACACCATCTGTTTTGGGCCTCACTCATAATATGATAGATAACATAATATGTTATATTATAACCAATGTATAAAAATAGCTGAGAAAGACATGATAAAAATTTACACCTGTGGGGAGCAGTAATTAAGTTTGAATTTGTCTACATCATATTTGTAAGAATCGTGCTTTTTATAAATGTAAAATATTAATTCTCATTTAGCTTAATTTATTAACATACACAGCATAGGCATGCGTAGACTTTAATTGCAGATGCAGCATATAAAATTAAACATCCCATTTATTGCCATCGACTAAATTATTGTTGAACAGTTAAAATGATTGATCACATTATATATAGACTGTATTATTGTTACCAAAGTAGCTATAATAGTGTAATTTTTTTTTTTGATCAGTTAACAATTGTAAACATACTTCCTTACATTAATTCACTGCTTTTTAAAACACCGACTTTTTAAAACAAGTTACAATTACCATCAGACATTATTAGTGATATTTATGATACGCAGCAACAATGAGCAACACAAAATTTATTTTTATACGTCGTGCTGGTTTTTTTCGTTTCAATTATATCCGCATGCCTCTTAGTGGCTCACGTATGACATACGTTAATATATATTTTGTACGTATGATGTATGTTTACTATAGTATATATATAAATAATATTATCTACGTTCGTGAGCAATAATAATTTCCACCGTAGGATGTGGGTAATAATTAATGACTTAATATTATTTATGTAGGTAATAATTAATGACTTTGTATTATTTATAATGGCTATCTTATTATAGATGTGTAAGAATAGTGATAAAAATACAGATTCGAAAGGAATGCATTGAATCAAATAAAAATCCTACATAAATTATCGAAAAATCCTAATGAACAAACTAATTATTACATTTGTAATGTCTAAATGGTGTTTCATAATTAATAAAATATACAAAACACATTAACGTCTATAGTCTTAATTGAAAAATGCGCATTGTAATTATATTGTTTTGTATGAATATTTTGGGCAAATACAAGTTAATGATTTTTTCATAGTTTGATTATTCATTAATATTTTATGGTTCGACCTTATTTGTATTGATTCGAGATATTATTTTCTCAATTTAGTATGAATATGTTCTATTTTTGTCCCATTGTCTTTAAGGGAATTTTTGAGACACTAAAATGCCCTGTTTTCAGAAAGTAATAAGAAATTATGATAGTCAATTAGTCGATAAATTATCATTTCTATAATATTATAATATTTAACTATCGTGTGCGCATATGGCGTGTATAAACTGTATTATAGCGATACTATAATATTATGGTTGACAACAAATAACATCGGCGCTGTCTGGTGTACCGGAATAGATAAGTACTAAAATATAAGAATACCTATTGTGACGATCGATGTATTATTACGGAAGTATTAACCAAATGTATTGTATTATACGAACACCGAATTATCAATGCTAAACAACACAAAATTATCAAATTTTTCATAATTTGTCATTTCAATATTGCAATAAATGTCAATCGTTTTCTTTACGTAGATTACATAGGTCAAAAATGAAACAAAACGATATTCAGTAGGAAATGAACAACAGTTGTCTACAATGCGCGGCAACAGCAGTACTAATCTAGTAAGCAATAAAATAAAATGAATTGAATAACATTTGGCGCGCATTTTATTTCTGAAAAACTCATACAAATCGTTCAGCGTTAAAGCGGAGGCTGATTCTAAATTGCGGACGCACGCGTTCGAATCGTTTTGTGATCACAGCTTAAACCATAAAAATACTTTATATTGTAAATAGTAATTAAACTAAAAAAATTTGTAAATAATTAATATGGAGAAGATTATTTTTGTCTCGTATTGTCTAGAAAAATATAAGGTTATCTGATATATGAATTATTACTTGAAATAAAATAATAGCTAATAATGAATTAGTATGAAGTGGTAGGGTAATTCGATACATAATTGTAGGAAACATGAAACATAACTTTTTTAAATTTGAAATGTTACATTTTCATACAAAAATTTCGAATTATATAAAAGTTAAGTAAGTACCTATATTGGAAATATTATATAATATATTATAATAATATTGCAATTATAAGTACTTATATAAATTTACGAGTGTTTGATTACACTGTTAACTGATTGTATGCTTGTGTCTATGTATAATATTATTTTTTCATACGATTGTCTAAGGAAATTACTGATTCAAGCGTTAAGACAGGACGAACAATTCGTAAGCAAAACACGCACGACACACAAGTTTTGGTCTTACAGAGTATTCGAGTTGTCATACAAAGCATTTCAGATCATTAATATATTACATTTATTATACAGAGTATTTCAGAAATTCACTATATTATAATTTAATAATTATTTGTTGTACTTTGTCAGAATTTCTCGTATAAAATATATAGTGAATTTAAAAGTAAAATAACATTTCTTTTTATTTGTAAATGGATACACGATTAAAAAGTGTATAATACCAATTTTTTATGAAAAAATAGACACTCATTTAACCAGCAGAGTATAAATATTCTATAGAATCCTTTGTAGTATTGGGCAGCGTATAAAATTGTTATACTATTTTTATAAGGCATAGCCACAATGCATTATTAAGTAAAATAAAATACATAGATAGGTATTATTTAATAGTTATAACATTAAATTGCACTGTTGATTTAATTATTATTGTACAGATTACATTTGCTCATTAATTGTATGGCTTCTCGAGTATTTCAAAGTATGAATAAGTAGCATAAAAAACATTTTGTTCAGATTTGTAGAAGACCACATTGGGTGAACATTTATCGGGCTATGGTCAGTCTGAGCATTTTGAACGAAAATATTGTTTTCGTACACACATTCATCTACAATGTACAATCATGATAATTCGGTCAAAATTCCTAAGCCCATATTCAAGTTGATATTACCGTTGAAAAAATCAAGAATCGTCGATAGCAAAATAACAATCTAAATGGGTAATTAAATTTAATGAGACTTGCGATACTAGCAAACGACCTATATGTATGTATTTTGGTGATTTATTTTTAGAATGGATATTACCGGAGTCATCTGAAACATTTTCCTGTATCAAAATAGTATCTATACTATACAAATCATTGTCAAATTGAGAATACAATTTTACAATTAATATTTCAGACTTAATTCTTAAGAATTTAATTTATTATCATAGGGAAATAATTAAAAATTTATAAATGTCAATTTTTATAATAAATAAAATGTTTAAAAAAGTGTGATAGCTATTATATATGCTATTACTATTGGTGTTCATAATCATTAAGAAATTATTACTTGATAGATATCGAATAGTCAATAAATGTAAGTGTTTTTTTATTTAAAATATTTATTTTTTTCTGTAGTTTAGTTATATATTTTTAAAATTTGACTAATGTTACTATTTTTTTTGACAGGTGAATATTTATTTTTAAAAACCGTTTATATTATTTCGTAGCCTGTATTATTAGTGCTGAAGAACGACTCACATTTAAGCAATCTAATAATTGATAATTATTATAGTTAAAAATTTCTTTTTTACAATGATATAATAGTTATCACTCCTACATTATTATTAATATTAAATACTAGTTGTTAATTAAAAAAAATATTTCAAATTGTTGTAATAGTACCCGGTGAACTGAAACATTTTGCAGTTTCAATTTAAAAAAAAATGATGAAAAATTTGTAATACAGATTAATTAATAGCACAGTAGCTATTAGGTATTATTTATTAATTATACTTGTTAAAAACAATTGTAAATATTTTGTCATTGCGATAATTTATAAAAAATGTAATTTAAATGATATGAATACTACTTGTATATGTACTACCTTCAATAAAACTAAATGTAAAATATGAATATTTTAAAAATTAAACAATTTAAAATTAAGTAAATAGTGTACTCTATTTAAATACATCTAAATAATATCGAACATCGTGCGTCAATTTGTAAAATAGTACAATAATACCTATAACCAGTGGCGGCGTGAACGGAGTTAATTTGACGCAACTGCGTCACGAAAAAAAAGTGGGTGGGTGTTGAAAGTTGACATTTGTAGTTGAGTCGAAGTTAGGAACTTGTTTTAACGTAGGTAATCAATTGAATATAAAATAAATTCATAATAATTAATAGCGCAAAAGTGATGTTAATAGATTTAATGTTGAGAATTGTCGACTGCGTCATTGAAATAATAAGTTCACGCCGCCACTGCCTATAACATTAGACAGCATTTTGCAATAGCAATATGTCTTCTAGTTACGAATAATGTATAATTTAATTTTTTATTTGGTAAATAAACATTTCTCTGACAGATTAGATGGCTGAGGGAGGGGGCTGAAACCCCTAAAGTATCACCTTTAGTTACGGTGTTGTGTTTACCTTACTCCTGAATACAAAAAATTGAAAATCGAAATATCAAATTTGATTGGTTTTATCAACTTTCGTTTGACATTGAGTACCAAACTACCTTAGTCAGCCTTTAATGCTTGAAAACAGACTTTACCAAAAAGTAAGTATCGATGTATTAATTTATATATAAAAATATATTGATTAGAAAACAAGGAAGCAATTCGACAAATAATTTGAAATGAGTAGGTATATTATGAGTAGGTATATTCTAACATTCGAAATTCGTGATAAAATATTAGTGAACGAATTAGTAGGTAAAATATAACCATCATCGAATATACAGAGACATAGTCAGGATTTTTAAATGGGAGGGACTAAACACTTTTTTGGACAAGTTACATAAAATAGTCTGATAGTTCACCATAATCTTCCCCCATACCAGTGGTTTCCGTTATAAAGTTTATCAAATTTAAAAATGTGTTTCCAGAATTTTAAAACAAAAATTTTAAGGAATATTTATTAAAATATAATTGATAATAATAATAAACTAACGGAAGTCAACTGCGATAGCATCAGCACAACATAAATATATAGTTAAATATATAGTGATTATAAAATGTAAGTATTGGACGAGTCGCGATAACCACTAAAAATACAGTAAGTAGAGATAATACGCTTGTGTATTTATCAATGACACCCATTATTCGTTAACATTTAGTTAGTACTAAAGATTTAAAATATTTAAATACAAAATAGTATTATATTAGTTTAATACATACACATGAACATGACCCACAAGGGGGGTTATAGCCCCCTTGGCTCCCCCATGACTACGCCACTACGATTATATACAATATATATATAATGTATATTTATTTATATTTATTAATTGTGATATTAATTCAATATGAAAAAAACATTTATTAATCATACCTCCTGTTCATGTTAAAATCATTAAAATCATTTAGAATCATAATATTATTATGTTTTATGTAATTATAATTGTTTTAGATTTAAAATCTGTTAAACTGTTATGTACAATAACCTACACGAGTATGTTTTAAGTGTGAACTATGAAGAGTGAACTACGTTATAATATTGTTGTTATAAAGACTCCGAAATTATAATTTTGAGTTGATACCAATTAGGATTTTAAGTAATTATATAACATTATTATAGTATCTATAAAAATAGTTCAGGTAAAATTCGTTGAACGATAAATAATTAGCATTGAAATTATTTTTAGAACGTTATTTTCCCACTTGTCGGTCGTCGGCAGAAATTTTATATTTGTAAATGATTATATTATAGCCGATGATAAAAATTAACTATCTGATATGGTGTGTTTGTGTGTGTGTATTTGTGACAATTATACTGAAAACTGTGGCATCCAAAAACTCGATGGGAATCGTGAATTAAAATTTTGAGTTTAATGTTCGTAAAATACATTCAAACATTCCGGAGTTGCACAACTATTTATTTATACTTATATTTATAAGGTAAATGTTATGGAAAATATAAGTGTCTGGAATCACAGAACGACATCCGAGAATAGTTATTTCGTAAAAACGATCAATGTTTATACAGGACAAAAGTAATATACGTGGTCAGTGTGAATCGTTAAAAGAATAATGTATAATAGGTATAATATTGCGCACCAACAGTATTGTTTACAGACAAAAGCAAAAAGAAAAAGAAAGAAATGTACATGAGACCAACTTTAAACTGTTATTTCTTAACGTTCAAATACAGAACTATACGAAAAAAAATGTCCGGAGTACGAGTTACAACATATTGTTTGTGTAATCCTTTCTCATTTCTCAGCATATTGTATTTATTTCTAAGAAACAGAAATTCAATAATCGTTTGTAGATAAAAATGATGCACATACTTACAGATTTTTCAACAGATGGAAATAATACGATTCTAAACGGGCGACTACGACTATATGTATATATAACGTATTTTACAGATGTCATGGGTTACAACGCTGACGATAATATTTTATGTGGTTCGCAACACAAGTTAATCGGTTAAAACGTTGATAAACAGACGGACATTTTCGACATGCAAACATTTGTACACGCTGTCGAGTAATATTTATGTTAACGCTGCATACACAGTATACCATACAGGATAACGCTGCCGTGGCAAAATTATTTACATTTCGTGAGATTTTACATCACAGTGTGCCCATTCTTTACTTGTACCATATGAGTCCTGATGCACATGACCAGTAGTAGCGGAACTAGGAAGGAGGTGACGGGGATTCATCCCGGGCGTAAGATTTTAGAGGGTGTAATTTTTGTAGTATATACTATTGACTACCAACATCGTTTGATATTTGAACTCTATCACTGATAATGTGTTTAAAACATAATACGTATGGTTTTATCCAATATTAGGAAAAAATTGTAGGGAAGGGTATTTGATTCTTAGTCTATGATAGAGCGTGATTTTAACATTTTCCTCGCGCGTAAAAACGTCTAATTTCGCAATAAATTGATGGTCGAAATTGTAACAATGGTATATTATTCGGTGTGCGTTTAACCAAGGGTATTATTATATCGTTAAAATACAAAGCATTGTTAAACGCGATTCAGTTACATTCGGATTTCCCGGTTTCATACATGGCTAAGATTACGCGACAACTGAACGAATGAGTAGTGCACGAAAGCACAAGCTCCAGCACGTATGCCGACCGGTCCATACTTGCCTAATCTTGACAACTTACCGATGTACGGTGCACGGAATTCAACGCAAACAAATATTGACTACATGATTTGAGCGTGTACGCAACGATTTTCCGAAACAATATTCGAAATACACAAATTATCCATCATCTATCTATCAGAATTGTTTTTTAAAATGTTTGAAGAGCAGAGTAAAGATGTGATTCGAATCACAGTTAATAAATTGATATAATTAACTACGATAAAAAAAATTAATGGTTCTGTGTGGCCAAAATTAAAAGTGCAGTCCGAAACGATGTTAAACTGCCAGATCGCGTGAATAATCTCGATTTATTAATATCGTGTTCTATCGATTACGAACCATACGAATTACATGGTATACATACATATATATTTATATAAATAAGAGGTTCATCGGTGGGCCAGCCGGTTCTGGGGAAATAAACCTGTGATAATACCCGCGATTGCGATTGCGTCCGATTCCGAACGAACGTTAACCAACAACGCCGTCCGTCGCCGCCAGGTCGCCTACTTAAAACGTTGGATTTCGGGTGTACGTCAACGTTACTCGCGTATAGACGCTCGTTAACCGGTCACAAAGAAATTTCATTTCGAATTTTCTTCTTTCCATGAACTGTTGAACTACTCCGCGGACCACGAATACATCGCGCAGCTTATTGCTACCGGCTCGTTTTTTTTCCAAGTCCATTCGCCGTTGTCGCACGCTTCCCTTTCCGACCGTCCGAGTTATTTCGTATTTGCTCGTTTGTCTGCACGCATGTCACTGCCGTCCGTCCGACATATTTATCGCACTTGATCGTAAATTGCCTTTTCCACGTTTATTTTTTTTTTTTCTTCCCCGTTTTTAACGCCGGCCGAACCGTTTTTCAATTTTTTCGCTTTAAAACGCACAACGACCCTATTCGTAAGTATTATGGTTTATTTATTTATTTTTTTATCCCAATTCATACAGAATTTTTTCACTTCGGTCTATGCGACCATGTGGTTACCGTCTAATGTCGAATGGTTCACGTAACGGTTGTTTTTTTTTTTGAAAGTTTTTCACCACGTTTTTTCAGTTACAACTAGGGTTAAGGACTTTCAGTACTTAAACATTACAAATAAAAAAAGGGAGCGTTCGAATTTATTATATTGTTGAACTTTTTTGTTATTTTAATAGTTCTATATTGTAAAACTTTTCGTTATGCATCATAATTATACACTGCATATATTGTTTTGCGACAGCTCTAGGTTAATATGTAAAAACCAAAAGTCTTCAACTTTAAATATATTAAATGCTCGGACTCTCAAGTTCCATACCCTTTTTTTAGATTTTATGAGTATGCATTTATGGTATAAAACAAGGAAGATATTCTTAAATAGTTCAGAAATCGGGAATTATATTCATGGAATATTATATTTACATTAAAAATAAAAAAGTAAACCATTTTTGAAATAACTATTAATGCCTACCTAATTATAATTAAAAAATTTTATTTTTACCTAGTTTTTGTTATTGATATTCTAAATAGATTGCACAATATATCAATAATCGAATATACTTATATTTGTCAATCCATGGGTTTTTATTTTTTTTGGGGTCTGGTTAAAAATAGTGGATGAAAACTAAAAATTAATTTATTTGACTAATGATAAATAAAAGTAATTTGACTAGTGACTCAAAGAAGTAGTTGGTAGTGTTTGTATTAAAATTGATTGTTGTTAAATTATTCATTTTAATAATTTTTTCTATAACTTCAATTTCATTCTTTTAATTCATTTAAATAGTTATTTTGTTTTTATTATTAATATATTAATTAATAATTATTAACCCGTTGGAGGCACCTATGGTGAATAAAAAATATTCTAATGGTATAATGTAGACCGTTTAGTTTTTGCTTGATTTTATTTATTACTATTTTCAATTAGGCTATCAAATTATTCATTTGACAATTATTTTTTTATTGAAATTCATTTGCTCAGTGAAATTTAGTTTTTTTTAGTACCTAATTTTTAAAACACATTAATCAATTTTCTCCATGAGCTTCAATATGTCTTGAAGTATTTAAAATCAAATTTTTAACTCTATAAGTATTTATTAGATGTATCTAATTTAAAGGAGAATTAATAAAGAACTCAGTTTTTAGATTTTAGGCTGAAATTTCTCCAATCATAATCATTCTTCTTATATTTTTATATTTTTTTTTGATGTACCTATGTACCTTAATTAAATTAAAGGTATAAATCTAGTTTAGCACCCCCTCGAATTTTCGATATTTTTCTTGTAACCTATGTATTTTGACGTGTTTAGAACGATGGTGCAAAAATAAATTGTCGGAAATGATTAGTTTTGACTTGCGAAGTTCACGATTTTCGATGTTTTACTCATGCGCGCAACGTTCTATTTTAACGCTCTTATAACAAATTATTTTTTTCGGAAACATAGGTATTTCAACGAATTTAGAACGATATTGCAAAAATAAATACAACATAACTTACCCTGTGACCTACTTGAGGTGGTGTTGCATAGCAAGTCGAGGGATATTTTCGATTTGCGGAGCATAGCGACGGCGCCGAGGAGCGCAGCGACGAGTGCCGCTAGCAAAGCATCACTGCCCACCTCGAATTTTCGGTATTTTTTTTTTGTAACCTATGTATTTTGACGAGTTTAGAACGATGGTACAAAAATAAATGGTTTTAGATTTATCACTAAAAATAAAAATGCAATAAGAGCGTTAAAATAGAGCGTTGCGCGCATGAGTAAAACATCGAAAATCGTGAACTTCGCAAGTCCATAACTTCAAAACTAATCATTTCCGACAATTTATTTTTGCACCATCGTTTTAAACTCGTCAAAATACATAGGTTACAAAAAAAAAAAATATCGAAAATTCGAGGGGGTGCTAAACTAGATTTGTTCCAAATTAAATAAATTAAAATTTATGTTAAAAATTTAATTTTTTTTTTTTGTAAATATTTTTTTATTACTATATAGCCAGCTTTGTCCATTTTTAATTGAAATTAATGAAAAGAAAAGAAATGTGAAAGGACTTGATGGATTTTTGATGAAAAAATAGTTATGTAAATTCTATGTTGTGTTCTGTTTTACTGCTCATCACTTTTAATAGTTGTGATGACCAAAGCATAACATATTAGCTTCAATAACCATTGTTTTCATTTTAATGCTATATACATTAAAAGATTAAATTTACTTTTGTGATCATATTAGTAATACTTTATCACTTATCAAATAAAAAAAACTGCTATGGTCTATGAGACAGGATTATACTAATTATAGGTTAATAATAGTTAATACGAGGTGTGGCAATTAAATAACGAGAATTTTAAACAATTTATTTAATATTTACAACGATTTATGTACATATTTCTTCAAAGTGCTCTCTTCTGAGTCTAACACACTTGGTCCAGCGTTCTTCCCATTTCTAGAAGTACTCCTAGAAGTTTCCAGAAGTAAGGTTCTCCAACACCGACGTTACAGCACGTATAATGTCCTCTAAATCCTTATAGTGATGTCCTTTCATTGATTCCTTCAACTCTGGAAATAGCCAGAAGTGGGGGAGTGATGTTATGTTCCTACTGGTCAAAAACTGTTGAACATTTAATGATGTGTGAGCAGGCGAATTGCCATGATGAAGAACCCAACCATTTTTGGCTAATTCTGGCCTCACACAAGACACTTTAACACAATCGCTTAAGAACTTCAATGTAAAATACCAAAGTCACCGTTTGTCCTTGAGGAAGAAATTCTCCACCGCCACCAACACTCAAACGTTCGAAATTTTGCTAGTGTGCAGGATTTTAGGGGCACCTGACCTTGCATTGTCTTCCGTTGATTCTCAGTTTGATGCAAAACGTTTGGCCCATTCGTACACATGTGGTTTTGATAATCAGTCAATATAGAACACATGTTGAAATTTACGATTAATTTTGACCGGTTTCTCGCCAGATTTTACTAAAAATATAATGACGACTCGTTGCCCGTTTTTCACGTCACACATTTTTCTACGTCACGACACTACACTACTAACTCTGAAAAATCGCAGAGCACAAAATATGACAGATAACTATCAAACTTGACCGAGGTGTATATAATCTCGTTAAGTTAACATTAACAAATTTTCAAAATGTCAGTATTACTACTATAGGATCTAGAAATAAATTCTCGTTATTTAATTGCCACACCTCGTATATGGCTAATGTAATAATTATAATTAGGGCCCGGATTTTTATGCAAAAATTATTGTTAAATATGCACATATTTATACACACAAAAATTCAAAAATATGCAAAATATATGCAAAAAAAAAAATTATTGTGTATTAAGAACCAAACATTAAAAAAAAATTAAAAAATTATGTATTAAGCGAAAAAAAAATATAATTTAATTATAAGTATTTAATATGTGTTTAAGTCTAGCATAAAAATGTATATTAATTATTGAAAGAGTACCAACATGATGTAACAAAAAGTGCTTTTAAATTATCAAATAGAAAACTTCTACGATTGTCACGTAACATCGCCTTATATTTTGAAAAACTTTCCACGTCTGCTGACACAATGGGCGCGTATTTGAATCAAGAAATATCTTCTGGTGACAACTCTGCAAAGTCTTCATCATCGTTTCTTATTTCTCCGCTTATAATTCCAGAAATTTTTTTTATTTGTGATAATCTGGGATTTTTTGATAATATTTCCGATAGTTTCACTTTAGCAAATGCAATACCACGTCCTCCTTCACTCAATTTATTTTCAACATTTTGAACCAATTCTAGACTTCTCCAAGATTAATACCTGATTTTTCTAGACACGCGATAGTGTCTGTTATACATTGAAAATTTGATAAAATTACCGAAAGTTCATTTTTGATCGAGTTATCATTAAATAATTGTTGTGCATTTTGAATAGACTTAGCATCATTTGAGTTAAATGTGTCGACCACTTCTTTGACTTTGTCGGAATTCTTAACATAATAAAAGGCGGCATCTTGCCACGTTCCCCATTGGGTAATAATAGGTTGTGGTGGTAAACTTAAGTTTGGATATTTTTCTTCAAAAGTACCTACCCAAGTAGGTGCTTTCAAAAAAACTTTTTTCGTATTAGATATCAACAAACCAACATTTGAGAATTTATCGCTAATAGTAGTAATAGAGTAAAATTTAAAATATTTTATTAATTATTTATAAAATATGCACATTTTATGTAATTATGCAGAAATATGCAACTTTTATGCATTTTGATGCAAATATGCAAAAATATGCAATAAAAGAAATTAATAGCAGAATCTACGTATTACGAAACGTCGAGATATTTAATTAGAATTGTTATAAGTCAAATGTAGAAGAATATGCATTTGCATAAAAATCCGGGCCCTAATTATAATCTTATACTATTATCTGGTGCTTGAATTAATATTGGAATATCAATAAATTGATATTTCAATCTTAATTATTTTAATTTTAGTTCTAATTATTACTAAGGTAAAATATTTAAATGTTAAACTATTGAAGTTTATAACAAGTGTTACTGGAGTAATTTGTTATTACATTTTTTCTAATAAAACATACAGTCTGTACACACTGATCAAATTAATTTCTTAAATATTTTTTCACCTATTTTATAATTCATACATATAGCTTATTAAATTTAGCTTGTTAATCATAAGGTGCCATTTAATGATGTTCATATGTAGTGGTTAAATTGAAGGAAAACGATTATTATACATTGTATTATTTATATTGATTTAAATACATGCTTAAGATTGTTAAATTTACAATATGTACTCTTAAGGACTGTAGTAATTGGCAATTTTTTCATTATATTTTTAATTATTTATTTTTTATTTTTCAAGGTTTTTAATAGTTAATGTAGTTTAATAAGAGGTTTATCAAGTTATGTTGCAATTAATTGATGGTTCATTTATTATTAACCTATATGGGAGATCTATTAAATAAATCAATCCAATTAATGAAATAATCTGCACTTTCAGTTTATCAAAATAGTTAAGTTACAAATTTTTTCTTTTTACACAATTAATTTAACAATGAATACATAGTGCATTATTTCCTGTATTAGATAATTTTTTCAATCGTATCAAGTTGGCTAACTAGTTTTCTTGCTGCTGTTGTAACCTAACAGAGATTGTTAATTCTGCTTGATATGTTGTTCTGGATATTTTTCCACAATGTGATTTGCATTTTGTGTGACTTGTCTGTAGTTGCATTGTGGTGCATTTCATTTATGTAGCATTTTTCCCGTTTTTCCATGATTGGTTATCCATTTCTTTTGAGGTTATTGGAAACTCTTCGTATGTTATTCAATGATATTTTATTCAGGCTATTTAGTCAGTTAATTTAGTGTTAAGGTTATAGTTTTCATTAATTATTTTTTGTGCCAGCCTTCAAAGAGGCTTATAAGATTTTAAACTTTGGTTGTGATTATTCATGTATTTATGAATTGGTAAATTTCTATTGAAGACAATGATTATTGTATTTTTATGTGTTGGATTTTTTACATATAATTTTTTATTTTTATTTTCATGTTTAAACCAAGGGTTGAGTGGGTTAAGTTAGGTTTACTTAAAATCTCGTTTGATCCCTTAACAGCCTGTCTTGATTTAAGTTAAAGAACAGTATACAGAATTTACAAAATAAACCCAATCTTAATTTTGAATATGCCATTCATACGATTCAAGCCATTTAATTTGGAATTTACGTTTATATTTTTCACTATTGTCATACGGGAAATTAAACTTAAAATCGGGTGTCCATACGTTTTACAAAATTGAAACTCTCTTCGCCATTTAGATTTTTCTTACATTCTATATAACCTCCTGTATTTAACTTAAAATATAAACATATTGAACAAGATTCAATTACCAGAGAAACAACTAATAGACTTGAAGCTGTTTGTTCTCTTTCAAGTGTTGCCATAATATTATCTTGGAAAACATTTGATGCTGATGAGACTGTATTAATGATAGATTTGATGAGCACCTAAGATTTTTTTTAAAATGCAACAATGATTATTGAGTTATTTTCATTATGTTTAGGTATTTTATTATTTTAATCAAAAATAAAGACACTTGTCAAGTGCCACCATCTTAGTATGTACGTGCAATATTAAATGTATTTATCGGACAACAAATACTACCCAATAATTTCCTATAATAGCGATAACAACTATAAGACAAAAACCGACCATTGTATTATTGGACGTCACTGTCACAAGTTTTCAGTATTTTATATTTTATATTTGATTTAAAATATCAATATCTAATATTAATCTATATATATATATATATAAACTTTAAAGTACCTTTTTATATGATCATAATCAAATTAAGTTGTTCAACATTTATAAATAGTTTTAAAAGTTTTTTTTTTTTAGGATTATAATGTCTGACGGTGAATGGGGTGATGAATCATCAAGTTCTAATAATAGAGGACGTGGCCGTGGTGGCCGCGGAGGTGGTCGTGGAAGAGGAAGTTTTAATAGAAGCACTGATTTTGAATCATCTCAAGGAGGTGATTCTTGGGGCAATGAAGGCAATAGTGGTGGTGGTGGTGGAGGAGGATGGAATGACAGGAATGACCAAGGAGATGGACCATCACGTGGTCGAGGAGGTAGAGGAGGTGGTAGGGGTAGAGGAGGTGGTAGGTCATTTGATAATAACGCTGATGATGGAAATGGTATGGGTGGTGATGGTGATCAACCTCCTGTGTCTGATAAGCCTAGACCAACATATATACCTCCAGAACTCGATGACAATGATTTTAATAGTGTTGAGGTTGGCATGAATTTTGATAAATATCAAAAAATTGAAGTGAAAGTTAGCGGTGATTCTGTTCCAACACATATAGAATCTTTCAAGAATTCAGGCTTACGTGAAGTATTGATAGAAAAATTGGAGAAATGTAAATATACCACTCCCACCCCAATTCAGAAATATGCCATTCCAGTCATAATCAATGGCAGAGATATAATGGCTAGTGCTCAAACTGGTTCTGGTAAAACTGTAAGTGTTGAAAATTCTTTATAGGTACATTTTATTTTAATTAATATTAATGTGTTGTGATTATATTATATTGAAGTATTTGATTTTTGTTGAATTAATATGTAATATATGATTATTATTTTATAGGCAGCGTTTGTTTTGCCAATTGTACATACTTTACTAAGTCAACCAATAGATTTAGTTTTTGAACGAGATTATTGTGAGCCTCAATGTATTATAATGTCTCCTACCAGGGAATTAGCTATACAAATTCGTGATGTTGTACATAAGTTAACTATAGGAACAGTTATAAAGCATTCAATTCTTTATGGTGGTACTGCTACAGGACATCAGAGAAATCAACTTGCAGTAAGAACATAAGTCTTAAATCTATTTTTTCTTATTGTTGTTATTTAACTTTTATTTTCCTAGAATGGTATTCATATTCTTGTAGCAACACCTGGACGTTTAAATGACTTTGTCGGAAGAGGAATTGTGTCTTTTAAGTCTATTAGATTTTTTGTATTAGATGAAGCTGATCGAATGTTAGATATGGGTTTTAAACCAGATATAGAAAAAATCTTGAATCATGAAACTATGGTTGATCTTGTAAGTATTTATATATAATACATAAATCAAGTAATTATATGTTAAACTTTCATAAATCAAGTATTTATATATTATATTTTAATTAATGAATTTTGTAGCATTCTAGACAAACTCTATTATTTTCTGCCACTTTGGCTGATGATATTCAAATGATGGCTAAACGTTATCTGAAACCAGACTATGTATTTATTGCTGTGGGTGAAATTGGAAGTGCTTGCAAGGATGTTAAACAAGAAATCCGAGAAGTTACAAAATTCGAAAAAAAGAAAGAACTGATTAAAGTTTTAGAATCATTAGGTAAATATTTTGAAATTACCTAATGATTGAAATAGTTGTAAACGCTTATTTATTATTTTTGTATTCTTGTTTAGGTGATTGTACGGGCACCATGGTTTTTGTAGAACAAAAAAGGAATGCTGATTTTATCGCTGCATTTTTAAGTGAAAAAGATTATCCTACTACTAGTATTCATGGTGATCGTGAACAACCTGAGAGAGAACAAGCTTTACGGGATTTTAAGAACAATAAAATGAAAATTTTAGTTGCTACTGCAGTTGCTGCCCGAGGTTTAGGTTTGTATTTTGTCCATTTATTTTTAATTTGATTTTTATCATTTTAAGTAAGATATTTTGTATGTTTTATTATTCAACATAAGAATTTGTTTAATTTTGCAACTTATTGATTCTTATATTTTTAAAAATTTTAGATATAAAAGGTGTTAACTGCGTGGTTAATTTTGATTTACCTAGCTCTATTGATGAGTATGTTCATCGAATCGGTCGAACAGGAAGATTAGGTAATTCAGGACGAGCAGTTTCATTTTATGATAGTAGTTCTGATAGTAGTCTGTCATCGGAATTAGTTAGAATTCTTAAACAAGTGAGTTTCTCTTAAAATATTTATAATTTCATTATTCTTTATTCACTATTGATTTGTAGGCTGATCAAGAAATACCCTCATTTTTGAGCGGTGGTGGTGGCCATAATGGGGGATATGGCGGAGGACAATCATTTGATGATGTTAGACAACATAACACGGTAAATTGATTTTCATATAAAAAAATTATAGCCATCATTTTCTATACTATAAGATACTTTTTAAGTTTTAAATTCATTTTTTTTATCATAAAATATTCAAAATACTGAATTTTTAAATATACTATTTAAAATCGGTACTGGCTCTTTTTAAATTAGCTTATAATTTTGTTTTAATGTATATTACATACTTGGAATTTAATTTGCAGGATAATAACGTTTCTGCCGCTGATGAAGATGCATGGTAAAATAATTGTTAACATACATTACAATTCTCATTAACTTAATTTACAAAAATATTGACTGATTAATATTATATTTTTGGATTACCTTTAAGTTGTTACTTAAATATTTTAACTCCTTGCTTAAGTTGTATTAATCAGTTGGTAATTTCTTAATTTGTATTATATTATGTATAATGACAATATTGTATATTTTTTTTATTTTGTATATTGCTGTTACAACTTAAAGTTTGCTCTTGTTTTTAGATATAAAAACAATATTTTATTAATTGCATTTTAATTTTTATTTTAACATTTATTTAGGTTAAGAGGATGTCACATTCGCATGAGTTATATGAGTTATAAACGTAATAAATAGTAAAAACTATTTTGTGCGGACAACTTTTATCTTTATTTTAGATAACATAAATTCAATAAAAGTTATTTGCTTCTAAACTTTTTGTTATTTTCATTTGTTTATAAAAAATGATTGAATAGTGTTACTAAAAAGAAAGCAGCTGTTGCACAAATAAAGTACTTAATGTGTTCTGAAAATATGGTAGTCAACAAATTTTTTGCGAAAAAAGTTGTCCTGCTCAAAGCAGTTATTACTAAGTTGTTACACGGAAACAACACATGCGAGTGTAACGTCTTCATATTCATTACGATCGATGCTAATTCTAAACTTAAAATAGTGTTAGACTACTGCTATAGTGTGTTGTAGAATTTATCAGTTTACAGTAATTTTTTTTTTTTATTCCATTGAATTTGGGTTAATCCTTATATAGAAACTGATTTTAATTGAAAGTAGTTTTCTTATTGAAGATATTTTTTCAATAATATAATAATAAAATGATTAAAAAATAGCAGTTTATACATTATATTTTGTTTGGTGTTCCCGAAATGTGTGCGATTTTCTTCATGACTGAGTTGAAATGTGTGTTTGATTTTTTCACGACAGTTGAGTAGTGTGCAAAAAATCATACATAAAATATTTGAAAATACAAAAATACATGTAATACCATATATTTGGTGTATAATCAGAAAATCATTTTTAAAACAGGTGGTATATATATTTCAGTCAAAAAATGTATAAAAAATATTGAATAAACTATACTGGCAATTTTTTGTAAGATAATTTTTCTACCAACTCCAAATGTCTCTTAATTTTATCTTCATGTTGACTTATAATATCACTGATAATCTTCCTTTTCTACTGTCATACGGCGTTTTTGTGTCAGAATTGCGCCACACATTTTGACATAAATGTCAGCTTGTACACTTTTCAAATCTTTTAAAACTAGAAAGTGTTTGGATATGAAGAGTAGAACATATTATTTAGTTTTGAATGAAACGATTCACTAGCATCAATAATAGTACGCAAGCTGTTCGACAACTCGACTCCATATTGACGACCGAAATTTGCAGCTTTGTAAAGTATAATTTTTTACAAAAAAGTTCCAAAAATCGTGTAAATTGTTGATTATTTAGTTTCATATTGATGAGATCTTCAGAAAAACATTTTTGAACTTAGGTTTAAAAAAAAAATTCAAAGGACAATTATATAAATTTTCCAGTTTCTTATTTCTTTTTAAAATTTTAACTTAAATTTTATTGATTGAATTTTTCTCCACATTGTTTGACCTAAGTGAAAACGACAGCCTTTATCTTCTACTTCCGGAAAATTTTCTAAAATTTCCGAGTGTAAAGCTTGTTTAAAATCAGAGTAAATTATACATGGTGCAAAAGTCAAATTGAATTCACTCATTTTATCTAATAAATCGGAAAATGCATTTTTATATATTTCTGTAGTTTTGTTTGTTTATACAAAAAATACTAGGTATGTTTAATTTGTATTTATGGCTCCATGAATAATTGATAAAATGGTTTGGGAAAACTTAAAACGCTAACATTTTTTTAATATTTTCATTTATTTAAAGAACGATTTGCAAATTCGTCTTATGCATGTCTATGTCTGAATATTATTATTTAAAAAATTATTGAAATTAAATTTATGACCATTAATTATTTAATGTACGGATTTTTTTTAGTTTTTTCGTTTTACATTACACTATCTCCCGTTTTAATCGTTTGTCGTTTCTGGATGCTAACTGACTGTCGAAAATAACTAATAATTCAATGTCCTTATATTATAGTCATTTTCGTATACTCATATTTAATCGCTATTTACCAGAGAAAACCCAAGTTTAGTGTATTGAATTTACTAGTAACTAGTTATATTAGGGTTGCCAACTATTAATTTAGAAAATATTGGCCCAAGTGTACAAAAAAAAAAAAAGTCATAATTTTCAGTGTCTTATAATTAATAAATTGATTAATGGCTATATTACATAATTTTAAATTAATAAATTTAATAATATTAATATTACAGAATGTAACGTTATATTTTATATTTCATCATATTATGTTATTTTATACTTGTTACGGTTAATATATTTTTTCGGTATTAGTGTTTTTATATCTGTGATATGGCGTATGGTGTAGTAAAGTAGGTAATACATGTTGTATTCAGCGTTTGATCGATTATGAGACCGATAAATTGAGTACAGTAGTGCCTACTGACGATAAAAATTAATGTCTTAACACTTTGTAAAGTTATAACTAGGACAGAGGACTTGTAGCACTAATAAAACCACTAAAAATACAAATATACGTGCACTTAAAAAATCCTTTAATATACACTTAAATATGATTAAAAATTACTTAAATTATTACACTTAAATATCACAAATATGATTTTATATTTGTTTTTGAAGCTAGTTATCTAAACAATATGTTAATTATTTAAATATTGTATAACATTAAACCGTTTTCCACATCGTACTTTAATGTCACAACACTTGCAATATTGGACTGTACCTCAGTCGAAAACACACCGACATCAAATTCAGTGCAATGAATTTTTTTGGTATTGTCATATCGGAAATGTTATAATTAGAGCTCGGATTTATATGCATTTGCATGTTTTTTAACAGAAAATAAAGCAACTAAATAAGCTACAAGTTTGAATTATAATTAATAATTATCTGAAACAAAATGTTATTTTGCATATTTTGTCATGTGTACTGCAAATTTCTGTATATTACGATTTTTCATTGCATTATAGTCGGATTCGGACTGGGTAGGGTCCGGCCCATTATCCCAGATATAATAGTGACTTTACTCTTTGATCGCAGACGTAATTAGTTGGTGGCTAGATGAAGAAGTCACAAAAATATTTTTTTTGTCTCCCCTCAAATAATATAATGACAAATTAAAAAAAAAAAAGTAATTTATATAATGAATTTATGGTTTGTTATAGATACTGAATCATTTGAGTCTTATTTTTATATTTACTATTTAGGTCGGTTCTTTACACATTGTACTTAGTGTCATTTTAATTCTATATAGTATTTTTGAGTAAAT
The DNA here is from genome assembly GCA_034509805.1 of Sipha maydis. Lineage (NCBI taxonomy): Eukaryota > Metazoa > Arthropoda > Insecta > Hemiptera > Aphididae > Sipha > Sipha maydis. Next base: position 53,461 of record JASXSY010001276.1, on the reverse strand, counting down.
ACTCGTATTATAATCAAGTGCAGTGGCGGATCTAGGATTTTTTTTATAGTGGGTGCTTTATTACATAATATCATGTCCAAAAATTTTGCTACTCGGGGAATTATTATTAATTTCTTATAAAAATACGCTAAACGGTGGGTGCTTCAGCTTCCAAGCACTTCTCCTAAATCCGCCACTGATCAAGTGTATAAAAATATAATTTCCATTCTGTTAATTTTTTATTCGAATAAAATTACCAGGTGAATTTTAATAATTTTTAAAGAATTTGTTATTGAAATTTAATATGGAAACTATGGAATTGTGATTATAGGTAGTCAATAGTTTGATTGCCATTTCTGATACATTCTTGTCATTTCTGATACATGCTTATAGCTCAAAAAAATAATAAAAACAATTTAACTTATTCCATTAAGTACAATATCTCATTATAAAAGTTTAAATAAGAAACAAAACAAGTTTTATGCCGACATCATCATGAAGGCTTATTATACACACAATATACAAGCCTTTGAACTGTAAATATTTATTAAATCTTTGCAATAAATTTAAAATTATGGTTGGTGAAACTAAAAAAAAAAAAAAAACAATACAATAATTATTATTTCATATATTCATATAGCAACAATTAATTTTGAGGAGAGCAATTATTTATTTTATTTTGAAACTGTATTGGTAAACCACAATGGCACAATTGTACAGATTTCAATAATTATAAATTCACCACGACCTGTACAAACGTTCAACGTATAAAATAAATAGTTTTAATAAAAATAAATAATTATATTTGCAATTAGTAATACGGATCGTACAGAAATACTTTTTTGACGCGAATGGGAAAACTAATGTTACTGTTTTGGGTTGCTTGTTGCGACTAGTAAAATAGCGTACCGTTTCAGTTGATTATTTTCTGCATCTTCCTTTGACTGGTCTGTCGTCGACAAGTAGATGAGCGGACGAAGTTGCAGGGCCAGTTTGACGCGGTTACATCACACACACACCTACTACGAGGCACTCGACCATAGTTATTGACTATAGTTTAAGACCGATAAACATTATTTTAAGACGCTGTCTGACGGTATCCCACGATTGTGCTCCGAATGACGTTTATGTCTCATGTAATCCTATAATGTCGCATTACTACGTTCATGTACGAATATAATCGTACCACTTACAAGGTACCTAACCGGTGTGTCGCGACACACTAGTGTGTACTACCGTGGTGTGTGTCAGCAAAATATAATTAATTGAAATTGTAGCTTTTGATATAGTTACTGTATTATGATGAAATAATAAAAAAAAAACACAGGTTAGAAAGCAATTATGAAGATATTCTTAATGATTTGTGTTTCATTTATTAAAAATATCATCGTATACTTACAACGTTAATTTCAAAATTGTATACGTTTCAAAAAGATTCATTTTGGATTTTTCTGCTAAACAAATATGCCGGAACGAGCAAGAAAGCAATACAAATTTTATTTCCTTTTTCAACATGATTTAAATTTAATGAAATCGCATAAATGAATCAACATTTGCTAATAGCCTACATTAAAAGATAATGAAAGTAAATTACGACAAAAGTTTGTCTACCATTCGCCTACGATTCGAAGACCTATGTTTAGTGTGCCGATCACAAGTATCACAATAATTTTCTTTATAAACTAGAATAAACTAGTATTGTTTTTTATGATACTTATCTATAGTATTTCATTTGAACTTTTTAAATTTGAATTAATTTAATTTAAAGTTAATTGATTTAATTATTTTTTTAATTTTTTTAAATTCCAACATATTCATGTGTTAATTTACAATAGCTTGTAATTTTTAACGTTTCGAAAATCCATCAGTCGTTTCAAGTGTGTCGCCATTTTCATGGATTTAAATTATTGTGTCATCCAACAAAAAAGGTTGAGAACCACTGCTCTAGGGATAGTATACTATATATTGACCATTGGGCTAGTCTACCCCTGATTATAATAGTCAAATACTCATTTGTTTCACTGTTGTTAGTTGGCTTTACAAGTGATTGGTTCGTAAGAAATTGGTTTCCTTGTATTATTTAATCGCTTCTATATGTGGACGTTCTTACGGGGGAGGGAGGGTATGGAGGATAGATTACCGCCAAGGTTCTTTATTTTCTTACTAATAAACACGTCCGAGCTGTTGATCAAGAAAATGAATCAAAATCTCAACATTTATTGCCCAATATATCAACAAAATTTTTCAATATTCAACATACAGTTCAACACAACATACATATTACAATTCAATTATTTTAATTGGATATTTAATTAATTTGTTTGTTACATATTGATTATTTAATGAATTATAATAAACCAATACTTTTTTTATAATACCAATTATAAAAAAAAATTAAATTACGTAAAGAAGATCGTAAAGGATATTTGTATAAATTTTGCACTGAAAACAATTTAATCACTATTTTAAATAATTTTAATAACGACCAACCGATGAAAATAATACGCTTATTGATACAATAAATGGATTACGGGAAACTTTTAATCAAATTCTATTAGAATAAAGAACCGATATTTATTCGCTCCGATTCAGATTCGGATGAAATTGATTTATCACACGTAGATCTGCATCCAAATAAACCATTAATAATTAATAATTTAACCTCAGACAAAGATTCTCTTAAAAACAAAAAAAAATGTAATAAATATAACTACTTCAAATATTACGAGTCTCCCAAAATTAGTAGTAACTTGATTAGAGACGTATTTACATTTTTGGCGTCCTGGGGCACTGTTTCTTAAGCGCCCTCTTTTAAGAATAACCTAAAAATAAAATCGTTTATAAGACACTGGTATGTAGATTTTACTACCGAAAAAAATATCTATAAATGCGAGTATTTTTTTTCAGTTATTTATTTGCAGAGCGCGATAGGTCAGATAATGTAATTTATTTTGATACTAATAGAAAATAATTATTTTGCATTGTTTTAAGATTCTGGATTCTAATGCTCTCTCAAAACTTGGCGCCCGGGGCCAATGCCCCCTTTGCCCCCCCCCCCTAAATACGTCCCTGTACTTGATACATTCCACGGTATTACTGGTGAATGCGTTAATAACTTTTTGTCAACATTTAGTAGAGTTAAAATCGACAGTAAATGGACAGAAGGAGAAGTTTAACAAGTCTGAATATGTGACCGAAAACGTTCTACACTCGTATGCACCTGAACTATGTTCAAAGGACGAAAAATAACGTTCAGTCTTGATCCATTTGACTAGTATAATTTTATACATGGATCAGTTTTTTTTTCTTACCAATGCACATCAGTTACATTAAAAGAAAACTGTTCAAAAACGATCGCACCTAACAATTTGTAATTGTTTTGAAATAAAAAAAATATATGTTACTGTATTTATATTGCATTATAATATTATATATACAGGCTAGTATATTGTGCGCTTGCAGTGTATTAAAAACGAGACAAACAATTAGTTTTAAAACTGAAATCACACCGATTCAGTACACATTTTTTTTTTAAAAAAAGACAAATCTATTTCACTCAAATCAGATGTAAGTTAACTAAAAATCTCGTGTCTAATCAATAAATTGACAATATATTTTACAGATGACATTCAATCAAGTAATAAATGATATACAAAACAGGCTAGCCTGTGAAAATCAACACATATGTGAACTACAAAAAAAATTGGTCACGTATGATGAAGACATTGAAAAGAAGAATGAGTTGAAAATAAGAAATGGTAATTTGCAACAGCGGGCAGAAGATCTCGAAAATAAGATGAAACAAATGAACGAAGAGCAATTATGCTTGGTTAACGCACAAAAAAGAAAACTAAAATTAAGCGAAGACGAAGAATGTTGTTTACGATCAAAAATTAACAAAGCAATTGAGGCCAACGAGTGTATGACTAAAAAGATAAATAAATTGAAAGAGAGTGAACAAAAACTTATAACTGAAATAGAGAACTTGGAAAAAGTAAAAAATAGTCTTGAAACTGAACTGTGTAATGCTGAAGTAAGTATAATTTTAGCTGTAACAAATAATAATCATATATTTTTATTTGTTTTTAATACATAATTTTCCGTATATATATATATATATATGTATGTATGTATCGTATGTATGTGCTGTATTTTTGAAGTTGATGATATCTTATAAATTCTAAATAAATATTTTACAATTAGGAATTTATACTTAATAATAATAATAAATATTAATTTAAGTCTTTTAAATTTCGACGAATTAAATTTTAGAAAAAATTAAAGCACCTAATTTAAAATCTTAGAATCAAATTACCTACATAATACAATTGAGTTAAATAATCTCGTACTGTGCTAATCCAAATAATAATCTGGGTTTTCGTGATGGCTACAACTCGTTTGCGCACATTTACCTCTTTTACAACTCATTTGCGCACAATTTGCGAATATTAGAAACCTTTTTTCGAAGAAATTGACCCACGTATAGAATGTACATAACCTGTGTATCTACCTCCAAATTTTCGAATTGGTTATAAGCCGGGCTGTGGACCAAAAAAAGTGTTAAATATGCATGGATTCATGTACTAAAAACAGGTAAATATGCTTGGAAATATAAAAAAAAACATGCAAATACATTAAATTCACAGCCCTGATCATCAGCAATGGTGGAACATTATTATACTCTACAACATTTTCCTTCATCATTTATAAGGCTTAGGCTTTCTATCTATAATCATATTGTGATGTTGTAGAATGGCAGGTTTAAAAATGTTGTTTGAGTTATTTAATTTAGCATTTCTTAGCAAGCCATCGTTATTTACAATTTGTTCGATTAAAAATAATTTTATTTACAATTACAATAATTTGTTTACAATTAAGCCCTTGAAATAATTTTGAGTACATACTGATTATATATTGGTACGCGTTAGCATTAAATATGTTATAGTGTCAACTTTTTTAGATTTATAATTAGAGTATATTTTTTTCATATAATTTTGTTTTTTTAATATTTCTTTTCTACGGGTATTTTCTTTGTTTTTTTTTTAGTGAATTAATTTTTAAATCAAATCGACTTAAATTTCTATAAGATGACTACTGATGGGAAACTATGATTGAAAATAATTATACTTTAAGGCACCCTGTACACTCAAAACTGTACCTACAAGCAGGTTTCCATTGTTCATAATTTTGTGCGCAAACGAGTCTCGACCTTTCATGATAATATAAATACACATTTAACTTTCAAGTACCTATCTATTTCTTTAATTGAAATATAATGTATCATTATTTTATCATTAATGCTTAATAAATGCCTAATCCATAATACTTCTTAGGTTAATAACAATAATAATTTCTAGTCGCAATAAAACGTAGGGGAAAGGGTATAAATGCGAGTATCAAAAAATTTGAGTTATTTAATATATGTATAAATTATATACCTATTAACTTTAAAATACATTAAACTATTGAAGTCTTAACATTCAAACTAGTTTAAAAATTTGCTTCGAATCAGTGGCATATCTAGGTCTTCCCACGGGAAGGATATAAAATATTACACTTGAAAACCATTGTAGGCACATTTATAGCTAATAAAAATTATTTTTGATAGTTATCGGCATTCTAGACCGTACTGACAATCATATGCTATGTTATCTCTTTATGTTCATTAAGACTCCACTCTGCGTCCGGTACAATTTGCTTCACATCTTACATCGCCTGGTCCTCCCACTTTAATCTTGGTCGTCCTATTAGTTTTTGTCCTACTGGAGTGCCACATTGTACTAAGTACGTAAATGAACCAACTTTTCGCCGTACGTGATCAGTTCATAACAGTCGCGTCTTCCTTATTTCATTTGCTATGTTTGGTTTTTGATACATCTCTTTAATCTCCACATTATTTCTGATACTCCATTCTCCTGTACTCGCATCTATTCATGGTCCAAAGAGTGATCTTAGAATTTTTCTTTCAAATATTAGCTAATAAAAATAAATACGATAAAGTCACTCGACGGATTCATATGATAAGAACTGCTAGTGAGATTCGGAAAATATTTTGGAAATAAATCGTACCTATCTTGTTTTAATTTAATTTTTTTTAAATTTTTTGAGTAAATCAAAAGATAATTGACGTTTCCCCATAAACGCATGGTACTATTGTTAAAAACATCCCAGTAAAATGACCCTCCGTCAATACGCTACTCCCTAAAGCAGTAGTTCTCAACCGAGGTGACATGGACCTAGTTTAGGGATGACGCAGAATTATAACAAGAAAAGAAAAAAAAAATTTAAAAAATTAATATTTTGGAAAACAATCTTTTTATTTCTATATTTAAATATATTATATACCTATACCGCCACTGTCATGTAAATAACATACCTCAAAGTTCAAAGTTGTTTTTTTTAACTTTATTTTTTTATTTGCTATTTTAAAGTTTATCTGTTTAAATTTAAAGTGTCAACGTTTTTGTGTACTGTATTTTTTTTTTAATAAAAGAACAATTTTAAAATATACAGCTAAGATTGTTTATTATTTTGATGTTAGGGTGACGCAGTGTTTGATTCTAGTGGCTAAAGGTGACATGAATCAAAAAAGGTTGAGAATTACTGCCCTAAAGTGTGATTCGAGATGTTTAATTTCAATAATTCTATTAAAAATATATATAATAATTCAGTAGTTTAGTGGTAATTTAAAAACGTATTAATTTTCTAGACTTATAGCAATTGGTAAAAACTCGAAATTAAAACGTGTTAAAAGTGAATTATACACAAGGTGACCATACGTGCCGTTTTGAACAGGACTGTTCTGTTTTTCGCATCTTTGTCCCGTTGTCCCTAGGAAAATTTCCGGTACACAAAAATTTCCCGTTTTCAGAAAACAGTAAAAATAACGTCAATCAATTTTAATCTGTCGATGAGTTATTGTTTATAATATATTTATGTGTGCATGTAACGTGTATATACTGTACTACTGCACGGTTTACGTTGAACGGAATCGGGACTGTGTGATGTATCAGAATATAATTTATCTAATAAAATGTAAAAATACTTATTGCGGCGAACGATGTATCAATATAAACGTATAAACCTAATGTGTTTTAATACCAAAATATCACCGCAAACAAAAAATTATTTTTCATTTTAATAAAAAGTTGTTTTTAATAAAAAAAATTTTTTGTCCCGTTTTGACTAGAAACATATATGGTCATCTTGAACATAGTTAAATGGTTATAGCAGCGGTTTCCAATCTTTTTGAGGTCGCGACCCCCTGTAACGTTACCAAGATTTTGAGCGATCATTTCATTGCGACAACATAAGTTTAAATTGTATTTACAATGTAATACGATTAATATGACTAATATAACGTTTTTATCGGCAATCCTGAACTTTTATCACTCGTAGTTCACAACAACGATAATCGTGATGATATTCCCGAGGACGCTTTAACAGTTTTTTTTTTTTTTTGTATTGGCAACCCTAAAAAAGACTGTTGACGAGTTTTAGAATCGCTGGTCGTATAACACACGTACGAAAACCCAAAATCACGTAGACTCCCATTCGTATGTTTCTGATGAAAAAAAAAATGGACGACAATGAGGAGGAGGAGGAGGAGGAGGTGTGTAACAGTTGTTTCCGATCGTGCTGTCGTAAAAATAAACCAACGATCTCCGATCTCCGACCCCTCCCCCGCCACAGCGATCCATCAACCCCACTGCTCCATACTTACCGATACGGTCGGCAAGACCGTACGTGGGCGCGCCGCTGGTCCGGTTCACAGCGGTACACGTCCGATCGGTGTTTCAGGCTAAAGCGAACGAACTGAGTGGCGCGGTGGACTGTCTGAAGAAGAACGTCAAGTCCAAGGACGACGAACTGAACTGCGTGCGCGGCCGGGTGTGCGAGCGGCAAGCCGAGGCGGGGCGGCTGTGCGAAGCGCACGGCCGCCTGAGGACGGAGCTGGAGTGCAACCGGTCGAAGCTGGCGGACGCCAGGTCGCGGGTGACGCGGGCCGAGGAGTGCCTGGCGGCGGAGAAGCGCGCGCTGTGCAGCGAGCTGGAGGCGAAGCGGGCGGCGCTGCGCGGCGTCAGGGCCGAGCTGGCCGACGCCAAGCGGACGGGGGACCGCGAGCGGGCGACCGCGGCCCGGCTGGCCGTGCTGGCCGCGGAGCAGCGGGACGCGAACGAGCGGGACCAGCGGGACGCGGCGGCCCGGGCGCAGCGGATGAACAAGGACAACCGGGACAAGGAGGAGAGCGTGTGCCGCATGAAGCACCAGATGTCCGAGCTGCGGCGGGACGGCGAACGGACCGCGGCGGACGCGGAGGCGGTCAGGGCGCAGGTGCGCGCCAGCGAGTGCCTGCTGGACAAGATGAAGGGGTCGGCGGACGTGCAGGCCGGGCGGCAGGCCGGCCGGGACGACTGCAGGCGCGAGCAGTTGGAACGGGACCGGGACACGCTGGCGTGCGACGTGCGCCAGAAGTCCAAGAAGATCGCCAACCTGGAGCTGCAGGTGTGCTGCCTGCGGGGCGAGGTCGGGGCGCTCCAGTCGTGCAAGTGCAACGGTCCCGGGTCGACCGCGAGCCGCTGTTCCGTTTGCCCCGCGCCGCCGTGCTGTCCGCCGCCCGCCGCCAAGAAGTGCGCGCCGCCGGCCCCGTCCGCGGCCGCCGTCAGCGCGCCGGCCACGTGTTGCTCGGCCAGCGGCCTGTCGAAGGTCTGCACTTGCAGCCTGATGCAGTGACGGCCGCGCCGCGCGCAAACGGTGTCGGGCCGCGACGTCCGACGTCCGGCGGACCGACGGAACAAGCCCCGAACAACGTCAACACGAGTCCGCCGACCGTTTTTCGCGAATAAAAACAAACCTATTCCACACGATTTCGGTGTTCCGTGCGAGTTATCATTGCGTTTGTCGAACGCCGCCCGCGTAGCAATAAAATACGTACGTCAAATGTCGTCCAGCGGCCGCGCGACTAGCGGGCGAGTCGGCGAGGTGAAACACTAAGTGCCAAACACAGTCCGATAATATCGGACGATGTAATCGGTAACGATAATAATATCGGATCTATTTTGCACATCAGTCAAAGTTATCGGTCCGATAGAAGATTAAAAATCATATTATTACGGTTTTCGGGCTTGTATCTGTCAGAAATTCCTTACCATTTCTAGTGTTTAACAATTTAAAATTCATTCTAAACAGAAAATCGCCCTCTTAGCTGTATTACACATAAAACAAAAACGTGAACCGTTATCAAAAAAACGTAAGAGGACTTTTTGGGTGCACCCTATTTTAACTATTTGAACTATTACATTTTATGTCATTATTCTGATAATATCGACGAGTGTGCAAACGTATCATTTATTTTTAGTAATCATTATAACCGGACCGATAAAGTATCGTCCGATTTTGGTCGTTTGTCCGACATGCTCAACGATATCGGTGAAACGAAATCGACATTTTATCGGATCGGAACTAGCGTGCAAACGATTGATTTAAAATAACGTATTATCGATGTATCCGACACAATCACCGATAATATCGTCCGATTTTATCGGACTGTGTGCAAACGGCCTAAGGCGAGTGGGTCGCTTGCGGTGGTCAAACAATAGAAAACGTTTTTGTGTCCTATAATTCGTCGTAAACGTTTACGGTTATGTGATGGTTATGCTGTAGCGGTGCTTAACCTGTGGTCCGCAATACTCATGTCGGAGGTCCGTGTGGCAGTCTTTACGCCTAACATAAGTCGATATGTGACACGAGTGCATCATTACGATATTTTTGGATTATTATTCAATTTTTTCATATAAAATTATAAAATATATCTTATATTGTTAGAGATAAACCTATATTATCTTTATTACACCGATGGCAATGTGGAATTCGATACAAATCGAAACGTATCTAAATCTAATAATTTTATATAACATAATAATAAATTTATAATAAAATAGTTATTATAATTTTGGTTATGATAGAATGAGATGTTTTGTAAAAAAAAGGGATTCGACAAAAAATTGGTAGGGGATCCGTGACTTCTAAAAATCTTTCATCGGGGGTCCGTGTTCTATAAAAGGTTAAGAACCGCTGCTGGAGAGTACAGTCGTATTGTTATTGTTATTGTTAAGTTTTAACTGTTCGGAGTGTAATTCCTTCAACTCTACCGGTAAAAGAGTTGCATCAGCAGTGAGATTGTTTTTAACGTTAAAACTGACGAAAAAAAAAAACTATTCGCATTAACATGCCTTAAACATGGGCGGTTTTCAACTACACTAGTTTGGGCCCGTGTGTAAATAAAGTTAATGCCCCCCCCCGCCCTCTAGAAAAGGACGTTTTTTAAATATTATTTGTTCGAGAGGTATTTACTTAATATTACGAAATTATTTTTATTTAATGAACTGTTACAAAAAGTTTTAAAACGAATGCTAAAAATTAACTGATTGTAAAATTGATTTGAAAACATACTTGGACTTTCAAGTTTTTACTTATACAAAATAAGATTAATTTAATTAAAACATTATTTCTGTATTTTCAGAAAAATAAGAATAAAAATTATATAATAGTACTATGATAGTAATAATTTGTAGCCTTTTTTTTATTAATTTTAAACAATATGAACACACTACAATTTAACAGTCAACTAGAAACATACAAAAAGAAAATAGTAAAAAGCTGGTACGTAATCGTTTAAAAAAATTCATTTTTATTGTATTTTTATTGGTAAAATTGTTAATTATATTTTCTATGTTTATAGCGTTAGTTTCTAGTATTTCAGTATTTAGTAAAGCTAGACTTTAAAGTCTATCTTGTCCAATTAAGTTACATAAATAATTTTTTATAAGTTTAAGTCTTGAAAATGATCGCTCGGCTGAAGCAGATGTCACTGGTATAGTTAAAAATATTATAATACTGATAAACACATCACGAAATTCAACTCTTCCTTAATAATAGCATCAGCTAAATCATGAATTGTCATATTTTTTAAACGATTTGTTTGAAATTCGGAGTATAAATAGCTTTTAATCATAATAAGTTGATGAGTGAAGTCATCACTGATATCATATTTATATTTGGTAATATAGTCATATGATGATTTAACAATAAACATAGTAGGTACAATCTTGTCAACATAAAAAAAAGTGAGAGTACAAACATTTTAAGACCTCAAAAGAGTACATGTACTGATCTTAAAAGAGTATGGATGGTAATCTTAATTGGGCCCCATCATAGGCTGAGGCACACGCAACACACCCGGTTATTGCGACACTGAACATGGGACAAGATGGCTTGTCTAATATTGCAGTGTTTCATAATAGAAGAATTGTTGCTGCAAAAATAAAGTTGGATGACGTGATAAATACATTTGCAAAATTACGGGCTTGCATATTATGAGTTGGAGACAATACACAAATAAGAATATTATAGCCAGGATTTATTCGTATAAATATATAATATATAATGTATTATATTATCATATAATTATATAATTGTAATCACTATATAAACTATATAATTACGGACACTTGTACAGGGATGTTACAGTCAATGTGTTTATATATAGTGGATGGGTGCACATGAGTAGGCTGAGAAATCCATAAAACCACAAACTGAAATAAGGATTTGGACACATAGAGAATAGATTAAAATAATGAATTTAAAAAGTAAAATTATGTGTGACAAACGATTCAAGGTTGGGCACACAAGAATGATAACAAGTAAGTCACATACTAGTTTGACAGGAAACGTTGTATTTGGAATTATATATTATTGACCACATCATGTGTTGGATAAGTCACGAGACAAAGAACGATAAGAAGTTCACACGAGATCGGGGTGTATAAGGGGGCAAAAGTTTTATGTTTATAAGTATATCTTCAATTTTTTTTTATTTTTAATTGTATATACAATTTTAAGAGTCATAAAACAATTAAGTTTCATATATTATACTAAAATAACAGCTAAATGGTGTACCAAATTAACGAATTGTTTATTATTTGGTAAAACTTGAAAATGTGTTAATTGTTTGCGATATTGTTTATTTTATAAAAACAAAGAAAAATTAGACATTTAGAATAAAACAGTTTACTAAAAGAATACAAATATTAATCCATTTCAACATAAGTATAACTATTATTTCTAATGAACAGTTAAATGGAAATATTACTTGTTCAGCATAGTACCTATTTCTAAATGATGATATTTATAATATAAAAATTAGAATTTATCAGGAAGATTGTCTTAATAACAAAATGATATCGACGAACACAAAGTTATTGTTTCGGGAACAATTATCTATGTAAAATTAGTAGTACATTTCGTATGGGTGGTACATTAAAAAGTTGTTTTAAAACATCAATGTTCACTAGTTGTACTATATCTAGTAACTAATATTGTAAAGTTAACAATACACTAACTATACTTTTGAATATCAGAAAACAATGATAAAAACATTAAAATACAATATATATTTGGTATACCAAATATTTTAAATGGAATTTATGGAATTTAGAGGGTATAATACATTGTTCATTCTCATATTTTTCAATAACCTATAGGTTTACATATATGTATCAATTTCGATGCAAACACATGTATTTATGTACCGAACACTCAAAATTGTTCGAGGCGAACCACCATATTTTTATAAATATTATTATTAGGTATATTTCATCAATGAATGTGCAAGCCTTCATTAAATATACATGTATTAGTACAAGTACGTTATTAATTAAACGATATGTTAAAACAACAAAAAGATTGTGTTCGCTTAAATGATTGAACTGTTTTGAGAGTATATGAGATGATAATTCAAAATTAATATATATATAATATATAAAATTATCTAGTCGGAGATAAAAAAATTTAATAAAGTATTATTATGAACCCCTGCTATAATGTAGTAGTATACTAGAATATAATATTATTGTATTATATGAATAAGACAGAGCATTGTAAACTGTGTCGGTCAAAAGGAATCTGCTGAGCAAACCCTTTTGACCGGACGCCGCTCGACTGCTAGGAGTCTCGGGACTGACTAGACAGTCTTGGTATGATAGCAGAGCATCCAGCACATACAGAGCATTACAGCACCTCTTTATTATTATTTTTTATAGTTTCATTTCACTTAATAACGTTTTAGTACCTTAATCTTATTTGTGTGAGTGACTTAATTTATTTGTGATTGAACACCTAAGTTCGTATCAAGGTAAAAAGTTTAATTATTGTAAATCTGTGAATGTTTTGAGAATGTAAACAATGTAGTAGTATCGGGATTCGATTAGTTGTGATAGACACTAATTTGAAATGTTTTGTACAGATTTTTTCACGTAGCAAAATATTGCTTTTCATTTATTCGTAGTAAAACAGTATTCAGTTCTTGTTGTTCTCGAAAAACAGAACGTAACCATAGCGGTTTTAGAGTGTTTTTATTAGTTACAATAATTAAAATAAATGTCAACAAAACAAACTCACATAACGTCGATTGCCGCCTGTACATGATTAATTACACATTTAATAATGACCGAATAAAATTATTCCAAAGAAACGTTTTTTAACCTACCGACTCATAGGTACCAAAATTGTTCGAATGTCACAAGAGCAGCAAGACAGCGATACAGCCTATCAATATTTTAAATGCGCCAAACCGTTGGATTTCTCTTACAGGGGACTGAGGTCTCTCGAAGGTGTGTACACATTCCATAGGTTAGATTACGCGTTATGCGTCTGCATACGTCGAGGGCGACTTCGGAAACTTAAACGGTCAAGAGCACATTTCATAACGTCAGTTAAGATGTAAAACAACCGCGCGCCGCCCATCTCCTTCAAAACCACCACTGGCACGAATCGCGTACAGTTGTATACTGCAGATGGTTTTTAGCGAATCCCATTTTTCACAAATTTTTCTCGTTCTAATATATTTTTTATCGCATGTTTTACCACGTTCAGACGGCTACGGTTAGCTAGTAGTAGTACGTCTTGTCGCATTGCCCCACACGCGTAATGACAACATCGTTTATCGGGTTTACCATTATTTTTTTTTTTTTTTTATCGCGATCAAATGTACTGGTATTTGGATGTTCTTGAACCGTTTTCTCGGCGAGATGTTTTATAGTTCGCCTCCTTTTCCCATATTATCTCCTCATAATTACCGTGTAGCTTGAGTACACGTAACCGTCAAACACGTCAAATACCCATTGGTTTCGTGCCAGATATTTTCCGTTCGTTTATTTTCTGAGACTTATTTTCGACTGACGATTTATTTATCTCGATAATCTAGATTTGATCACGTGTGTTTTCAGAGCTGAACGGTAACGAAGCACCGCTACAGCTGAGGGTACGAGGTGCACCGAAAAAATGCAATCTGAGCAACCGTTACAAGACCGGTTCGTTTTGGCTGAACAACAACAATTTACAAATTGTCAACGGCTTGAGGAATCTGGCCGATCGTCTGTTCGAGATGGCCGACTATCTCTCGTGGCTCGATTTGTCCTATAACAATTTGACTACAATCAGTGACGTAAGTACATAGGTATGTACGCGCATATGCACGTAAGCGCAAGGGACTGTGGAAGTTCTTAAAACTTTTAACAACCGATAGGATATTCCTTTATTTTTCAGCATGGAAAATAATTTACTTACAATTATTAATGATAGGTAATAAGAGTTGAGTTATAGATATCGATAACAATATGTGTTCGTACATAATAACTCTTTACCTATTGTAATATGATTGTACCAACTGCATTTAATAAATCTATCGATTTTTAAAAATAATATCCATAAAATTGGTAACGGTTCGGATATGAATAGTTGATTTATTTAATTAAATTGAAACTTAACTCGAAGATAGATTTATTTTATTTTCCTCATTCAATTGTAATAGAATTTTTTTCACTTGTCTACTTATTTTTTGATGGAATATATTCGACGAATATTATAAACAAATATACAATTTTAGCAAGTACGTGATACATGAATTAAGCACCTTACGTTTTTCAATAGCGAATATAGCCGATTATAGTTGTTCTAAATCGACGAAAAAAAAAAAAATAATAGATGCTATAATACGTTCGTTGACTTTGAATGCCGCAGGTTGTTTCTGTTAAACGAATTAATGTAATACAATTATTCAACAGTACGTTTTAAACAGTGGCGGATCGTGAGTTCTGGTGGTGGAGATGCGACTTTAAATATAATACCCCTAGTCATAAGTTTAACAAATAAAATATAATAAAATAATACATGATGCGCATATTATTACTTTTAAATTTAATATTTTTATCTGTCAAAGTTTCTTAAACATAGTACCGAAATAAGTATATTATAGTTTATATTATGATATACTTATAAATAACTAATTTATGGAGATATTTTATGAATAAAATCTATGTGCCAATTTTTAGCTGATGAAAAATGGTCCTTCTAGTCGCAGGCTGCAGTAGAAAATGTAAATAAAAATTTATAATGTCACGGACGACGCTGCTGGTCTTCCAAAACTTGTATATAAGGATACAATTAAAACGTACAGATACACACATGCACAGAATTATGAGACTTTGCTTATTATAAATAATAGTTAGGGCCCGGATTTAAACGCATTAAAAATCCTACAAAAAAGCGCTAAGAAACAGCCAAAAATGCCTTTAAAAATGGCATTTTACCTTGGAAATGTCCTTAAAAAATTATAAATATGTTTTTTTTTTAAATTTATTCTTTTATTAGACTAATAAATACTAATAAATTATTAGATCATTTATAATTGAATTAAAAAAAAAAAAAAAGAACCGGATGGGCCTCGCTCTGCTGTACACTTGGGGGTGAAGTGCGACTCTTCATAGGATAGGTCATTATAATGGATCATTATAATGTTCAATTTGAATTCAATGATAGGTATCATTGTATACGAAAAACGATTCTTAACGGAGATGATATGTTTGTCTAGAATATAATACAATGTTATTTATAAATATTGTGTAAGTATATTTTATTTTTAAACGAAAAATTTAGAAAAACCGAAAATTTAAATTGTCTAAAAATAAGTCAAAATATGTCAAAATACTTTGAAATTTTAACCATGTATAGAAAACGTCAATATAAAGATTTGGTGATAATTTCAAGTTGTTGCGGTTTTTTGTTTTTGAGTTAGAACATTTTAAAAAAAACCGATATCTTTGTCAGTCTAGAATATTATACATTATATTATATTTTACATGTAATTTGATGTCAATATTCGCTGTTCAAACGCTTATAAAAAAAAATTGTGCCTATGGATTTTAATAATTTTTGAATGACAATAAGAACTATTTCTGTGGAATCTTCTATTAAATTTTCAAGTATTTTGTAGGAGCCAAATTTTTTTTATCATCGATTATAAGAATAAAATGTTAAAAAATCGAATATTTTAAATGCCTATAAGTGGCTTAAAAATCAATATAATATTTTGAAAAAAATATGACATAAAGGAAATACCAATCTTAACAGCTGGTAGAAATTTCAAAAATCTGCGACTTATACTTTTTGAATTATAACAAATATTTAAAATCGTTTGAGAATAAATCGCTATTTTATCCAATTTCGTAAATACTTAAATTTCAAACAGTCATAAAATTTTTTCCTCTAAGTAAGGTATAAATTTTTTTAAAGATTTTTGAAGAGTAGCTTATAGATAACCTAGTGTTAAAATTTTGAACCTTAAGTATGAACAGAAAAAATTTTATGAATTTTTATCTACAAAATAACTTGCAAATTTTCGCTATTTTTACATATTTTGTAAAATTGGAACTTTGAGCACTTATAAAAAAAAAATTGTGACTTACGATTTTAGATTTTTTTTTATCAGTTAAGGAACAACCTATAAGAAACCTTGTATTAAATTTTCAAGATTTACTGGCCGGCCAAAAAAATTTAATCGTTATTTTTAAAAAAAAAAATTAAAAAAATTGAAAATTTCAATTGTCTATAAATAGCTTAATAAAAGTCAAAATACTTTGAAAATTTAACGGTGTATAGAGAACGCTAATCTAAACATTTAGTGAAAATTTCAAGTATTTACATCGATTAGTTTTTGAGTTATAGCAAAATAAAAAATTTGATTTTGTCGAAAACTGGTTTTGCGTAAAAACTCCCGTTTTTCCCTTATTTTTTTAGGGTTTTTCCCGTTGCATTTAAAAAATATTGAAAATTTTTTACTTTTGACCCCCCAAAGTACCAACTAGATTCACTTTTCTTTCAGAAAATTTGCTACATAAGCAAATCGAAGCATTTTTACTGCCAAAAAAGGTGTCGTCAGACACAAAAATAAAAAAAAAATAAATAAATAAAAAAAAATAAAAAAAAAAAAATAAAAAAAAAACATATATCATTGTAAAACCAATAGATTCCATCACTCCGTTCAGAATCTAAAAAACTGAAAATTTAAAATGTTGACTTGTGACGATGCTTATTGACTGAGGAGTATATTTTAAGTAGGAAATATCGTCTGATGTTAATTCTCCTGATATTTTTGTTAGAGAGTTTTAATTAAAAAGTATTTTAAAATTTATTTTTTTTTGTCCAAAACGCGTGTACAAAGAACGCAGTTTAAACGTACCCCTACGTACACGATTGACGCACCGTTGTCTAGAAGTTAAACGTGTTCAGAATTATTTGGACGATGCTGTCGGTCGTCCAAACACCTAACCGCTCATTTCCCGTGTTATATGCATACGCACAACACGTACAGTGTACGTCGTACACATTTGGTATCTGAGGGAAACTAATATTCACACAAGACAAAATGTATATAATAAGCGTACAGGAATTTCCTATTGGGGAGGGGGGAGATGTTATCTGGTGGTGGAGTGGGAACTAAAACTAGGCAAGTAAATAATAGTTCAACCTGGTAAATTTTAATAAGGATAAAAAAAATGGTTTTCTCGTTACACTCAAAATGCTACTTTTCTAACTTTTTTCTTATCCTAATAATTGTATCTTCAACTTAAAAGTACATTTTGATTTGTTACAAATTACTGTTTTATTAATTTAATATGACTGTATTATACAACCAAAAGCTACAAGAGTAGCTAGAGTAACAAGAGTATAGTTATTTATTTATAGGTACACAATTAAACATTATATGAAATTTTACATTAGTTGGTATTATTATAGCAAAAAAATTTAGTAGTGAATTCCACAAGGAAAAAAGTTAATGGGGGGGAGGGATATAACCCCTAACTATCCCCCCCTTGGGCACGCCACTGTAAGTGTATGTATATGTTACGGATATGGGTAGTGTGCACATAACCCGGGTAAAGTTAATGTTATCCATGTGAACAATATGTGTATGTATTCCATTTTAAATATGTACAATTTGTACATGATCCAGTTTGCTATGGATAAATTATGTAGAAAAAATTTAAATCATATTAATCCGAAAGCAATTTGTTTATTAAGTACATTTGTCATTGTTAAATTATTATTTTATATAGGAATAAATTTGAAAAATTAAATATAGTTATTTATTGGAACAGATCAAAACCGAGTGACATTTGGAGTTGCAAAGTATCCCCCAAGATTTGAATTTACTTTTACATTTATTTGTTATACATTTACTTTTGCTCAAACATTTTTCAAAACCATGATCAGCGAAAAGATATTGTTCATTAGTTATTTTACACAAAAAAGTGTTTGTAGCCAAATACTTCTAAAATATCTATTAATGGTTTATTGTGATTTATTGGTTATTTTTTCGGTTAATTTTACGTTTCTCATTTCGGATAATATGTCATAATATTTTGATTCCGTTAAATGCACCGAATTCTCATTATTTATTAGAGCTCTTATAAAATTTCTCTTTTTAAGGAGACATTTTTATAAATTAAATAATCAAATTTTAATAAGCCAAACGAGTGAACTCAAAAACCGATAGCACCGTACCAAAGTTGAACATTTTTATACAATATCAGTGCACACGTTTTATCGAAATGCGCAATTGATATTTTATCATATTTTATTTTTAAACTTTTTATCCGATCAAAAATAGATAATGTACAAAATAGACGTTTTACAAATAATATTTTTACTTTATCCAACAGGCATTGGTAGTGTTCACATTATCCGGGTACTGTGTACATTACTCTATTTTCGTAATTTACCCGTAACATATATATATATATATAATAATGACATAATATTATAATTAATAATTGTTCGAAAAATGCAGTTTAATTAAAGTTATTTTTAAAAAATGTGTAAGCATACAATTCATTTTCTTCTTTTCATAAATTGTAGTCCCGTCGTCCAAGTCACGAGCCGCCACTGTAATTTATGGAGCATACGATCTTAGGTAATATAATTAATAACGAGCTATGATACAAGTACACTGGTAAAACACGATTGCGTACGATTTTACGTACGATTTTTAACTACGCGATTGCGTACGAAGTTTTAACCATTAATGTCAATTTTCATATCGGTATTGGTGTATTGCTCATCCTCCAACTCATGTTGTCATTCAAATATTAAAAGGAACTCAAATGCAAACTAGATCGACTACACAATCGATTAATAATGTGAGAGTAAAGAAAATGGCAAAAAATCACTTGGACAGGTTATAGATCAGGGGTGGCCAACTTTAAAGACTCGTGATCGACTTCTGAGTTTTTCTAGGTTGTTACGATCGACCTAAAAAAAAAAAAAAATTGGTTGTAATTAACAAAAATTTATTTTATATACATCCATGTTATACTTCCATTATTTATTTGGTTTAAAATATCAATAAGTAATAATAACTTTAATAATAATTTAATAATTTTACATAACACGTATTTTAATAAATATTTTATCAATTTATACGAAGCGATAAATATCATTATTTCAATATGAAATATGCATTACAATATGTACAATATACCTACATAGCTATTCGATTTCAATGTATAATTTCGTTTTTCATAGTTATTTAACTCAATATATTATTATCATAATGGTTATCATATTTATATAATATTCTTTATTAGTAGTTATTATTTTATTTATTTTTATTCGTGGGTTGAACAAAGATATACAAATTTGTATAAAATAAATAAATATTTTAACTCTATTCTAAAAAATTTGAAAGGAAGCCGCGATCGACTCGAACTCATGTCACGATCGACCCTTTGGCCACCCCTGTTATAGATGTAAGGGAATCCAAATTTAAGCATTTTCAAATGATTTACGAACAATAATTTTATTAAAATAAAAACTGTCTATTGTATTTGTTCATTAATTACTTTTCTTTTATTTATTTATCTTTTATCCTCTTTTTATTTATTTATTATTAATTTTTTTTGTCGATCATTATAGAACTGTTTGTACACATGTATTCTATATTTGTCAGACGTAATGCGGTGAAATTAGAAAATTTGACAACGTTGCGTGCAATTTCTTGCGCGTTTGTTTATTTTTCCTACCCATATTTTTGTTACCCATCTACACAGGCAATCGCGTTGCCGAAAAGGACAAATGTGCGCAATCGTGCACTACCCGGGCACACGTTTACGGTGACGTAGCTGAGCTCACATTTACCGCACGATGTAACTGTCGACGACATCATTCGGACATAATTATTTCGCACGCATCGCGTACCGTACAAACGAGTAATGTGAGCGAATAAAAATCTCGTGTTTTCTTTTTTTTTTTCTACTCCCGACGACGTTTGACGTGTCGAACGATTTTCGGTTCTTTTCTCATTTTCTTCCTTTCCATTTTTCGACCGACCACGACGGAGCGAATCCGTAAAACGAGGGTTAGGGAGGAGGGGACGGTTCTCGTCGACGTGTCCCGCGCGCGGACAGGCGCGGAAATCGCGCGCGGCGCCACTGATGTGACCGGGAACACGCTGTCGCAGGAGTTCCTGCTGTTCCCGAACTTGTCGATGCTGTACCTGCACGCGAACAACGTCGAGGACATCGTGGAGGTGTTCAAGCTGCGGAAACTGGACAGGCTGCGCACGTTGACGTTGAACAAGAACCCGATGTGCGCGGCGTGCGCGAACTACCGGAGCGTGGTCGTCTACATGGTGCCGGGGCTCCAGAAGCTGGACAACGTGGTGGTGGTGCGGTCGGAGCGCAGCCCGTCCAAGTCGTCGCTGGTCACCAAGAGCGTGCGGGACCGCTTGTCGGCCGCGTACCCGGACGACTTTGTCGCGCCCAAACAGTGACGCGCGCGCGTCGACCGAGCGCGACGTTCGCACACGGCGTCCTGCGGAGGAAACACACGTTGACACACAAGACGAAATCCGTCAGAACGGTTGTTCGTGTTCCGAATAAACGTGCGTGCGTGTTTTTATTTTTATTTTTATTCCCCCCCCCCTCCCCAACGAATCGCAAAAAGCGTGCGTGATACGGTTCGACGGTTTTGCACCGACGCCGCCGTAGTTTTCCCGTCGAAAAGGATCCTTGGCTTTTTTACGCGGTGCGCTCATCGGTCCGCAGACGGGTGTCTTCGACGTCTTCACCGGCGGCGGTCGGTCATCAATCTTTTTTCGCGACAAAGGGGAAGGCGAGGATCCGCATTCCAGAGGGTGTCTCAACGGGACGGCGGTAGGTTAGGTACGTTTAACGAATTCGTAGATAGTTAAACGAACCGGACTTCTTCGGTTTGATACCGTGGTCCAATCAGGGCCGCATTTAGAGGGGGCGGGGGCGGGCACCGCTGTTGCCCGGTGCAATATACTAATGTTGTAATACTCGACATGGAATCAGAAATCGCAACAGAATTAGATTGTAAAGATATTATTGAAGATATTATTGCCAATGAGAAAACTAGGAAAAAAACTATGATCATTGTACCTGTCGTATTCTTTTTTGTAGATATATATTTATTTTTTTTCATTCGTTAAACGTAGGTATATTTTAATAATGGTAATTAAAACATGACAAATTAAAGTGAATAAAGAATTATTTACTAAGAGAACTACTACTATTAAGAGAAATCAAAAAGGTGGAGCTATTTTTTAGAGGAGGGGGGGCGGCGTAAAAATATGATTGACCCAGGGCGCAAAAACTGTAAATACTCCCCCCGGGTCCAATAAGTTCCGATGAATGTTTTCCTTGAAACTCATCGCATATTTTCCTCAAATGGTTTCCATCGTTTACGATTCGTATTTTTTTTTATTCAATTGTAACTGTAGTATGAAATTTAGCACATTTTGATTTTTTTTTCTAATACGAAACATCGTTTATTTTTTACTAAATATTTTAGAATAAATTACATTTGATTTGAACAACATCAGTTCAAGTATGGGCCCCTTAATCTTGGACTTAAATTGTAAGGCACCGCTTACAACGTTTCGGGGGTATCCTGAGCACACCTGGAACCTTTGAGTGCCCGTCAAACACTGGGGCTCCCGATAATTCGGCCCCGCTAATTACTCGAATATCTACTTTTCAACACGCAGTGCACCAAATACCATCCAAATACTATTTATTGTAAAGTATTCCAGTAATCTCTTGTACTTTATAAAATAATTTAAAATAATCTTTATTTACGACATATTTTTTTTTTTTATATAGTTCGAAAAATATATTTTAATTGAAAATATGTGTATTGCATTTTAAAAACACGATTTGTTCGAAATGAAATGCTGATCAGTCCGTTTGTTTATCATTACCACATGTATTTCATGATCACCACATTTAACATAGATTAACTACGTAGAAAAGATTTGTTGCATGCATTCGAGTTAAAATTTGAGATACATAACGCACTAACAATTAATGTTTCAATAATTTATGAACAGACACTATTTTAAGTTGAATTTTATTGTTAGTAGTAAATTATGGTAAAATATTTAAATTATAAGGTTCTTCTTCAAAAGTAAAATTGGGATCCCTAATGAAAACTAGCTATCCCTTATCCTTATTGCAAGTAATTTACATAAGTCTCATATTAAAAGCTCTCTTGATTACGAAAATCTAAAAAAAAAATTCACGGAATTTCTCTTTGCATAGCAAAAATAATTTGTAATTTCAGTCTTAAAATTTTAAAATTATTACCATATGGTTTTCCTCATAAATGTTGGCCACATAATAATATAAAGGATTTCTAATTACGACATAACTAAACCGGGGGGATCACAATCATAGGAGATTTTTGATTGCAAATTTGTCTACTTGGTACTTTGTGAGCGAAATTTCTATACAAACTTAAGAGTACACAAGTTTTCGATAAAATATATTTTATTTTATTGTCACTACTGAAAAAAAAAAAAAATAACAGTTTTGGAGACTTAAATTTTTTACTAAATTAGGGTTGCCATATTTTATTTGACGAAAACCGGGAAAACTTTTTATTGGTCTTGTAAATATACAGATACAATTATTACAAACATATAATAATTATTTACTACTGCGTCGTCTTCCTCCGGGATAGAAAGTCTGAAATTAACATTGATTATAGTATGACTCCTCTACGTTACAGTACTATATTACTGTGATTATCTCATTACAACTGTCAAAATATTAAATAATGGTCGATTCCTTTAGTGATAACTACAACTATCATGTGAAAACGAAAATACGAAGAACGCATTCGACAACAAAAATAATCACTAAGTCAGGAAAATAATTAAAAAATGATTTCGTCAGTCTATTCAACATAATTCAACATTTTATTTTATCATGACAATAATATTATGGTTTTTCGAACTAAAGTTAAATAAAATACAAACTTACATTATTAGAGAATTATTCCGATACAATTGGCTGTCCCGAAACAAATCATCGGGACAACGGGACGCCACACTCGAAATCGTTACTGTCCCGGCCAAACCGGGACATATGGCAAACCTATACTAAATGTTGTTTTCACTGTTTGTTAAAAATGACATAAAATAATTTTAGTTTGACAAATATTCTTGAAAGTGTCATACATATAATTATTTTACTAGTTAATGAAAAAAAAAAATTAAACTTTCCAAAAAAAAAAAGATATTAATAATTGTTTGAATATTAAAAATTGACAAAACGACAAAAATCAAGTATCATAAACGTTAGAAAAATGAAATATGCATTAACAAAATCGAGTATGTCAACGAGTTTCCATTAAATAATATTTGGATTGTTATTATTTGGTTGTTAATCTTTTAATATTAATTGTAGCGATTCGAAACATTTAAATTTTCTAAATATTTTAATGAAATTCGTGTTTTTCGTAGACATTTAAATTATTAATTTAAATTCATTAGGTTACAGTTTAATAATACGATAGGGCATAACAGCACCTCAATATTTTTTCATCTAAATGTAATAAATTCAATACTATAATGTATAAATAAAGCATTTAAAAAAGGTTTTATCTTCTTTTTAATTTTGTCTAAAATGAATCACCAATTAACATTTATAGTTTGTACATTTCTAATATTAGTTATTACAAACATAATTTAATAATATTAAATACCGTGACTGTATGCTAGTAACTTAATGACGGGTCAAGATATAACAAGAATATATGATGGTGTTTTAAATTAAAAAATTTAATTTTACTTGAATGTATCTTTTACATATTTGTAACACTGTTCTATCCCTAACTACAATTATTGCATTAGTCATATATTTTCTGCATCAATAAGCAATGTTCATAAATAATTGCGATTGCTAGTTAAATGTATACTGTTTACACATAATTAGTGAAAAAATTAATATTGCGCAAACTAGGTTTTGTACTATATTGTATATTACATGTCACCAGAACCGTCTTTGGCTATGCAGGGCCCCTTGGACATACTGAGTGTTTTAGGGGTCTTATTAGAAGCAAAACTACGATTATTATTTCGAATTATCGAATAGTTTCCAAATTATATCAATAATTAAAAATTCGAAATGATATTTTCGGGCCTACAACTTTGTTCAAAAACGTTTGAATACAAACGTTACACAAAAACATTACACATTTAGATATTAATGATACTATTTATGTTACTTTACTGGTATTAAATATATAAGTTTAATAATTTATATACATGAATACTCACTAGTATTAAAAACCGTTTTGAATTGTTTTCATATGAATAAATATATTGTTAATCAAACAATTAAGTACTTAATATACTTAAAAAGGATTAGTTACATCATAAGTGTTAAATTAAGTAATTTGTTAAGTACATTTTTCAATATTTTATAACATTAATCAATGTAAAATCTCAATAGAATGCAGTATATATTTTCTTGTTTTGAAAGTATTAAAAATTATATTTAATATAATTGCTTATTAAAAATGTGCACAAAATGTAGTATTAAATAAGGCTAAAGTCGGAAATGTATATTATTATTATCATTCTCAAAATTGAAGTAAAATGTATTTAATATTTATTAATTTTAAAGAATGAACCAATAGGTTTTTAATAATTATTTTTTTATAATTATATTATAATTTTATTGTATAGTAATATTATTAATGCAAATTATTTCTAAATAAGTTTATTAATCTAAAAATTAATAATTTAAAGTGTAACAAATAAAAAACAAAGCATTTATAAAAAAATAAAAATAAAAATTTTACACATAATAATTAATGTTGGTAAAATAAAATTCACAATAAATAAGATATTTTATAGAAAAAATTGTTCATTAAATAATATTTATTGTACAAAAATAAATTTTATTACAATATTTCAATGCAAAAAAAAAAAAAAAAAATTAGATGGCTTACAATAATAAGTTGAACAAATCAATATTTCATAATAATTATAAATTTTATATTATTACAGTACATAATATTTAGCATTCTAGAAATCATAAATAACCAAAAGAAATATACTTCAAGATGTTATGGTATGGATACATAATAAATACAAAAAGTTAACTACAATTGAGAGCAAGTGATCCACAGAAGAACGCAATAATAAAATATATAACAGTCTGAAAAAAAAATGGATGCAATTAATGATTTTTAATAAGAAAAACTATAATAATATACAAACTATAAAATTTATTTAAAAGGAATTTCATTGTTTTTATCATTCAAACTATTTTAATTTATAATAAATAATATGAATGGCACAAGAAAAATTGGTAGAGTAGCTCATATGTTATTTTTATAAGACCATACGCTAGGCTATTGTTACATGTTACTAGTCATAAATTAAATAATGTGAACATTTCAGGCACACCACATTAAATAATTTGAATATATTTTATTATATATTGTTAAAAAATAACTAGTTAATGATTTTTTAAATAATGTAATGTCTTAAAATTGAAATAATTTAAAAGTAGATAATTATTGACTATATTGAAATTTTAAAATATTATTAATATTGTATAAAACAAATTTTTAGATGTATTTTTACATATTTGCTAGAAAAATAGATTAATATATATTTTTAAGTATTGTATTGAAATTAAATAAAAAGTGAGTACAATTCAAAATAATTTGTTAGAATAATACATTAATATAAAAAAATCAAATTCAATTTTTATCTAGTAGATTTATTGTTTTTAATAAGTATTTAATTATACAGAAAAACGAGTATAGGACATAGAATAAATTTTTTTAAGACATTAACTATAATACTATAATTTATGACAATGAGGAAAAAAATACCAATATTATTATTATTTATGAAAATATAAAAAAATAATTAAAAAAAATTAATATTTCTTATTTGGCTCAGACAAATATTGTTAAAGTACAAAACATAGTAATGGAGATGATGTTTCTGAATACATTTTACTACCAATTGTGAATAATTAATAAATTGTATTAAATGTAATTAATTTTTTTTTTAAAATAAGAATTAAAATTAAAAACAAAAAAAAGTTTCTTTGCAAAAATTCATATTTAATAGTACAAAACAGTGGTTTGCAACCAATAATTTAACATCAAATAAAAAAGTTATATATAATGTATATAATTTTATATAACTTTATATTTATATTTTAAATTTTTAAAACTAATTCCTTTTATGTTTTGAATTAATTAAATTAAAAAAATATTGATATTACTTAAAATTAACGATTTAATTTATATGAATACAATTATTGTACAAATTAAGTAAGTATATATAATACACTTCCATAATTTTGGTAGGAAGGGGGATCGTCATAGCCTGATAAATTAATTTGAGGGTTGTAGATTAAAAAAGGTTGCACGCTCCTGGTATACAATATCACTATCAAATAATTTGAGCAATATTCTATATTTTTAAATAGTTTTTAATATATTCTTCTTCTTCTTCTTCTTCTTCTTCTTCTACTTCGCCTTCCTCCCAACTATTTGGGGTCGGCCACCTTTGTCCTACACCTCCACTTTACTCGGTCAATCACATCTCCTCTGCACACACCGACAGCCCTCATGTCATTCTCCAAAGTCTCCAACCATCTCTTTTTTGGTCTTCCTCTTCCTCTTTTCCCTTCAACATCCATCTTCATAACCACTCTTACTGCATTCGTTTCCTCTCGCCTCATCACATGCCCAAACCATCTCAGCCTATTTTCTCTCATCTTGTCCACAATTGGCGCTACACCAACACTACCTCTCACGTATTCATTCCTTATTCTATCTTCTCTTGTCACTCCACTCTTAAATAGTTTTTAATATATTACCAAATTAAATAACTGTCACTGCCTATTGTTTTATTTATAATAATTTTTATTCAGACATTCATACCTCAAACTAGCTTATTAAAAATGAGATTTTATTTAATATATGCAAAAATAAGACATTTTTAATTAGTTAATATGTTAATGCTAATGTTAAAAATGCTTAGAGATATTATAATAAAATAAGTAAAAATGTATATAATGTCCATAACAAAAAATTAAATAGTTCATGAAATGGACAGTTGTTGCTCAAGTCCATTTTATGATTAGAGCAATATTGTTTGCTGTTCAATTAAAAATATATCCTAGTACAGTAAATAATTTCCATTACTCATAAATATTTTATACAGACAAATATGATTAATATGATTTAAGCTTTATTTATTTAAGACGTTTGAAAAAATCTATGCATATTTGAGATACAAAAGTAACTATTTTAGGAGCATAATAGAACCTCATTTGCTGAACATCCTAAATTATTCCTGGATTAAATCATAATATAGAAATAAAATAGTATGATAGAACCTGAAATTATTATAATTGTACAGGATTTTTTTTTTTTATGATTAAAATAAATAAAATTCAACTCCACTTTTTAAAGAATTTTTTTAAATTTTTTTTTTTTTTGTTACTATAATCCGTTCATCCTAAGAACGCTACTCGTTCGCGCATACAAATTTCTCCCACTATATCATCTAGATGCCGATCTGGGCGACGGTGGCGGCGGCCAGAGTTAACGGCGGCCAGCGTTCGGGAATGTTTAGTGGTGGAAATGCGCGAGATCGGACGAATTTTGATCGCCGCCCAGTAGCGTTCTTAGGATGAACGGACTATAATTATTGTTCCCTACAAAATACTCATATTTTAAGTTATATTCAAAAATCTCTAAAAATCTTGATTAATATTATCTAAATTTAAATAATTTTCAAATTGAAATAATATCAAAATTTTAATTAACACGTTCCCGGTCAGTTACTGCAATAGCAGTAATTTACTAATTTTTCTAAAATCGGTGTAATCGGTCAGTACTGCTTAAGCAGTAATTTATAAAACATACAAAATCGGGCATTACTGTTCATGCAGTACTATTTTCAATGGTACTAAACGAAATTAGAAATAAGAATGACCCATTACGTGCACTCATATTTTTGGGCACGTAATTTTATGACGCAATATTATTATTCCAAACATTCCATGTTCTATTTTTATTTTTCTGGTAAAAATTTTGTTTTATCGTATTATTATTATGTATTATATGTGATTTTCTGAGGTAGGTATGTGAAAAATATGAAGAAATGAAATGTTCATGAAAGTGTTAAATAAGACTTAAAATTATAATATTATATTAACAACATTCAATTATTAAATAATAATATATATGATTTGGTAATTGTTTATTTTTTATAGTATATTATTGACTTGCTGAAGATTTAAAAAAAATTTATTATATTTTAAGTTATCAGGAGTGGCAGGCTGTGTTTTTGTTTGAATAGTTATTTTATCATAAGCTTATAAAATGTTTGAAACACTGACCCTAATTTCCTTCTATATGTTTTATTTCTTAAAGCACTATAAAATGTTAAGTAATTGAAAAACAAAACACTTTAAATTTAAATTTAAAAATAATTTTGATATCACTTAAATAATATTTAATGAATATATGTATTTTACTTACAATTCCTATAAGTACAAATAAAACATAAATTTTAACATTTTTCCAGAATAACGAACGTTGAAGTGTACGGCTCTGTACTCTGAAATTCATGGATTGTGAACACAAATTTTCAGTTTTATTAACCAACAATTCAAGTTTTTCTCCTCGAAGAGCTACGTTATCTATAAATAATTACCATTAAATATTACTTTTGTTAATTAATTTGTTAAGTAATAACATAAATTTCTTTCTTTACCAATATTTCGAACCATTATGTCTTTTAGTTCATCGAGTTGTCCATGTACTTTCGATAACGTATCATTTTCGTTAAGACTAGAAAATCGTTTCTGAAAAGTTTAATACTATTACTATACTACCAAACTTTGAAATTTTAATTTGGATTAAATTTACAATACCATTTCAGAAGCAAGTATTGGAGCGAACTCGGAGTTCATAGAATATGCAATAGCATTCTGTGCTCGAACACTATATGTTGCTTGGAATCTTCGTTTTATTTCATTGAGAAAGAAAAATGCTTTGGATCTTTGGAATTCCTGTAAATCCAAAAAAAATAGTTAAATTAAACTTACTATTATAATGTTCAAAACAAAATCAATACTTACATCGTCTGTGATACACATATAAATTATTTTATCTTCACAAATGTAATGATACAAATAACGATCATGCAATAAACTTTGTTTTTTATTTTCTGGTCCGATTTGGCTTAAAACACCTTCTAAAATTTCACCGAAATTACCTTGGTAGTTTGCATGTTTAGCAAGTACTACCATACCTCTGGTTATTACGCTGTAGAAGAGAGGCATTGTTTACTGTATGTGTTATAAATTACCTGTAAGTAAATAAAAATTATTTAATACATTATTTACTGTAATTGAAAAAAAAAATGATTGAATCTTTATTAGTAGTAAATATATATAACTGTAGACTGACTTTACTGATTTACCAAAAATACATTCAAGAGGAACTCGTTTTTAAAACGATGAGGTCAAGAATGCAAATGATATATTCAAATGAAAAAAAATATATATTGTTTTTAAAAGATGGAACTTATCAATTTCCATACTACAGAATTAAATATTAGAATAAATGCTTTAATTAAATGCTAAATGTTTGAATCACAATTATTTAAAAAAATTATTTAGTTTTTAATTATTAAAAAATTATATAGACAGGTAAAGTAAGTTTAGCATTTTGATGAGACATTTAAATTTTAACTTATTAAAGTAAAACCGCTTTCAAATATTATATCTGTTTACAATTTTTGAAAAATCTTAACATTTTAGAATTCTATTATTTAGATTTCACTGATTGTTTTCACTCATTGACTTGATAAATAATAGATATGGTAGAAATATATTAATTATAACTTAACTATAAATTTTGTTTTTAACATACCTAATTGTACAATAATATCATATTAATAAATAAATATCTATTGATTCATCATTTTTTAATATTCCAAAATTCCAAGATTTAATTATATTTTTTATCTTAAGACTTAATACAGTTATGAAGTAATGAATAATTATTAATTATTACATAATGTGTATTGATAACACTGTTATATAATGAGTATATTAAATGTATTATAATAAAAGATTTAATTAACATTTTAAATAATATAATTCAGAAAATTGGTAGTTTTATTAGTATACTGGTACTGGGTAAATATAGGTATTAAAAATTATTAAAAAAAAAAAAAAAAACAATCATTTAATATATAAGTGTTATTAATTATTGAAGTTGGGATTTAGAACTTATTGCATTTTGGAATTTTTTAATAATTCTTTTGATTTTATTTAAATTTAGTTATTAATTAATATAACAGAAAAATAAATAGCATTTCAGTTAAGGGGCTAGTTGAAAAAGAACTTCTTAATGGTGATTTAAATTAAAATTGTAATTCATGTTATTATAATATTTTAATTATTTAATTAAATTTTTTTTATTTTGTAAATAAAAGTTATAATAGATTTATAAATTAGTTTATATTTACTTGTTTTTTATACATATTTCAACATTTAAATAATAATTAATAGTTATCATATTTTTGGTAAGTAATAAACATAATAATTGAACTATAGTATGTTCAAAGGTTTAAATTTTAATTTACAATCACTTTTTTTAATGTTCAACATGTCAAGAGCTCATATAAATTATTAATTATATTTTAAATAACGAAACAGTGAAGAGTAAACAGTAAAATAAACGGAGAATGTTTACCTACATTTTATTATATTAAATTTAAATATTAAACAAAAATATATAATTTAAATAATAAATATAGAATTGGGCTTACAAAAGTATTTTGAAAATGGAATACAATTAAAAGGATATCAATTAACTTAAAATCAAATATGATTTGGAAATAATTGAAGTGGTAAATTTTATAAACAAATTAATAAATTATGTTTAAAACTATATTAGTTACTTGATCATTAGGTTTATACAAAAGAAAAATGGAATGAACGATATAACCATAGATACAACTTGTATTATTAGTTTATGTTTTGTATCATGCCTTATGTTATTAGATTATCATTTTGTCATCGAATTAATATTATGTTTAGATATCACATAGAATGCATTTAAAAACTGTTAAAAAAAAAGGTTTATGGTTTACTTTCCAATAAAAATCAATAATAAAAACATATGCACACCTGACTCAAATGAAACATTAGCCAAAAACATTTAAAGTGTTTGATATTTAACGAGTCATTAACTATTATTGAAGAGCATTTGATTGATTTTGAAAAAATCTCTACACAAAGATAAAAAAAAAAAAAAAAAAAATCAACTCGAGAAATACTCTATTATGCCCACTTAATGGAAAAATTGTAAGTGGACAATAAACATGGATGTGTTATTTATGTTAGCCTTGATCAATAAATTGTGAAATCAATGGGCGATTTTGTTATTCCCACTCCGCTACGGCGATAAGCCGAAACAAAAGGAACACAAAAATATATTACACAACATACACAATACAGAGTGCACTACTCACTCGTAAACGAAAGTTTCGCTAAACGTTGATTTACCAATGTTCAATTGTCCAGTCGACGAGCATTTTACATACGTGCCCGCGGTGTTCAAACGCAGCGGATTACGTTGTGAGGTTTCCTCGTACCGATCGCGATCCGCGATGACGGGAAGCCCGACGAAGGTGAACGAGGCGAAAAACGATATTGCGGGCCGTCGTGCAACCGATACAACCGTCCGCGGAGACGACTACCTATACGAAATATAATACACAAATTATTACTATTATTATTATTATTATTGTTGTTGTTGCGATGTCGGTACAGGTATCGATATGCCATCGTTGTATACGCTTACGGGGGGAGAAAAAGCTCGCGCGACGTGTACCTCGATCGGACGCAACGAACGGTGATAGCGGATTATCAACTATTGCCGAACTGGCGTGCCGCGGTTGTTGTCGTTCTCCAACAATAATAATAATAGTAAACGGCGTTATCTGCCGGTCGCGGAGCAGCCTGCTTTTCGTCGCCCCGTCCGTCCAACGCGTAGTGGTCGTCCACGCGGGGCAACGACGACGGACGGTCGAAACGACGGGCGAACCGCACACGGCTATCGTCGGTCGTTTGTTAGCGCTGCCACGGTACCGTAGCCTCCGTGTACGCGGATGGGATATCGGAAAAAAGTATCGATAGTTTTTTTTTTTTTTTTTGTTACTACCCGGTACTGGTATTAACGAAAACGAACACCGATGTCAGTGAGGTATCGAAACAGAATTACGGATACCAGTAGGTGTCGAATGGAATCGGTAAACGATTGAACGAAATAAAAATATGCATTGTCCTTTCATCTGGAACAATAATGAGAGAATTTAACGTTATTTTGATACAAGTGTTCAACAGATGGACCCCGCCGTATGAATATTTATCCGTTCCATACTTGTACTCAGAGAGCCTTGATATTAATACGGCTCTCTACTTGTACTGCAATTCGTACATTTCCATTGCGTACGCATTCACTCATCCAGAACGCACATAATTATTATATTTATAGAACGATGTATACTGATTACGTAATTGTGTAGCGCCATTACCACCGTTGTCTTTTTTTAATTTTATTTTTATGTTTACCCGAACACGCGCGAATAATTCTACGCCAAACACGGAAAAAAAAAAAAAACCAGTAATATTTGATACCATTCGATGCGGAAGTTTTAGAACACGAGTACTTTTGAATCTGCGTCGTCGATATGGCAGCAAGTAAACGATTCGATAACAGCAATTTTGTATCGATACCAGTAGAGTATCGAAACTATGGTATCGATACCAAAAGTACTCGTACCGAAAGAAAAGCGTCGAAAAACGTGCAATCAAACACGATCGAAATATTATTGTTATTAACATCGTTATTGACGTTGTTACGACCGGGCGTACCGCTGTGCCGATAGCGTTCCGTATTTTTTTCGCGTACCGATTGTTCGATCGTTCACCCTTCATTTGGCCCGTCTCGACGACGTGAGCGTGTTCCTGTGTTGTTCCTCTAGACATTTCGCGCCGGGGGGAAAAAAGTGAAAATTGTTGCCGGGACCGGACGCGCGACAATACACTCGTGGTTTCTATGCGACATCCGCGTCCGATCGTCGCCCCGGACAAACGTCGCACAACGATTATTGCCGATAACACTGCAGGTGATAACGGTACGCGGACCGTGTGCGGTTGTTTTGTTTGGGAGCTCTTCACGCTTTTCGAATGGGAAAATAATAGAATACATTAATGCAAAATAACGGAGAAAATGTTAACGATCAATTCGTAAGCACGCCGATCCCTACGGTCGTATCCGCAGTTTGTTTGTTTTATTTAATCTTTTTTTCACTTCTCTCCGTAAACGCGTATCACTCGTATCCGTGCAGCTCATGTTCCTGCGTTCGTGCGTCTTCGTCGATCATTAATAAATTAATGATGCGCGGACACTCCAACGACGTCTCGCACTTAGGCTGTGGTTAATGTCTTACTCTTCCCGAGCAGCGGCACTGTAAATACTCAACCATGTTCTCCTCTTGGATACGCAACCGGAGACAGTTGACTAGACTCGGTTAGTATTTCGTTCACTCGTTGGTTAAATTAAATATGGTTCACGTAGTTTACTCCACCCATTGGTATTAATCGTACACAGCTATTATGTACCTGTTATACTATTGTTGGCACAATGTTACCCATATTTCCGTACACCGAACAATATTTCAGTAACATTGTAACAAATGCCTGCGTTTCCTGATAGTGTTGGTACTTCATGGTCAAGTTGTTTGATTTTAATAATTAGGGCGTTTTCACTTTCACATGATTTAGAAAGCTATTATAAGTGTCCTGTTTTATATCTACACTTGTTATGTTCAGGTGTGTCAATTAATTAATATTGGTTTTTTATATTTTTATTAATTTTTAGTTAAAAGTTACCATAATTTTATTTTGTTTAACTGTTGATTTCCTCAGTAAGTTGTACTGCCCGTATAGCTATAAATTAACTAGTTGATCATGTAAAAAAAATAATTTAAACTTTCCTATGTTAGTTTATTATTCTGCATTTACTTAGACTTTATTAAATTACAATATTATTTTTGTTCACTAAATTTAAGAATAACAACTTTTGATCTATCATTAAGCTAAGTTATACTAGTATGTAGGAACATTTAAAAGTTGTGTTCATACTAAATATAACAACATACTAAACCTACTAAAGTATTGTATTAGAATATATTCTTAATAATAGACATAAAAGTAAGTGTTTATAGATTATGCTGTAGTAATAGTTCACGTTTTAAAAATATTTTTAAAATATGTTCAAAAAGTTTTTTAAAATATGATATTCTTATATTTATTGTCCAGGCCTTAAATTATTAACTTATAATTGAAAAATATGGTAGGCTTTCCATTTATTTTTTTTGTCTGACTGTTATAATTTTTTTTTTAGCTTTGTTTTTCATATCTTACAATAATTCTTTATCAATTAATATTTTTTATAATAACAAAATAATAAAAATTAGTAAATTGTTTATAATTAAATAAATAGTTTATACTTGTATATAGAAATAAATAATTTGATGATTTTATTGACTTCATATATACCTGATGATGAATTTTTAATTTGAAACTGGTTGTAAATTATAAATATAATAATGATTCAGGCTTAGAATTAATTAATTAATTAATTCATTTCTGTGTATTAACTATTTATTTTTATATATTCATTTACAAGTATTAACAATTTTATGTTTTATCTATTACATTAATTTCAATATAAATATAATATACTTATTCAATTTTTAGTATTGTAAATTTATTTATATTTGTTTTGAAGTTAATTTATAAAGGCATAATATTATAAATATAATTTATATTTTAGATTTTGAACAATTCAAAGAGTGTACTGATTTTATAAGAACATTATTATTATTTTTCTGTTTAAAGTATTATTTTTGTTTTAAACAATTTGGTTTGTTCAATTTGGTTAATTTACTTAATTTCGTCAATCTAAGTTTTAAAAATGTTTAAAAAACGAGTTACGATTTTGATGTTTGATTTATATGTATTAAAATTATTATGAAAAATGTCGCTTTATTTTATACATTTAAAATTATAGATAGTTATGTTTTCATAATTCTGTATTTCATATTTAGAAGACTAATAAAAAATTATGCCATAATATAATTACTCTTAGATAATTATTTAAAATTTAACTTAATAAAATTTTTAATTATTATAATATTAAAACCAGAATTATTAATACAAACAAATACTTCTGTATTTTTATGACTTAAAGTTGGTTGAAAAATTTCAACTGAATAATTGAAATCTAATTTTGTTCTGAAATCGCTATGATGAGTTGAATTTGTTTCAAATGATTTGTAATAAAATACGCCATACCTACTTGATATTACATATTTTTACTTATTTCTTCATAAAAATATGTTTTTACATATTTTTCAACTATATAATCTTATCATAATTTTGTGAAAATATCGTATTTCTTTAAATATGGGTATAAAATAGTGGGTTTAATAATATAATGGGTATATGGGTATAAGTAAGTCATTAAATATAATTATGATCAAAATGGATTTAGTTATCATGTTTTATAATTTTTTTTTTTTCATATGTCTTATAGTATGTTAGTTGATATTGCTCTTGTATACGGACTACCTTCATGGTTCTACTCAAGTATAGGTTTAAATTATATGTAGACCCCGTAGTATATTAGCACTTCAAAAATGAATTAATTAATTAAAAAAATAAAAAAAAATGTCTTTTTCTAATAAACCTTGTTTAGTCAATCTGTATTGGATTGATTACAGTACTTATTATCTTTGGTTGTTTTTGAACAATAATATACCCCACGACACCTAATGAACCAGTCACTTAATCAGTTCACTTTAGCTGACAGTCAAATAAAATCTTTTAATTGTATGAAAAATATATTAATAATAAATAATTAATTACGAATTACAACTCATTAATATATATTATAATGAACTCGTACACATAACTATATTGTTTAATCGACGACCAATAGGTAACTAATAAGTTCATTAAATACTTAAGTTTTGTTTTGAATAAACAATTTTGTCTTTATATTTTATATCATACCTACTTTATGTTACTTTATAATAGAAAAATATTGTTTATAATCAGCAATTTTACTTATATATATATATATTATACTATACATTATATACTATATAATATGAATTTTTGAGGTCTACACATATGATTATAGACTGCATGCATTTGTAATTCGCTGTAATATGCCATATTACACTGCATACATAGTAGCACCCTGACTGTGAGCAGTCCATTTACAAGTGTTTTGTGTATTTATTGTGATATTTTCAGTAATTTGGTATGGTGTGTAGATGTAAAATTTTAAGTTAACCGTTTCAATGTTTAAACCATGCCAAATATACGATTATTGAAAAGTGAAAAAGCTAAGAAATATATGTACAATAATTTCTTGACAAATACTTTCAAAGCGTTGGTGAGATTTTGTACTATTTGAATTGAACAACTTATTTAGTAAATTTTTTTATAAACTTCCATATTTTCATTTTTTTACTACATATTAAGTAATATTTTATTACATATTTTTGTTTTATATTATATTATACATTTTGGTTTTTTAATACATAAAAATCTAAGTCTTAGTGATAAATAAATATGTCTGTGTAAATTAAGTACATTTTGGATTAATAAATAAAATAAAACTACAAATTCCATTTAATATTATTTTTAATATCTGATATAGGTATTTTTTATGTATTATTAATGGTTTATAATTTTTATATGTACTATATTATAGATAAACTCAATAAAGGTTATTTTGAAATAATGTGATAAGACATAGAATATTAAATTTAAATTGTTTTACATAATATTAAATATATAGTTCTATGGAATATAAAATACCTTGTACACGACCATGTATTATTTTCAATATTATCAATATCCAACTAGGTTACTACTATCAAGTTACAATTATTTTTTTATTTTTATTTGTATCTTAGTTTCATTGACATAAGCTAATAATATAATTAATATTGAAAAACGATTGTTTAAGTATATTTTTTATATTAGTCTTTTATTACTATTTTTATTGTATGTGTCTTGAATTTAAAGTTGTTTTATATGATTTATTTGTGATTATAAAATTTGTGTTGTAAAAAATGTTGAGTAAAAAGTTATGAAATATTAGGAAAAAATAGTATTTTTTAATTGCTATTTAATTAATAATTTTTAAATATTTTAAATTATTAGTTTATTACAAAGTTTTGATGTATTTATGTTAAAAAATCATTTGAATATTAGCTATTATGTCTCAAAATAACTGAAAACAGAGTATGCATTTTTCGTTTTTACTCTGACCTTCTGACCTTACAAATTCATATCAAGATTATTGAAATTTTTAAGTAACATTTTACTTGGTGAGTAATTAAATATATAATGTTATAAAATGCTCATTTTAAAGTAAGCTATGAATAAATAACCTGGTTAATTTTTTTTCTACTTTAAATGCTATCTTAAAAAATTTCGGTTTATAAGTATTTGTCAATATTTATTAGCTGAAATTTCTTGCAATATAAATATTTAGCAAAAAAGTAAAAAAGAATAGGTAGCTAATAAATACAGAAAACTTATTAGTCTATATGTGTGTGGATATTATCCTTTAATATAATATTTTTAAGTAGTTTTATTTTGTTAAAATACTCTAACACATTTACATAACACAATTACAATTGTTTAATTTTTAACTAATAAATACACACTAATAAACATTAATATATGTACTTTTTTTTATTTAAGAAAAATAGATAATAGATATTGAAATAATTTGATGGATTATTATGATATAATTTGTT
Organism: Sipha maydis; assembly: GCA_034509805.1. Taxonomy (NCBI): domain Eukaryota; kingdom Metazoa; phylum Arthropoda; class Insecta; order Hemiptera; family Aphididae; genus Sipha; species Sipha maydis. The sequence goes on along the minus strand of JASXSY010001276.1, from coordinate 14,874 downwards.
ACATTATATTTCTATATGAATTCATTATAAATAATTAAATAGAGTACTTATGAAAACAATTTATATGTTTGAATTAAGTTTACCTAGTTCCTACATTGAAATAATTTATTTTTGTGAAGCAGGTATTTATTTATGAACATATCAAACTATGATTTGTTCATTCAGAATAACTTAACTTAATTGATTAAAAAAGTATGACAATTTTTAGTGTTAGTTCATGATTTTACCTGATATATATATTTATTTATGTTTTTATTTCTTTTAAAATATTGTTGTTTTTCAATTAATTTAAAAAATAATACAACTCACATATATTAAAAAATTAAAATATTAATACAGAATGGTTAGAATATCCATTACATTTAATTTAAAATTTAAATGTTTATGTTTAATCTGTAAGATAAATGTATTTATATTTATAATAATTAAAATTATAATTATTATAACATTATTTAAACTATTTATATTTAAAAATAGTCTTCAGTTTTTTGAGTTTATAATTTAAATGATTCAATAGATCAAATGAATGAATAGTAAATTAGAACAAATAGTATCTAAATTAAACTTTTTTCAAGTAATTTTTGGATGTATAAAGTTAATATTTGATGTTGAAGTATGTTGTATTGTAGTTGTGTTTTCAGATTACTTTATATTATGAGATAATTTGAGATAATTTGAATTCATATAAATTATGTTAAATCATTTATACTCATACATTTACTGTTTGCAGTAAATGCATCATTGATTTATTTTCATAAATTCTTTAATAGTTAATTATCCAATATTTAATATTTTTATTTTTATGATTTTAATGATACAGAGTTAAATATTGGTGAATATTTCATTATTATGGTCTAATGAATCTCTCTAAATCATTTTAAAGTTAAAGAAAATTGATTTTAATTTTATAATTGATAAAATATGTAATTTGTTAAGTCTATATTGACTGCAGTTTCATCTATAAGTATAGATATCGTTATTAATAATTGTAGGGAAACTTTTAACTTTTATTGATCTTATTATAGCTTTGAAAATTATCTATGCAGTTCAATTATTTTAATCAATTTAATCACGTAATTGTAAAAGTATAATTTTTAATACATAAATACTGGGCATATTGATTTTTAGTTAATTATATATTTTCTAAGATTTTGGATTATGAATATTAATTACAATTGATAATTTGTTATTTTTGTGATCATGCTATACATTTAAAAATTAATTGGGTCTACAATATTACATAATATTCTAAAAAGATTTTTGTCTAATGAGTTGTTAAACACTTTATTTTACTGGTAAAATTTAAAACTTTTGAATTAAATATTGTAGGAAATATGAAAAGAAATAAAAAAATACATTATTTATAATAAACCATCACAAGTTAATATTTTTAAACTCAATTTTTGAAAAATATTTGCTTAAAAAGTATAAGATATGTGTTGTCTATTATGAATGGGAATAGTGTTTTGTAAATAATGGGGTTGTTGGTTATTTAGGAAAATAATCGTTTTTGTGTTTGATTCAAATATTAAAAAAGTATCACTTTGTTTCTTAATTTTAACTATATATATATTAATTTAATTTTTTTGAAAAGGAATTGATTTAAATAAATGGTAATAAGTCATTAAATTTAATATTTATTGTTATACTTATTTTTTATTAATTAATTATTGAACTTAATTGTATACTGTTTAAAATTACTTTGCCATTATGGTTTATTTTGTAAAAAAAAATGTTCTTATTAATCTAGAAGTAGACTTAAATACTATTTTATTTAATAATGACTGCCCAAATAATTTTAGAAAGTAAATTTGTATTTTGATCTTACAACTTGAATCTTATTACATACTCCATTTTATTTTTATTTATATTATGCACTACTAAAAATTTTAATTGGATAAATCTGTTGCAATAAAATACATATCACATATTATACAATTCAAAATAATACAATGAAATATTTTTTTTAAATAAATGTACCATTTAAAAAAAAAAAAAAAAAAATGCTTTATTAGTTGATTTTTATAAGTTAATTATTGTAATTGTTATTTATTACTTTTTTCACTTTAAACTAGGATACGGATTTGATAGTATCTAAATCTATGTTAACCAGCCACACCCATGTTAACAGATAGATATTTGAAATATTGTAACACCCCACCCAAAGTAATCAATAATTTAGACATCCTGTGGAAAAATCCAACATTCTTTGTTTGTTTAACACGCTAACCTTTATTCATTACAAATAGTTTTCACTTTAGAACTTCCTGTAGTACTTTTATAAAAAACGACCTCTTCCTTTTGCTGTAAAAGAAAAAAATTAAAAATACCTAATAAAAATAAGAAGTAATTAATATTCAATTTTAATTTGATTTATTTAGTCTTTCATTCGTCTATATATATGTAGATTTTCAAATTATTTCATTAATATATCAAACGCGTCATTTCAACCTGGATTGTATTTCTCTTCACGTCGAAAAAAGTGTATATTGAAAAGGGCTAACAAATGAAATTGACTAAAAGTAATAAATATATATCAGATAAAAGGTAGCCCACTGCTGTGCTATAATAAATTAACATAACTTTTCGATTCCGTGATTATTTGACGTTTAATACAACTATGACAATAACGAAACCAATATTGATGAAATAGGTCCAGCTTTATTTTTATTTATTTTTTGACGTCGTCTGAAAAATAATGAAATAATAAATTATGAAAAGGTTACGGAAACTCAAAGACAATATTTATTGGAAAATAAAATGCCATATTTGTGAAAAAACAAATTTCTGAAAATATTTTTGGAACTGTCATTAGTGGTTTCATTTAATTTTTAAAATATAGTCTGAGTGGTACTATTGTGTTATAACATTAAGGTTATAACCTTTTTTAAATACATTTATAGAAAATATTTGTTTTATTTATTGGTCGTTGTTTGTATTTCCATATTATTTATATTTTTCGAGTTTCATGAAATGTTATTGCTGATTAAGTAATTATAATTGTTATTTTTATAGAATTAAATCAACATAAGTATAGGATTAAAATTAAAATTAAAACTCACATGTATAATTTAAAATCAATTTTTATTGATATTTTATCATACTAAAAATATTTAATTTTTAATTTAATTAGAATTTTTATGAAGTTATACATTTTGTATTTTTTTTACTTGATTTTAAATTCAAACCAGAAAAATATGAATATTTAGGTAACCTGTAATCGTACTTAATAAATTGTAGCTTATAAGAACTATGTAAAATATAGTTGCCTTTAAAGTTATTTTTAATGATTGCAGATGATCATTGTTTAATTTATTCGTTATAGTATATTAAATAAAGAAACGTTTAAGTGGAAAAATCATATTATATTTTAAAATTCATTTTAAAAGTACCTGGTGTTAAACCTTTTACGAATATATAGAACAGTTAAAGCACAAATAACAAATATAATAAATACAGAGAATTATTTTTAGTTATTAAATATTGGGGAAGTTCATGCTCTAAAAATTATCAAAATATGCATTTAAAATTATTGAATATGCGCTAAATACGAATTTTTTTCAAATTTTTGTAAGTCCTTAGAAAAATAATTAGTTATTAGTTTATTACAATATTGAGGAATTACTTTAGGCTTACCTTTAGGTAAACACCTCTTACAATAATATAATGACGTCAAACTCTGCTGTTTCTAAAATAAAACAATCTAAAAGTTTATTAATGACCCGGAGTTAAAATAATTCAACAATACATTCCAATACAGAGTGTATCAGGTGATGGTTTTGATCCGAATTTAGATCAATAAATGAATTTCGTGTGTTAAAAAAGAAATGAAACTTTGACAGGCTCATCAGAATCTAAGTAATATGTTTACAAAGGATTTATATTATACAAGTACTTTATACGTAAAAGTCTTTATAGAGGTTAAATATTCAAATTAGTTTAATATTTTTTGTTTTTTTTTCTATTTAGACTTAATGTGTTCAATAATGAGTTGTTATTAACTGTTAAATGTTAATAAAAATTAAAGTTTGTTAATTTACCGATATTAGGTATCTACTAATGATACGTTCTTATGAATGATAATAAGATTTTTTATTCAAAATTATATTCAGGTAATAGGTATTAATTAATTTCTGTATATTAAAAAAATTAAAAACTGTCGTTATAATTACCATATTCCAAAAAACATTTTCGAATAAATGCTTGTTATATCATATTAAATTATATTGTCTCCGACTGAGTTCTGACTATAACAGGAAATCATCTTAATAGTGTACAGAGATTTCGATAAAATGCAGTGGGTTTCTTTTGTAACAATAGTAAACTGTGTAAAATGTTTCATTACATATAATTTTATTTTTTTTATATAGTGTATGTTTATTTACTAATTAGATGAGATCAGATCGGTGCAAACGAATTGCGTCCCAAAATCCCTTTTTCATACGAATTGCGTCCCAGTAAAATTTAACAACTACACTAATTGCGTCCCAATAATATTTAACAACTATACTAATTGCGTCCGATGTAAATACATTATTTTCCTTCCCATTTAATACAGACTTAGGACTGTCAATAGCAATATTATAAATAGGGAACGGACGTAAATGTTTTAAAATATAAGAAAAATGTCCTAAAAAATACGACCTTATGCTTTAAAAAACTTTAAACTTTTTATTTAATTCGATGTAAACACAGTTTTAAACAGTTATGTGTATATATAATATTGTTATAACTTAAAACTTATAAAAATTGTACATACGCACTTAATCGACATTGTTCATTTCAAAATCAATGTTTTATTTTTTTTCACTTTTCATTACCTCACTCACAATTAAGCTCATATTTTTAAAAAGAAAAGCGCACAATTTTGTCAGCAAGATGGAATCAAAAGACATACTAACCGATTACATTTATTTCATAAGTACCTACTCATATCGATTATTGATTGAGATTATCAAAAGTATATCAAATTGCGTTGAGACGCAATAAGTATGTCACAAATTGCAATTTTTATATCGGGAACGCAATTCGTATGCAGCCGATCAGATATATACACTGTTATTTAACAAGTTACATGTTTTATAACATCACGTTAAGAGGATATTATTAACGAACATTATTTAGGTACTTACTCAAAAGTTTTCTATAAAAATCTATATATTTACATAAAATATATTTTCTATTGATTTAAAAACAATAATATTTATAGTTTGTTTTTTTAAATATTTTTTATCTAAAAAAAAAAAAATTTAAATGTACTCATCTCAGGAACTAATATATAATTTGAAATGTATAATTACGTACAGATTTTAAGTTATAACAATTTATTTAATAACTGTTCCAAGTATTTATTTTTAATTAAGTTATCTATTTAATCATCATCGTTATATTACAATTTGACTTTCGTATCACATAATGTATGATAATTAAATTTATCTATAAGAAATTAAAAAATTATAAAATTAAAATGTATGTTCTGAATGTATATTATCTTTAACGGTATTTGATTTCCATAATGAAAACTTGTTTATTTTACTCTAGTTGACTAGTGACTCATCGTATCCTTGTTTGGTGATTTTTTAAGTGAAGTTAATACGAGTATGATTCATTCGTACATATTTTTAAGTACATGTTATTCAATATTTCGTTAGTTGATATTGTTATTTTAATATTAAAATTAAATAAATTGAACATTTAATTGAGGTTATTTACGCTGACAAATAATTAAATGTCAATTTTAAATTCACAATTAAATCGAAAAAGGTTTGTTTTATTTTTCAAAATTTGTCTTATATCTCAAATTAAAATTTAGTTTATATAGTTTAGTTAATATAGTTTGTAATCGCTTCAAATTTGAATTTTTTGAGTAAGTATAAATCTCTTTTATTAAAAACTGTAGTTCTATGCATTACATTATAATATAAAAATTCTTGAATTAATAATTTTCCTAATTGTATTCTAACTATAAACCTGTAGAGTGGTTTTTAAACTATTGATCATAAAACATATTCATGTATTGTTATGGTCATGTAAGTATTTTAAAAATGATATATGTATATATAGTGCAATAAATCGTATTCATTTTTAAAGTATGAAAAGTTAGTTTCTTTACGAGAAGTGTAAACAGTGGGGAAGGTTGTTAACACCTATCACACCCCCGAATGAAAAACATTTCATTGTGTTCACCCGCGGACACGGCACAAGCTGAACCTTCAGTGTTTCACTTTGACTTGCAACTAGCGGACGTTTGAAAGCTGTTTAGTATTACGGTTAGACCGTAAGCGTGCTTAGTTCAATTTTCTCGTTATTTATCAATTATTTTAGAATAAACCCAGTCGTGATTTAAACATTTAAAAATTTCATTATTAAACGTATGTGCTATTATTCTCAATCTATTTATTTATCAATTAAAATATGTTGTTTACGTACCTTGAATAGCAAAATAAAAGAAATACATTTGTAGGACTAATTTTATAAGCTTTTGGATGTTGGTAAATTTAAAATATTTGCAAATTATTTCAGTTGGTTTTAAAACTTTTATTGGACGTGTTTACAATTTTAAATGAAATTACATGTAACTGCGTGATGGTGGTTGTCGAACGAGTATTAAAAACATGTCTGTTCCATAGTTATTGTCTGTCAGTTATTTGTTATGTACACATTTGTAGGTACGTTGAAATATAGTATTTTTTTCATTAGATACGCTCACGTGTAAAACTATGAATAATATGTATTAATTCATTGGTGTTATAGTAATAATTTTTTGTTAATGATACTGTTAAACGGTTTTAATAATAATGACTAATGAGTAAATTTTAATTTAGAGTTGTTGATTTTCTTTGACACAAATGTTAACTATAATAATATGAAATGTATAATTATCATTTATAATTTAATTCAAAGGGATCAATTCTCTTAATTTTTTTAAGTAAATATTTCTTTGTTTTGGTCTATGTCTATTCGTTATCAAAATACAAATATTTAATTATTTATTTGAAACATGGTTGATAAGATTATTATTTATAACTACGTCGATTAAAATGGTTTATCCGTTCTTTTTTATCAGTTATTATTTCAGTAGTTTGTGTAGTAAGTATTTTGTAGATGGCGTATGTGTTTTTTTTTCATTTTTGTTACCGAATATTTCAATGATTACTATTTAAAACTAAATGATTATAAATTATGATATATATTTATATATTTTAAAATGTAAATAGTAAATTTTACTTGTTATAGATACATATATTCAATGGTTTAATATTAAAATTGTCTAGTTATTGTGGGAAAAGTGAGTAATGTAATATTTTAAATAAATTGTTATACACATAATTGTTCACAACATTGTCATGTATAAAATCGGATTTGAAAGTATTATTTGTTCTTTATATAAATAGTTTACTAAATATAAATATTATGAATATTTAATATGTATTTTTCAATTTTTATTACAAATTTAAAAATGGCTAGCTGTTGTAATTTTAAGTGCTCAAAATATTATAATGAGTGTTTATATTTTACCCATGATACGTTGGAAAATCTGTGATTTTAAGACTATTAAAATATTATTATTTATTATAATTACTTTTATATGTGGATTACAAAAAATTATAGTAATTGTTTCAAATCTATCATTATTTTATTTTCTTATAAATTCGAAGTGTGTTACTAATTTTGGTTAAATGTGTAGTTGTTTTTATTATTTATTAAATACCTCATTTGTTCGTAGAATTGGAATACCTGACTAATTATTTTAATGTCACACAGAAAGTTATCTTTAACATTACCAATAGTTTAAACTTAAAATTTCTGTCTTATTTTTTGTATTATGTTCACCCTGTATTAGATCATATTCACAACACGATGGAATAGTAGATTTTGAATTGCACACGCTGAAGTTGATGTTTATTCCGTTATTTCAGACGAATTTAAAATTTAGATATTTTTACATTTCAGATGAAAATTATTGAATAATTTCAATATATTTCTTAAGTTCGTCTTTTTGATTGATTTTGTACTCATAATATTATATTATCAGATAAAATGTAAACTAAATGATTTTGTAACTTTATGTTATAAAATTAAATTACGGAATTTTGTTTATTATTACATGCTATCAAGTATTATTTTTCCTTGGGCAGTTTTGGTATATTGGTACAACTTTATGAATAACTAAAATAAATGTAGTAGACATAGACTATAAACGTTGAAATATGTGTAGAAACCGACCATTAATTGTCCAATTCTTGAGTTTAAATAGTTTCATATCTATTATAATTAAATATCTGATATTTGCATTAAATTTATCATCAACCGAGTACAGGATATGTTTAAAATTCTCATTTAGTTGTCAAATACATATCTTCGTATCAACAGTAAAAATATTAGTAGTTTGTTTTAAAAATGTATTGTTTTAAAAACGCTTATTTTTGTCGTAATTTTACGAGTTAAAAATAAAAATTTATCACTTATTATCTCAATCAAAACTAACTTATTGATATTAAAACAAATTTATTTTAAATAAATGGTTTATTCAAAAGTTTCGTCATGTGTAAAAATGTGTTAATTGGTCATAATATTAAAATTTGAAATGCTAACTCTAAAAACAGTAATCTTTAATTAATTATGTGATTTGTGTAATAATTGCGATTTTATCGGTAAAAGGTCAAGAGTTCTAGATTATTATTCAATTTAGACTCTTTAAGTTTTTTTATTTAACAATTATAAATTAAATATTTCACGGTACATCCTGTGTGTGAGTATATATCGTTACAGGTTTGAAGCTACACATTTTTTAATCATTGATTAATGGTCTAAAAAGTAACATGTCTTAAATTATTCATTACTTATTTTAGTCGGGAATTGCAGTATAACCTTGTTGCCCTTTTGAGTTTCAAATAGCAATTTATAGAGCATGGTTTTAGGATCGTTATGTTGACATAATGTAATCATTTCCTAAAGTTATGACGCACTTTTATATCCTTATAATATACGTGTTAGGTATTTAAAAGGATTTTCACCATTTATTATTATGTGAACTTGTGTATCTTTATAAAATGGTCTATAAAACTTTGATGCAACTTTATTAATTTTCTCAACAATTACTAAATACCAAATGTGATTTTTATATTATTATTATTATTATAATTATTTTTTTATGTTGAATCTTTTTATTTTACATAAAATTGCAGATAATAGTTATAGTATAATAATATTTGTATGTTTAGTATTGTATGTGTTGATTTGGTTTTTATGAACAAAAAAATATAATGTTATGCATCTAGGTAAAGGTGTGTATACACATAAGATGTTGATCGCTTCGTCTTCCTAGCTTGTCTTCCTATTGTTCTTACCTCAGTGTGCAAAATATTAAAATCCATGTCAAAAAAAAGGAACTCACAGGCTCCACAATCCAATAACCAAGGCATAGGTAAGATAAATATAATAACAAATATTTGTAGGCACTATTTATATTACATATTTTATGTATATATTTACTTATGTAACATAAAATATATAATATACACCAACATGTACAGGTATATTTATTATAATTTGTATTTAAACACTGTTGATTATTTAATTTGCACAATTTTTTTTACACAGTTTCATTTAATCACTATGGTTGTAATCAAAATGGTATTTTTATTTCACATTTCCAATTTTTTTTAAACCTTTAAAATAAAAGTACAACAAAATTGCATGTAATTTTTATCAATTTATTAGTTGGTACAAACTATTGTAAAATAATTATAAAAGTTTATTGTAAATACCTGCATAAGAGTGATAAATAAGATTTATACAAAGGAAGTTCTGTCGAATTACAGCTTTTTTTTAAGCTTCGACTTTGTTTTGTAGATATTTATACACGTTATGAATGATTTTTCTACAATATGCTTATTATTATTTTGAGAAAATAAGAAATAAGAAATAAATAATACCTTTACATTATTCGATAAAATGATTTATCGTATATGTATCTACTGTAATAGGTACGTATACTATAAGTTAGTTAAATATTAATAACTATATTTTATCTGATTAAAGTTGTTTATTTTGAACACAATCGTATTTATCGAAATAACTAATTAAATGAATGTGATGTGAAATTGTATAAATAATAAAATTATCCTTTCTCATTACACAGTTCAATAGACTATGGTATACTAGCATAAAACTGTATTATTGATTTATAAAAATTGAGTGATTTATTTTTAATATTGCAGTGTATGCATAGGTGGAGATTTGATTGAATTTTAGGAGGGGCTTTAATGTCAATTGTTGCAAAATAAGTACCTATTTTAATATTTTATACTACGAAATTTAATAAATTTGATCTTTTAAGGGGGGCTAAGTCCCCCCCCCAATCCCCGCCTATGAGTGTATGGCGATCACAATTAATGAAAAATGTAATTAAACTGATCGTGATTGGTTTTCGTGCAAATTCTATACTTCATGATACACTGAAGTACAGAACTTGTTTATAATTTATTTACTTATATTGGATTATTTTTACAAGTTTTGAACAAATAATAATTTTTTTTTTTTTTATCATAATAGCTAAGACACGTTTCAACCTATATTGGTTTTTAGTTAATATTATAGTAACGTTAGTCATTACTGTAATAATGGTATTACTCTTTTATACCTTATATTAATATACATGTACACATGGGCGTTCACTCGTATTTATTTTTAATAGGTAGTTAAAAAACAAATAAAGTAGGTGATATGGTTATTAGAAAAGTTATATTGATAAACACTTATCGCTTTGCAAAAATGTACATTCATTTTATTCTGTTAGCCGATAAGTATACAATTAAGACAAATTTAACTTGTGGACTGTTAATACTTTTTTCCAGTTATTGGTATGTGGGGCAACAAATAAGTGGTAAAATACCTACTCATTGTGGTACACTTTGTAAATAAAATTTACATAAATTGCATAAACTTTTAAACACTGTAAATATACTGCGTAAGAAATTCATTATCGAACGGCCGACATTAATCTGCGGTTTTTCACACATTGTTTCAGATCAGTACGGATTCGAAGATGATGGGCCACCAGACGCTGTTGATTGCTTGGGCGTCAGGGATAACAGATCGATACACATCAATTCTAATCAGCTGTATAAGAGCTGCTCGAACTGTATATCCACCGCCAAATACAGTATACTGTCGTTCTTGCCCATTTTCCTCTTTGAACAGTTCCGGCGGTACTCTAACTGTTTTTTCCTGCTCATAGCACTCTTACAGGTTAGTGAGAAACATACAATGTTCAACTACGTACTGTAATACACATTACACATATCGTATACTATTTCACAGTAATTCATGACGCAGGCTTGAGTGGCTTTGTATTATTCCTAGCCTTCGAACTTTTTTTTTAGGATCTTTTTAAGTATGTGCTCTATAACTGTTCGCTCATATACTAGGTAGTAGAGTAATAAAAAAATTATATTACTATTATTGTTTTATATCATTCTTTTACCATGGTACACATTTATATAGGTTTTTAAAAAACGAAATAGTTTTTTATTTATTTCTGTTTAAAGAGATTGTTAATTTGATCGAAAGGCATTACTAATGTCACTTTTTTTTCGTAATAAAAATAGATAAAAATAACCCGTACAGCATAAATGAATAATAAATTATCGAATAATATATTAGAATTAATGAAACAACAGGCGTTATATTGATAATATTTTGTTATCATGGCTTATGACTATTAATACAGTATCAAAAGAACGTCAATATGTACTTATTTGATATTCGTGTCATTCATTTTATTTTAAATCCATCCTGTATTTAAATCAATTCTAAAATATTCCTATTAAAATTTTTATCTTTGCGCGTTTGCAATGATTTTTCATTAATCAATATTTTTGTAGATATTATAGATTTCTATCAGTTTAATTTGAATAACACTCGCTTTTAAATTACAATTTGTATAACTTTATTATAAAAAGATATTTTTTTTTTGAAAAAAAACAAACCTTTTTACATTTTTCTAACACAAAAAAAATACTCAAAATCATATTTTATATTAAATTTGAATCATTTCTTTATGCACTACGAAACGTTTTTAATCATACCTCATATAACCTATATGTAATACGAGTACAAAAATTGCATATTTTTTAAGTTCTATCATTGTTAGAGGACAAAATAAAAGATTATTCATCGCAGGTCATCAAATATTATACAAGTTATCGCAAGAAAATGTTGATTTAATTTGATTTTGCGTGAATACATATTATGTGAGCACATTTGCCTGTGATCGCACATCTATTTTATTAACGGTGGGCGTCGCTGCTCCGACTTATATGTCTCCATCGCTGACGCGTTCAAATAATATACAAAAAGAAAAAATAACCTTTCCTAGTGTATTTGACGTGTAATTTGCTAAAAGTATATTATACGCACTCTTTGATATTAACTGACCTTACTGTCTAGGCCACTTGATTGTAAATGTTAATGGCATCGTGACCTTTGTATTAGGGTTCTGATTTATTATCACTGTTGACTGATGATGAGCAAAGACCGTAGTGGAATGTAGTTGTTGTTTTATCGTTTTTATTAATTATATTTATGGCTGTTTTCCCGGATAGTGCTGAAATGAATTGTAGTGAAAAACTCAATAATTATCATTAGGGTTCAAGACTTTTCACATGTGCTTATTCTTTAATAATGAATGTAGAATAATCTAAGTGATACACATTTGTTTTAAAACATAACGGACTGAAATATGAAAATTTGTATTGCATATTTTTGTATATTTTGTCGTTTTTTTTTAGGTAAATGCAGATAGATTCTTACAACTTAATTGTTATTTAGTGCTTATCAACTTATTTTTTTGTTTTATGCGAAGTAAATTTATTCTATAGGTTAAGACTATTTTTTACATTTTATATAATACTAAACCTTTTTTCAATGTAGGAGAAGGAGACAAAGAAAATGATTTCAGTCATACAGAGTAATATTATAGTTTTAGATTTATAATTATTGTTGCCAAAAAATTAAAATTAAATGTATCAAAAAAAAATTAATTTCTATAATAAAAAAAATCATTTAAATTTTTTCGTACATATTTCGGTTATTTTAAGTACAAATGCATAAATATGTCTTACAATTTATATATATTAAATCTCGAACCCTTCTTGTCATCATTACACTCATACTATAAAGTACTGCAGCACATTTATATAATATCGTCGTTGACACGAAGAAACCTCCTATGCGCCAAATTTATAATTTTAAGATATTGGTATCCCCGGATTTAGAAAAAATAGGCGGTCATTTTAGTAAAGTCTCCAATGTGCTACCTCCATCGTAGAATTAATATTTTCTAAATTTACTTTCATTAATCATTGATACTTAGTGCATTTTTAAAATTTGTTTTGTCTCTTCTGAAAAATTAGATTTTAGCACATGGGAAGTTTTTCCGTGTCAACGACGATATGCAAATCTAAAGACACAGATTTTAAACAAGGCATAATATGTTTATTTTATTTGATAATATTTACATACCATACTTTTTTATTTTATTAAATTTCAAAACTTTTAAGTTATCGTTAATCTATTAAATTTATCCATTATAAGGAGAGGCTGATTTTGAAATAAGTGTAAAATTCTTTATAATTTACTCTTATTACGGTAAATATGGAATATGGATTAGGTAAGAATTGAATATATGACTATATTATATGAAATAATATATAATATTATATATGAAATATTTATAATTTCCCTTAGAATAATTTTTAATGTAAATATATAAAAAATTATTTAAAAATTAAATTAAAACATACATTTTTTAAAAACAGCACTATACATTAATTTTATATATGTACCTTAAAAAACCTAAATATATTCTCGTATAGAATGTAAATTTGTCTCTTTTTTAAGAAACAGACTAAAACAATGATAATTTTTTCCGCGCTATACAGCAACATACCAAAATTATTAAAACTTTAGGTCACAATATAAATACTTAATTATAGATCGGACATTATATGGTCGGGGATATGGGCATCAATACATGAAAATATAATTTTTAATTACTCTTGAAATAAGTTTTGAAATACGTTTAATGTTAATTAAAAACTTTTTTTAACTAAAAATCATTTCAAATTGTGAATTTATACTTTTTATCAAATATCGTATAAGGCAATTTATCTAAAAAATTATATAAATTATATGAATGTTTGATGTTTAAATGTTATATAAACGAGTAGTTCCAATTCATATAAATATGATTCCCCTTAAGTTCGTAGAGTACTAGATTTTAGAGTCTAACCTAATAAAATGCATATTTTCATTATTGTTATGACTTAATGAATGTAGTTCATGTGTTATAAATGTATACTAAAAAACTACTAGAGATTATATAATACATTTTTCCTATGTTATATAGTGTGAGCATTTTTTGAAGGTCTTTATATTTAATCGTATTTATTTAGATTTACAAATATAAATATTTATTATGTATTTATCAATATAGTCTATCTAAATAATTTTTTAGTATCTCAATCAAAATAAACCCATATTAAGATCGATTAATTAATAAAAATAAATATAAATATATATATATATAATGCATTTATATAATTATAAAAATATTTTATAAAATATAATATTAAATATCAATCTGATAAATGTTGAAAAAAACTTAAATTCGGTTATTTTATATAGTTGTATGTTTGTTTTTATTAAGAATAAATAAATAATTCATATAGTTTAGTTTACCAATTTATGAATCAAATTTATGAGGAAATAATAAAATTATGCATTTCTAATATACTAATTTTAATTTGTAACAAATGATTAAATTTTTATCATACAATAAATAATATTGTATGATTTCATTTTGCTACT
>JASXSY010001275.1:0-83673 GCA_034509805.1 Sipha maydis | reverse complement strand
CTGGTAGAAATTTCAAAAATCTGCGACTTATACTTTTTGAATTATAAAAAATATTTAAAATCGTTTGAGAATAAATCGCTATTTTATGCAATTTCGTAAATATTTAAATTTCAAACAGTCATAAAATTTTTTCCTCTAATTCCGGTAGAAATTTTTTTAAAGATTTTTGAAGAGTAGCTTATACATAACCTCGTGTTAAAATTTTGAACCTTAAGTATGAACAGAAAAAATTTTATGAATTTTTATCTACAAAATAACTTGCAAATTATCGTGATTTTTACACATTTTATACAAATTTAAGAATTAAGGGCTTATAAAAAAAAATTGAGTTAACCGATCACCGATATTTTTTAGTTACGATAAGTTTAACTTATTATAAACCTAGTATAAAATTTTCAAGAGTTTTCGCTCAATCAATTAAATTTTATAGATGTTTAAAAACAAAAATTTAACAAAAATCGAAAATATAAATTGTCTATAAATAAGTCAAAATATGTCAAAATACTTTGAAATCTTAACCATGTATAGAGAACGTCAATATAAAGATTTGGTGAAAATTTCAAGTTGTTGCGATATTTCATTTTTGAGTTAGAGCATTTTAAAAAAAAACCGATATCTTTGTCAGTCTAGAATATTATACAGTATATTATATTTTACATGTAATTTTTTGTCAATATTCGCTGTTCAAACGCTTATAAAAAAAAATTGTGCCTATGGATTTTAATAATTTTTGAATGACTTTAAGAACTACTTCTGTGAAATCTTCTATTAAATTTTCAAGTATTTTGTACGAGCCAAATTTTTTTTATCACCGATTATAAAAAAAAAATGTAAAAAAATCGAATATTTTAAATGCCTATAAGTGGCTTAAAAATCAATATAATATTTTGAAAAAAATATGACATAAAGGAAATACCAATCTTAACAGCTGGTATAAATTTCAAAAATCTGCGACTTATACTTTTTGAATTATAAAAAATATTTAAAATCGTTTGAGAATAAATCGCTATTTTATGCAATTTCGTAAATATTTAAATTTCAAACAGTCATAAAATTTTTTCCTCTAATTCCGGTAGAAATTTTTTTAAAGATTTTTGAAGAGTAGCTTATACATAACCTCGTGTTAAAATTTTGAACCTTAAGTATGAACAGAAAAAATTTTATGAATTTTTAACTACAAAAAAACTTGCAAATTATCGTGATTTTTACATATTTCGTATAAATTGTAACTTTGAGCACTTATAAAAAAAAATTGTGACTTACGATTTTAGATTTTTTTTTATCAGTTAAGGAACAACTTATAAGAAACCTTGTATTAAATTTTCAAGATTTTCTAGGCAGCCAAAAAAATTTTATCGTTATTTAAAAAAAAAATACTTAAAAATATTGAAAATTTCAATTGTCTATAAATAGCTTAATAAAAGTCAAAATACTTTGAAAATTTAATGGTGTATAGAAAACGCTAATCTAAACATTTGGTGAAAATTTCAAGTATTTACATCGATTAGTTTTTGAGTTATAGCAAAATAAAAAATTTGGTTATGTCAAAAACTGGTTTTGCGTAAAAACTCCCGTTTTTCCCAAATTTTTTTATGGTTTTTCCCGTCGCATTTAAAAAATATTGGAAATTTTTAACTTTTGACCCCCCAAAGTACCAAATAGATTCACTTTCCTTTCAGAAAAGTTGCTACATAAGGCAATCGAAGCATTTTTACTGCCCCAAAACGTGTCGACAGACACAAAAAAAAAAAAAAAAAAAAAAAAAAAAAAAAACACACATCATTGTAAAATCAATACATTCTTCACTCCGTTCAGAATCTAAAATATGAACGCTTTTACGACGATAATGTATCGAGTTATCGATTTTTCGTTTCATTTAAAATGTTTAAATTAATTTATTAATTTATCGACTAATATTAATTCGTTAATTATATTTTAATTGCATAACTTATATTTATAGTAATTTAAGTAGTTGCAATTTCAAATTGGAGCATCAAAACATAACACAAAAACGCAATCACGATGTTAACGGTATTAAAGTACGCGTACAGCAATAAATGAGAATAAACGAACTGAAAGCTAGTAAAAATGATCACGTGGCACACGTGTAATACGTATAGTAGGTACTCTCGATTTTCATTTGTAAAAAATGAGTTTAGAAAAATGAATATGCAACTTGTCTTCTTGTACTTTTTTTATTGTATCTAGTTGTATCTAGTATACCACTTTTAATTTTATATCATCTTATCTTTAAATCGGTTTCCAAATATTTGTTTTAAGTTTTTAAGACTAAAATGAGTTTATTTTTTATAAAATAAGAGCATACATCAAATTCAAATATTACAAAGAACTTTTAGTAATAATATAAATCAATAAAAAAGTATAATAGTGAAACAATACCAAATTTCTTATTTTTTAATTTTTTTAATTTTATTTTCTTAACTCTATAAAGTTACAGTCCACTTTATTTTAATATTTTAATAAACTAATAACTTAGAAATTTAAATGTAACATGATGCTTTAAAAATCGAATAGTCAAAAATCGATAACAACTATAATAATAGAGATATTATTAACAATAAGTATTGCTGTTTTTAAAAATAAACGGAATGTTGTGTCTTAAAATCATTGGAATTTTGTGAAACGCAGAAAATAACTATATTATCACTTTGCCAAAACCTGTCAACAAGCATAAAAAAATACCAAAAAATTATTAATTAAAAAATATATTCAGACGAAAATCGAGCCTGTATTATTATTACTAACCTAACTATAAACGTACACGAAAATCATAAATATAACAGCTATGTTTTACAAGTATTTTTTAGTAGAAACACAAAATTAAGATTTATTCTGTCATCATTTAATCTGCTTATGATTTCAATCAAACCGTCTCCTTATAAATATACAAATATACTGTTAAACGTACGATATGTACGTTACTAATTTGAATACTACTAATTTGAATCTAAGAAAAAGAAGGAATTATAACAATGAAGAATAATTAAATAATAAAATAGGGAACCCTAGTCAGTTTTTTAATTTTTACATTTTCTCTTTCTTATTTCGAAATATTATTTTTAATGGTCAGCTAAAAATTGAATGATATCGTTTCTTGGGTCTGCGTAAAAAGTTGAATGGTAGTTTAAAATAATAAATAAAAATGAGTTAAAATTATGTTTCCTCAAAAAACTCCTTAAAATGCTGCTGGTTATCCATTATTAACAAAAACTAAACGAAAATGTACAGGTGCAGCAAAACTTTAACACGGCTGCGACGGAATGGGTCGTTCGAAACAATCGAGCGGCTATACATACATTCTAACAATTAGTTATTTATAATACGTATTACAATGTATTATTTTTAAAAATATTTTTTATTAAATGTGTTTGTCAATAGCTTTTTAACGTCATGGAATGCTTAAACATTGCACAAGTCTATTGCGTCGTTGCCGATGTCAATCTACCTAAGTGTATGAATCTATACGAGTACGTCTCGGAAAACCTCGAAGAAATCCGTCACGGTCAACAGGAGAGAACTCGTCGGAGCGTATCGAATGCACCAACGAGTGCGATTGTCTCTACAATTTTTTCGCGTGATCGTAATATAAGTCCAGATTCCTACGCGAAAGGATATCCGAACGTAGGATTTAAAGACAATGTGAAGAGTCTGCGCACACTGACTGTAAAATTATCTTTTTAGCACGTATAAATTATTTTCCGGGCGACTCATTCGTGTCATATATACATACTTTTAAAATAAAATGTATACATACACAGAAATCCTTTTATACATCCTTTCTCGTCGACATCGTCATGGTACAATTATCGCACAATCATTTTGCATAAGACCGGGCTTGTATACATAATGATCATCGACACATAACGTCATCGAGAAGTGTGTATACAAAACGCCGGTTTATGCTCGGTATTATAATGCGTTACTATTTTATTGGGTTGCAGAACACACATAAGGTTTATTGAACGATAAACGTGTTCCGATTTTAAAACAAGACATTTCACTACGGCAGTTCATATATATATAATTGTTCACTCATAAACAACCCGCATAAGTAATATAAATAACTAAATGAACAAATAACGAATCGTTCAAAAAAGTACCAAATTCTGTACAAACGTGAGTATTTTAATTAATAACAATGTGCGACTGTGTGTTAGTGTATCATTTAAAAAAAAACAATTTGTGAACAATGAAAATATATTATATGTTTATAAAACGTATAAAAAAATTAATGTTATTCGTTGTTATCTGAACACTATGAACCGTATAAAATTGAAACGTAAAACATAACACTGCAAAAAATTTAGTCCTAAGCATATGCTTTTTTCCACTCGTTATTTCATATTATTTTTTATTTACTTAGCTAATAAAAATATTTGACTGTTTTTATAAAAGTTTATATACTCATCAGATCATTTCCAAACCCGAATAGTAAAATGTTCCGATTTTTAATTAACTAATGCAGCACTAAAAAAAACGATGAAATTAATGTCTTTAAAATGGTTTTAATTTAAATATCCTTTGCTGAATTCCAATTTAATAATATAATTTTAGTGGTAAAAATTTTATTTAAATTTGATATAAATTGCATAACATATTCAATGTAATATGTAATAGTAATATTCTTCATCTATATACAAATTATACAAAAATTAATTCAATTTTAATTAAATTTAAACCTTTTAAATTTTTACTATGCTTTTCAAACAATATCAATTCAAAATAACATTATATCAATAATTAAACCACAAAATTAATATGTTTAATAAAAATTAAATATTTACATATTTACAGTACAAAAAAAATTTAAACGACACAAGAAAGTTGTGAGTTACACAAGAAATATACATTAAAATCCAAACAATTATGAACAAAATATATTTATTAAACTTTCTTTTAGAGAGCAAACTATTTTTTTAACTTTTGTCCTTCATATTAAAAAAAGTAGGTAGAATTTGTAAATATACATAATATGATAAATTAGATGATAAGACACATTTTCACAAATATAAAATAATAAAAAATAAAAGCTAAAAATTAATTACATTTGTTTTTTATGATACCGATTATTGCTTCCACTAAATAACAATAAATAAAATGTGATTAAAACTTGAAAAAAATGACCATCTATGACTACATCCATACAAGACCTTGATAACGATCAACAAATTCGTTCCACCATCATTCACCCACGTATATAATTACTGCCGTTAATATTATGATCATTTTCATTCTTTTTTTTTTTGTTGACATTTTGGACAAAATCCAACTATTCTATATATAATATATTCAGCTAGACGTGTTGTTATATAGTAGGTAAACAAAATATGACTTTGGAATGGAAATAAATGTTTTTTTTGGTATTATCTTACTCAATATAATATTAACATATCAAATTATATTAAGTTTATAATGACATACATAGAAAATTATAGACCTATTGGCTACCTTAAAGTATTAAAAAATGAAGTACACTATACACTCTAAATAAATATTTAAACCTCATAAAGATTCTTAGAAACATATCGAATAAGTATATGGTGAAAAATGTACAGAAAATTAAAATAAATACATTTATGAATTGATATTGTAATATTTAAAATATAACACACTTATGGTTAAATATTTATTTGATAATATCTACTTAACTATTTAAAAATCTTTAATTTAGTAAAATATAAAATTTTAAAGACACAAAGCTTATATTTTAAATAAAAAATAAACTAATGTAGATGAAATTTAACATATTTGAACAATTAGACAATATAAATTAGAAATTATGAATAACCATACTATATTTTTTCATTATAATAAATTAAATTAAATTTGTTATATAGATTTATTAGATTACATTCATATTTATTTTTAGAAATGTTAATTATGTAACTAATTTATTAGATAATGCAATAAGAATCATTTACAAACAAATATATATAATATTTATAAATATTTAATGAATTTATTCAAAATATTATTTGCATTTACGGATACAGTTTCTAAAAGCATAAAAAATTACTAAAGTTATTTGGTACCTATGTCCATACATAATCTACACTGTAACATAATAACGAATTCATACAAATGTTCAAGAATAGCGTTTATCCAGAAAAAAAAATCCAGGAAGAAATAAATATAAACTATGTAAAAAAACGAAAACTTAATAAAATTTCAAATAAAAAATTACATTTAAATCAATAATGTAGATATTTTAATTATAAACTATGTACCCGATACATTTGAATAACCATAACTTAAGTATAATTATATAGAAATGAATTTAACAATAAATAAAACACCTCTTGGAAAGCATATCTATATATTAACTCGATTTTCCACCACAATAGACACCCATAATATACCAACAATTTTTTTCAATAATTAAAATAATTTCTATTTTATGTTCTATTTCCAGTTTATAAAAATAGATCAGTGTATATTAATTAATTACTTTAATTTTAGATACATTTTATTATTTTAAACTGTGTAAAATAGAAATTATAATTGAAACACATACATTTTGTTCTACATTAAATAATAACTATAAATTGAATAAATTACCAATGTTCTAAATCAAAACATTTTCATTTAATCATTCTATACAAGAAATAAAAAATAATATACTAATATTCTATATAATTATTGATTGTATCAAAGTTATCATATTTTATGGTATTATTACCTTGATTAATGACTAACGATGTATTCTTTGAATTCGAAAATCATGCGTAAAATTTGCACGACATCCACAATGCATAATATGCTATTTACATTAAATAAGTTAATATACCTTTTAAAAATAAATTACTGGAATACTTGATTCCTATTCGCGCAGTGTTAATATTTATTTAATATAAAAATACATGTATGCATTACTAATCCTACATTATAAACATAAGTATTTTTATACGTAAATATTGATTCATAACCAATACTATAATTATTTAGGGCAATTACTATACTTTACAAAAATCAACTTAAAAGTTAAATATAAACTGAGAAAAATATCTATCATCAGTTATTTTTATATGTAAGAAACCTCAATTATAGGATCTATAGTAATTGTATGTAAACATTAGAAATGTTGTAAATTTATACATAACTGTATTATTATAAAATTCATAATTAGTTAATACTTAAAATGTATTTTGCATGTTTTACAATTTTTATTATGTAAAATGTGCGCATTTCGCTATTTTTCGTATTAAGTTATCTATATATATAAAAATGGAGACATGGAGAAATTTTATAAAAAATTCGAAATTGCATCAGTTGAGAACGGCTGGGCCGATTATCTTGATTTTTTTTTTAAATGATAGAGAATGTCGTGGAGCGGGTTTATAGGGTTTATATATGGACGTAACTCCACCTCCGGTAGGTGCTCAAACAGGAATTTTGAGATTTACGATAGAAATTTTTGTTTTTGTTTATAAATGGTTGCTATGGGGGTTATAAGATTTGAGAATAATATTTATTTATTAGTGGTTAATATAATGAATTACCCGACGTTGCAAGGTAACCAAAAAAAAAACATAAATAAGTACTTTGAATATTTTCTATTTGTTTGTGTCATTAAAAATGCTAAGAAGACGCCAGAATGCCAATTTTTGTCGTAGAACAAATGCAGCTACAAACATGAGAAATAGAAGAGCGCAAAGAACAGACAAACAATGCCAATCCGATAGTGCGAATGATTCGTAGTTGACTCATGCAGAGCAAATGACCAACAACGCCAACAGGTACATGGAACATTTATATCTGATTCATTCCTGCGTCTAGCATTCCAGTATGAGCCCGATATTGTATATTATGCTCATTCAAAAGTAGTAATTTGTGCTATGGACAAAGAATGCCCGCACTGCCATGCTCTCAAATTCAAAAATGAGCCATTCGGGATGTGTTGCGCGTCAGGAAAGATGCAACTACCTGAAATTGAAACACCACCTGAACCATTGAACGGTTTACGTATCGGTACAGATCCAGATTCTAACGTGTTCCTGAAATCAATTAGAACATTCTACTCATATTTTCAAAGGACATCGTTCGGAGCAACAGAAATAGTTCGAAATACTAATGCGAATGGTCAACAATACAATTCTACACTACGGATTTTAGTACGTTAAGGTTAGGTTAGGATTATGTATTAATTGATTATATTAATCCACCGTATTATGTCAAACTTGGTATAACTTTGGTACTTTATTAGATTTAAATCATACACTAAGGTACGTACAAACAGCACTAGGTCCGCGATCTACCGCAGGTAGATTGCCTACCTGATAATATACTGCTGTGAACCAGAATTTTTATTCCGGAAAGAAAACTTAAGTTAAATCTAGAACATCATCTACCGAATATTAAATAACGAATTGAACAAAGTTAGAGTCATATAGAGTTGATATATTTAACGAGCAACGAAGTGCACGGGATCAGCTAGTATTTTATAAAATGTACGAGCTATACAAATTTTTATAAAATCATTTGAACATTAGTGTTTTTTCTTATTTTTTAAAATAAAAATAAGATAATTTAATGAAATTTCTTATCAATTGGTGTTATTTTGTATGTAATTAAAAAAGAGTAAATAGTTTACTTTCAAACTAACTTGTTATTTTCAAATTACAAACCACTTTTTTATAAACTATACTTTGTTCATACCTACCTAACGGTAATATACTCACTCCTACCTTCCTAAGCCTGCAATTAGGATAGAAAATATCAATTAAAATCGTAAAAATGCACATTGAAGCCCCTAGAACTCGATAAAATTGAGTTTAAAAAAAATGTTTATAATTTTTTTCTCGATTTTTTATTCTAAAATTAATAACCGGAAGCAGCTTATTTAAACTTGTTTTAAACGGGCACCACTCATTTATAACTTTTCATCCGGATAGGTCTTGTACTAAAAAACATATGTAATGAGTAGTGATAGACAGTACTAGGAATCTGATTAGAATACTTGTCTGCAATGCAATAATCTCATAAAATAAACATTCAAAACAATATCTCTTAATTTTTAAGCATTTTAATATCTATAATTACAAAAAATAATTTACAGCTAATAAAATTAAATAATAAAAGCAAAATAAAAATCTATACATAGTAATATATAATATTTAATAATGGAATACAAAATTATTTATTTATACAAATTTAAAGTTATAACATAAATGATTGATAAGTAATAAGTACATAAACGACAATATCTACCTATAACATTTTGTGTCGTTTCCGCAGTCAACAACAATAATTTTACATCACATGATGTGTTACATCAAATGTAATACCAACTAAACTCATTATTTCCTGAGTTGGTAAATTAGCTAAATTGGATGCAGTATAGTTTTGATACTTTTTATTCGAAACCTACAACAAAACACTTTTCAAGTGTTAGCCACTAGAATAATTTTTGGCATAAATCCAGTATAAGATTCTAAAATAATATTTTAATAATAAATAGACAAAGTTATGGAAATATAATTGTATAAAAATTGTATTTTTATTCAATTTTTTTGATAAATTAATGAAATCATTTAAATATTAGATACCGTTAACGCATTATATTAATTATAATACATTTTAATTATAGATTCTTCAAATGCTCTTGAATAAAAACATTTACATTGTTCGTATATAAATACATTCCTATATCAACATAAAATTAAAAATTGATTTTATTGTTTAATAATATGATATATTCATAATGTTTTGTACAATAAAATAATATCTTCATAGATAATAATGCGTAAATGTAGTAGTGTATAAATATTATTCCATCACATATTATAATGGTACTTTAAAAGTTTAAAATTATACTTTCGATACAGAATTATAAATATAATCTAATTTTATATAATAAATCGAAAACCTCAGCATTTAATTAAAATATATTAGTTATTATAATAATTTGAATATACTCATATAATCTGGGACAATACAGTGCAATAAAATGTTAAATCGTCAAGAAATTTATTAATTGTAATTGTAAAATAAAAATATTACACTTATATTAATCTAACCATCTATTGATTCTATAGTATACTAAATTAATTTTAGCTGATTGAGAGTCGAAATTGAAAGTATATGTATTCATCCCTACGTTAGCGGATTGTTATAATCAATAAGATTTCAGGGTCAAGTACATTATTCTGTGATTTTGGCTGAAATCCAAACATTAAAATATTTTTATAACTAAATCATTTTCAACTTAATAAATATCATTACTTTATTTTAGAAAATATAAATCTAATAGTTGTTTAAACATATTTTAATGTAATATCTTATCATTAAACAGAACGCCATTATGTGTCTTTAAAATTTAACTAATTAATACAGTAGATAGAACTAATTATTACATAGAGTTACAATCGAGGTTACAATGGTAATCGTATTCAAAATCAATATTATTTACTCATATACCCTTCTCTAGTTTACATAACTGTTAATATTTACTTTTTCTCAGATATTGGCATGAATACTCGTGTAATAATAATTGATAAAATATGTTTGACTTCGATCTTAAAACTATTCGAAAAACAATAGATGGGTGGTTTATAGATGGTAGATACTAATAAAATAATATGTTCAGCGGTTATTATGTAGACAGTATTAACTAAAAAGACAACGTTAAAACTACTTTATAAGCTTTGAAATGTATCAACTGTATTGCGCCAATTGTTAGTTATACTAAACGGTCGTAAAGATTTAAAAAAATATATATACTTCGTATACTGAAGTGTAGTAACGATCTCGTCCACAACGTTGAGACTATATCAAACTTTTTAACAACTAGGCCGAGTACGCATTAATGCACGGATCTTATTACTCAACGGAGCTATTTTTAAACCTTACATTAACGAAACTGTCAATCATGTAAATAATAACTAACATTCGGGGCGAAAAATCTAATGACGAAGTCTAAAATTACAAGAAAGTCACTAGAATTGTGAAATGGAAGTTAGGCTTAAAGTTTAAGGAACAAAATACACTTGAACATTTATTTCGATTTTACTTCCGTAAGTTAAATTTTTCGTCACTCAATACTTAGCCTGTACTACATATTATAATTGGATTTTAAAAACTACATGTTATAATTACACGTTTATAATATATGTAGTTTCAAATCGATTTTCGCATATACATAGCAGATAGGTCTAATCACAATGACATATAATACCTCTAATCTTACGTACAGTCCTGTTGGTATTTCAGCGGATTCACAAACGTCAGTGGTAAAGTACGTTATTCACTTGACCTCCGGAGGGTGTGCTTCTATTTACCGAGGATACGCATGCCATAATGATACCACTAGGTATATTATGCATTCATTACCAACACATAGATCCACCACTATTATAGTATGAAAGAAACCCTTTAACGGGAACTAAAATCTTTATAGGTATATTGGTGAAATAAACTTTTCCCTCGACTTTTCCTAACCGTCCCAATAATATTTAAAATAATAATTAATATATATATATATATATATTGGTATACCTAAATTGTTTTATAAGTGTCATTAACTCATTAACTTTTGTAAAAGATTCAAATGTACCCACCAAGAGTTTAAAAGTGTCACTAAATTCTTAAATCTAATTAACCGTTAATTTAGGTTTTTAAACATACTCCTGTTTATAATAGGTATTTATATACTACCTGATTAAATCGCAGGCTATATTATTCTGTATATAGGCTATATACAGGGCCCTCACCACACATCATACAACTATAAAAAAAATGTCTACCTATTAATTAAATAATTAAAAATATGGATATAAGTACCCACATCTCTTTGAACAAAACGTTAAATATTGTTTTGCTAATTTCGAAGTAACTTTAAGATTGCACCTGTCACTAATGGTCACTAACAACAGCAAAGAAAGATCTTTTTCAAAACAAAAGTTTATCAAAACCGGCTTCAAACATCCATAACAGAAAAAAAGTTCAATATGTTAGTTTTACTTAGCATTGAAAGTGACATTTTGAGAAAAATAAATTATGAAGATATTAAAAGTAGTTTCATCAATATAAAGTTTAGACGTAAACCGATCAAAGTTTAAACCTTGAAACCTAGTCATAATTAAATATTCTGTTTTGGAAAATATACAAAATTTATATTTTAGAGGGAGCTTAGTCTCTCGAGTCCCCTATTTGTGCATACGCCCTTCCTATTTCTAGAAATCCCCTGATAGGACCCACTCCACGAATTGAACCTAGAGGCCTACAAGTTCTAAATCTAGCCCTGTATTAATTATACTATAACTATACAAATTGGTACATATGATCTTATTGTCTATTTAAATCTATTAAAATCTATAAACCAAGTGATACGTAAGTTTAATTACAATTTTATCGTAAAATAAATGTAAATGAAAATGTAATTATTATATAAGACATATTTTAAATTGAAATAAAAAGTATCAAGTTAACTATTAAGTGAAAATGTCTATAGAAATTGGACTAAGTAGACCTTTTTTTTAAAAAAAATTTTTGAACTTTGATTCCTAATTATGAACATACTTTTAACAAATAGGTACATTACTATTTAATATTATTTAGAGTAGAAAATAAAAAGTAACTACCGTACATTTTAGATGAAACCGATTGGAAAAATGTTAAATTTTAAATTAACTATGTACTTTCGTACATTTTTTAAATGAATAAAAAATATCAGTCAAATATTCTAAGGGCACTAATAAATTTTCCGTCATTTGTTCGGTAAGAAACAATAAATAATATACTTTTAATTCTTGGGCAATAGCACCTAAGAAAAAGGGAAATTACCAGCCTATTTACATGTATTGTATCTGTAAGGACAAAGATATTTTCTTATTCCCTCTCTCAAAATTTTTAATTCAATTTTTTAATATGAAGGAAACAAATTAAATCAGCAATCATCTACAATTTTAATACTGTTAGTTACTCTAATTTTGAGGCGCTATTTAATTGACTTTGTATACCTGTTGATGAATTATCAGTTTATAACCGGTCGTACTTCACAAATATAATATTCCAGATTAAACATTTATTTATTTATTTTTACATATGAACTCTAACGATGAGGAAAAAAAGGACGATCTACCAACCATGTGTACTCTTACTAAAAAACCACTACGACATCAACAATTGGGACGTCACAACGCGTCATAGGCCTATGGTTTGGAGCCCGAGGAACCACATCTTGTATTCTAAGAATTTTTTTCAGAACCTATGAATTTGTTTGTGTATTCTGAAAGATACACTGAATATTATTAACTACCACTTATATTCGTTAAACACCAATCTATATCATATATAACGCAATAAAATGATATATTCTCTTTTTATCTTTTTTTTTTTTATCAATTTCTTATCTTGTATAAAATCTGTATTTTTAAAATCATCACTAATTCTACTTGGCAGATATTCTATTATTTTATAATAATTATAATTATAATTGTATATTAATTTACTATGATTTTATAATGTTAACAATCCTATTTATATCAATATTGATCTTGCATACTATATCTTTTGACAACCTGCATGGTGTAAAGTCCGCTGAATAAAGTTGTTATATATATTTTATTATATATATTTATTATACATAATTATTATTTATTTAAATATTTATAATTTCCGGGTATTAACTTTATATATTTACTAATTTTTAATTTTAATTTTATTATTTATTTATTGTATATTTTAATCAATTATAATTAAAAAATATACAATATAGCAAATTTTGGAAAACTTATTAGCAAACGGAATATTTTTCAGCACCACTAAATAAGAATTCGGACAGTTCTAAAATTTATTTAGCACAGGCACTGGAGTCCCCCCACACTATAAGTTTATTCATAGTATGTCAATGGGCAATAGTTTTGTTTACGTTACGTCTACGTTTTGTAAAATTACCCAATTTATCTGATGGAAAACAATCGACGAAACAGTAAAAAATCACTGGATCGTTTAATTTTTACTTAATATAGGTAATTATAAACTTAATTTATGTTCATATATGTATAATAGATTTCGAGAAACTTCAACTGACGACAGCGGTGTCTTGTAATCGTATAGTATTATTTCATAACTGTTGCACGCGAGAAGTCTCCAGAAATATATTCACATTTGAGTCGTAGACAAAACCCTACAAACCAGTAAAGTAGTGCCGGAGTCTAATAATATGGACTCCGTCATTCGACACACGATGAGTTCGGCGGTGCGGGAAAACTTTCATCGGATCGTTGGGTGCAACGTTGGACCGAGACAAAAAAAAAACCGTGTTCAACCAACACGGTTGAAAACAATTTCAGGGGTGGTCGAACCGCCTCCGAGAAAGTATCCCGACCGTCGTCGCGATAAAGTTCAACGGTACGAGTGTAACAATAACACGATATACACGAGAATCGGCATTTACCTGGGACAGATTGTACTCGGTGGACATGTACTTCATGAGCGACGAACACTGGGCGGGGCGGTACGTCACCTGAACGACGGCGATCAGAAAAAATCCGACAACGAACCGTCGGCACGGTGCAGCCGGTGGCGACGACGTCATGATAGCGGTACGATATTTGTTCAGTTGTTATCGCGATCGGCAACGTAACGGGCCTGAGAGAGACGGACGACGAAGCGCCGGTGGAAGAAAAAAGAAAGAAAAAAAAAACGCCGGTAGTGGTGGCGGTGGCGGCGGCGGCGGAAAAGCTCTCGGTCGCGCGAACACACGTCTTACGGCGACGACGGCGAGTCGACTGAATGAATGAGGACGGATTGGCGGGCCTCGCACACGCCACACAGACCGCGGTCGGCCGGCCGGCCCCCGGATTGCGCGCACGCACCGGCGCGCGTCCCTGCTCGCCGCCGCCGCTACTGCCATCGATGACGAAGCCGCGCCGACCCGGTTAGGTGTGTTACCGCAATCTCGTGTGTACAATACAATATGATATAATAATTAGATACGCGCCCACCAATTACGGTACCCTGGGAAGGAATTTCCCTCACGTACTGCAATCGTCAAAGTAATGCGCCTTTACACAGCCATTATAATATTAAAACAGCGGCAGTACGTGCAGTTTACGAGAGACGGTTTCGATTTCAAAAGGGATTGGTTTTTTTTATTTCCCCCTCCCCTCTCTCTTTATTTACCGGGGAATGCGTACGGGGTTCACAACGGCAACGGTTTTCTCGTACTGTTTCAGCAATATAATTCCTTCGCTTAATTAATTTATGCTTCGTTTTGAAGAGTCTCCCTCAGTTGCTCCGTCCAGTGTCATTGATGAGGTATACACGCAGATACGAACATTTTCTATGGAAGGACGTAATGTGTTCGAATAGTATAGCTAGACACGCGCGGTATAACAATAGAGGCGTGACTAGGATTACAATTTACGAGTAGAACCCGGCTTATTTCTAGGTAATTATATGCAATTCGAGTTAAAACATTTTTGTTTTTCGGTTAATTTTTTTTTTTTCTTCTTCTTTTTAATGACACAACATATTCGTGTACGGACAATAGTATTACAAGGACTTAAACGATCTAGAATTGTTTTATAAAAATATGGAAACGATCATTTGAAATAATTATAAAACCAAACAAATTATTCGTACCTATTTTTTCGTATCCTCAGTATGTATTATGAACACCCAGTTTAATAATTTAACTGTAAAAACACATACATTGTGTGATGTACACTTACGTGTACAACACTACAATATTTTATTATATGCCAAGTGTTTTCCGAGTATGTTCTCATTGTATCGATTCTCAAGAGAACTAAAAAAAGGTTCGAATAATCGGAAAGTTTGAGACGGTAGATTTACGTAATAAACCGCGTGAAATGTGAATGTAAATTCAATAGAATTACAATTCGATTATAAATGTCGACGTTCGACGTACAACAAAAAACTACTGTATTCCTTGCATAAAATATATAAAAGGTTGATCGCGTGTTGCATTTCCGAAACATAAATCCGATAGCACGCGTGGCTTCGATTCATTTCGGTTACCCCGGAACATGGACATATTATAAATCCGTTCGCAGACCACTTGTAGAACGTAGTTTACGATGCTGTGTATAATGTATACGTATATAATACATTTGTGTGTATATGATTGTTTTATACAAAAATGTTTTACGGCTCTCGGAACAGAATTATTTTTTTATTTTTTTCAAACGTAATATACTTATACCCGCACCGCCAGCCAAGTCAGTCGACGTCTTTCAAAATGTGTTATATACATGAAGTTTACCGAGTATACAGTCTCTTATAACCGCCGCCGCCACCGCCGCTGCTGCTACCACCGAATCGCACGCCAAACGATTAACACACCGCCGACTAGTATTTTATTATTATTATTTTTTTCGACAGAACATCCGAGCAATATAATAATTGTTTTTGTAATATATCGTCATTCTAGTTCGTATAATTTGCATATTTTCCCATGCATTTCGCACGGCAATTCTCGTTTTATAACTACACGCGGGCCCTGCTGCTGTCGTTCGTTAAAATGGAAATATATACATAAAATGTTTGTGTGTGTGAGTATGCGCGCGCTTTGTACTCTATAACGATGTCCTAAAAACACGCACTTGAGCACTTTCACACAAGTTCTATACCACGAGTGCAAACCATTATGACAATATTGTTGATGTATATCGTATATATAAATATAAGTAAGCGAAACGTATTGTTTTGAATGAGAAAGTTCAATACAATAAACGATCGATATAAACACGAACCTATACAAAATTATAGTCATTATAGACTAGAGTGATTAGGTAAGTTAAATGTTTAAAAGTTCTAGATATTTATTCCTACATTTTTTTTTTTTTATCCTTTTCTTTGAATGGACAAGAAAAACATTTTGAATTTTAAATAAAAATGAAAATTTGTTACTTTCTGCAAAATTTTAATACATTAATTCTTAATATCTTAATCTAAATTCAATTTATTAATTTTATGCAAGCTCGCTTACAGATGCTTTGGATACTACAAGTGCTGAATGCCAATTGTGGTGTCTTTTTGGTAACCTAATTTTTTCTTGAATTTTGAACCATATATGTTTAAAGAATATCAGTGTCTATTGTAAAACCAATAATAATTGATTGAATATCGATATTTAAAAAAACGTTTTTTTGCTGTAATATATTGAACAAAAGCAAAATGAATAAAAAAAAAACACATTTTATTAACTTCACGATTTATTAAAAATCTACAGCTTTTTTTTACTTTCCTTGTTACAATAGATTTTTACAAGGTTCTTAATTTTAATTTTAATTAAAAAATAAAAAAACAAATACAAACAAAACATAAATTACATTCATATATTCAATAGAGCAATATTACTTAAATAGCATATACTCTGCTAGTAATAAACAAAACTACGTTTATATAAATACAATTCAATTAAATCCCTATTATATTAAATCTATCAAATTTTTTCACTCGCTACCTAGTAATAAACCTTAATCAACTTCAGTAAATTTTAATTTATTTATTAATTTCCTATAGTTATCAGTTAATTTTTAACTAAACTTCTTTCAAGTAATACTAGTAAAATCTTATAGATAAAATAAAATATTTATTAATTGTAGAATACAACTATATAGTATAGTTATAAAATTATATAAGTTGTATAGTTATATAGTTATAGTTATAGTTATATATAACTGTATAGTTGGATATGCATTGTTGATACAGTAACAGTAGTACTAATTTTTTTTAAATCTGTAAGTCTTAGATCAGCTATCTAAATTCTAGATATCTATTAATATTTAAATAATTATTATCTATTAATAATTTAACAATAATTTTAGATTCTAAACGGAGTGAAGAATGTATTGATTTTACAATGATGTGTTTTTTTTTTTTTTGTGTGTCTGTCGACACGATTTGGGGCAGTAAAAATGCTTCGATTGTCTTATGTAGCAACTTTTCTAAAAGAAAAGTGAATCTGTTTGGTACTTTGGGGGGTCAAAAGTTAAAAATTTCCAATATTTTTTAAATCCGACGGGAAAAAACCATAAAAAAATTTGGGAAAAACGGGAGTTTTTACGCAAAACCAGTTTTCGACATAATCAAATTTTTTATTTTGCTATAACTCAAAAACTAATCGATGTAAATACTTGAAATTTTCACCAAATGTTTAGATTAGCGTTCTCTATACACCATTAAATTTTCAAAGTATTTTGACTTTTATTAGGCTATTTATAGACAATTGAAATTTTCAATTTTTTTAAGTATTTTTTTTTTAAATAACGATAAAATTTTTTTCGCTGCCCAGAAAATCTTGAAAATTTAATACAAGGTTTCTTATAAGTTGTTCCTTAACTGATAAAAAAAAATCTAAAATCGTAAGTCACAACTTTTTTTTATAAGTGCTCAAATTTCCAATTTATACGAAATATGTAAAAATCACGATAATTTGCAAGTTATTTTGTAGATAAAAATTCATAAATATTTACGAAATTGCATAAAATAGCGATTTATTCTCAAACGATTTTAAATATTTTTTATAATTCAAAAAGTATAAGTTGCAGATATTTGAAATTTCTACCAGCTGTTAAGATTGGTATTTTCTTTATGCAATATTTTTTTCAAAATATAATATTAATTTTTAAGCCACTTATAGGCATTTAAAATATTCGATTTTTTTACATTTTATTTTTATAATCGGTGATAAAAAAAATTTGGCTTGTACAAAATACTTGAAAATTTAATAGAAGATTCCACAGAAGTAGTTCTTAAAGTCATTCAAAAATTATTAAAATCCATAGGCACAATTTTTTTTTATAAGCGTTTGAACAGCGAATATTGACATAAAATTACATGTAAAATATAATATAATGTATAATATTCTAGACTGACAAAGATATCGGTTTTTTTTTTTAAAATGCTCTAACTCAAAAACGAAAAACTGCAACAACTTGAAATTTTCACCAAATCTTTATATTGACTTTTTCTATACATGGTTAAAATTTTAAAGTATTTTGACTTATTTATAGACAATTTAAATTTTCGGTTTTTCTAAATTTTTTGTTTAAAAATAAAATATACTTATATAATATTTATAAATAACATTGTATTATATTCTAGACTAACATATCATCTCCGTTCAGAATCGTTTTTCGTAAACAATGATACCTATCATTGAATTCAAATTTATCAAATCCATTGTAATAATGACCTATCCTATAAGCGAGGTGCACTCCACCCCTTACTGTACAGCAGAGCGAGGCCTATCCGGTTTTTTTTAATATTTGTTCAACCATAACTCGCATTGCTTTCATAATTAATAATTTAACATTATAGTATTGAGTTATACATTTCCTTTAAACATAAGACAAATATGTTTCATATTTTATCTACAGTCTACGACACCTATACATAATATGGGAAATAAATTGTTAATTTTTGACTATGTAAAGTATTTTTTAATTCAAATTTTAAAGTATCTACTCAATTTTCATTATTACCCAAAAATTAGATATTAGATACCAATAAGTAATATTTTATCATTTTAGATTCTGACCAATACAAAGCCAAGAACTGGACTTACCATTTTTTATACCTTAACGCAAAACGCTTGTTTTATAGATAACAAAATTATACAAAACGTAAAAGAATAATTAAATAGAAAATTCCAATAAAATTGAATATGGTTATAAATTTGTAACATGAGCAATTTTTTTATTTCTCAATAGTTTTACTAAATACTAAGAATAATTTTAATTAGTTTAAAAAGCTATTCAAATGTAATTACATTTCAATTTAAGAAATTAGGTGTTAAAGCTTTTCCTGTCTTGTGAAATGTTTCGAAATACACAAAATGGAAACATGTACCTACCCACTGTGCATTCAATGTTTCAAAACGTCGTAGGGCTGTACGATTTAAGTTGCAGCGCTAACAGCGCCCACAAACGTTTACTAAACATCGCGCATCTGTATTTCACTCGTAATATTGTAACGTTATTTCATGTTTACATATCAACATTGTATAAACATGAAATATAATAATATCTCAACGTCTTGGAAACATGTTTCTATAGCATTGCAAGGATATTAACATGATGTTGCTACAGCTGATAGCTTAGCAACATTTTGCCGCGATTTTATAAAAATCACTTAATTATAAGACACTTAAGCCTAAAGACCCACAAAATATCATATACAAATGACTGTGTTTTTGACAATTTGGTATTTTAGTATTTTATTGTATAAGTAACCCCCTAAATTGTAAAAACGTATCCAAACTGAATCATATTCACGTTTATTTCAAGGTTTATTTCAGGTACGTTAAGAGAACGCCACACTTGCATGTGTTGTTTCCGTCTTACTAGTGCGTAACTGAATAATTACAAAAATCAACATAAAATGTTATGAACACAGAAATGTACCCTCAAATATCCTAATAGGTAGATTCACTTTAATTTTTATACGGAACTAAAATTAAACTGCTAAACGTAAATTTGCTATGTTACGCACTTGTAAGACGGAGACAACACTTGCGGATGTGACGTGCACATGGTTAGGTTTGTTGAAATATGTTTTTAGTTTCGTCGAATACTGTCATACTGATTTATAAGTTTGTTTTCGATTAGATTTCTTATAAATACCCATATTATATTTGATCTATTTATAAATAAAATATACCAATATATAAATAACCTATTTTAAACATAACCCTGTGGTAGTTTGGATAACAATCATCAATCATATCATTATGATAACATTAATAGTTTTCATAATTTAATTTTATACATGTGTGCTAATAAATGTACCCAAGTTTCGTATTGGACATTCTTTTTGGTTCTTTGCTATATTTTGACCCGTTATAGAAGCATCAACGGTTAAATCATCGGTGTTCAAAATGTCCAATAATATTGTAAAAAAGGTATGATATTTTAATTGTTTTTACAAAATATGTTCATTATTAATACTCATTATATATTGCAGTTGACTTTCAGAAAAAAGTGGGTATTAGCAGTTTTTCCTGAGTCTAATGACTACAGTATTATACCTACAAATTGGTTAATAAATACCGACAATGAAAATTTGGCTGAAGGGACTGTTAAGTTTTGTCGATGGCCACCCACTAGGGTAACTAGCAATGAGTTAAAGTCTGCAGTCAATCCTGAACCTTCTTGGGAGACATTTCGAGTTAAGATTGTTGGTCGTAATAAAACATATGGTAAGAATTTTATATAGCTACCTAGCTATTTATTATATAGGTAAGTACATGAGAGTGTCATTAGAGACTAACTATTATATTAAAATTTAAATAAAATCTGTACAAAACTCATACATATTTGGACAAGTACTTGTTTCAACTTTTTATTATGCTTATTACTTATTGCACTATTATTAGAAATAATTCAAACTATTATTAGTTAATATATATAGGTGTCTTATTATTTGTAACTAGGCCATACTTATTTCAGTTCTATTTTGTTAATTTTTTTCTATCGTAGTATAGTGGACACATTGTACTTGATTGTGTTATTACTTTTATACTGTAAATGCATATATCTATTTGATTTTATTATACTAAAGTGAGATTTTTTCACTGGACCTCATAAATTTATTATTTTGATCTTTAGAACTCAAATATAAATTACTTGCCAACCCCTGCCTTAGTGGCACCTATGTATAAA
Source organism: Sipha maydis (assembly GCA_034509805.1). Classification (NCBI taxonomy): domain Eukaryota; kingdom Metazoa; phylum Arthropoda; class Insecta; order Hemiptera; family Aphididae; genus Sipha; species Sipha maydis. The sequence goes on along the minus strand of JASXSY010001275.1, from coordinate 62,020 downwards.
ATATAAATACTTACCTAGTTATATTATAATATTACTGTTTTAAATATTATTCATAAATCTTTTTTTCATTTTTTAGTGCTTCACTTAATGTATTTTTAATATCTACCATTTATCATTTTTTATTAATCTAATATATCTTAATACATTTAGATAATTTTAGTAAAGCATGGCACCAAAAGTGTGTTGAAGAATCGTCAGCTACAGAAAATGAAGAAATTCATGTTACAAAAAAAAAACAACACAAAAGCAACTATAGTGACTCAGATGAGAGTAATGATGAAGGTAAATTAATTTTCTTATTAAAATTATTATTTTATTGCATTTATGATTGGCTTTTTTTTTACTGTCCGTGTTTAGACAGTGGTGGTTTTTATATCAATGAAGAACCTAATAATCCATGTGTTGATTTAAAAACAGTAAACCCATGCCCATCTACATCATCAATATATAATATGCTACCACCTATGCTACCTACAAATATTCCTACACAAATAGATGATGATACTATTAAAGTAGAGACAAAAATATCAAATTCATCTTTAAACCATTCAAACACTTCTATTGCAGAATTACAGGTAATTATTATGCTCAATAAAATGTTGTTTTGGAAAACATTTTTATTAAGTATTGATAATTCAACAAGGTATATAATATTTGATTTTAATAATGATTTAATTAATGATAAATTATCTAGATTATCAAGTTACCTATATTATCTATCCAAAGGATTTTTAACTTCAATTTGATTGAATCCAGTACTTATTATTTATTAAGATTTTAATATTTATATACTTTGTACTATGTTTATATGTTTAGGTCTATTATGGATTAATAATATCCTTTGTAATTTTGTAACTTAAAATAATGTTGTTTTTCAGCCTGTTATAAATACCAGTCACTTCCCCATGACTACAAGTTCTTTTATTCATGGTAATAATGACAATTAAGTATTATATAATCATATTATAGATATTAGTTGTAATTAGTCATTTATTAATTATTTGGTTATTTTAATTTATTAATAGGTTTTAATAATTTGAACCCAAAGTTAATTGAAGTTATGAATAACCTATTCAAAGAAAATATTGCTACTAATCTTATGCTTAATCGTGTGATGGTAAAAATTGAAGGAATTGAAGCAAATCTTCAAAATAAAAGCTTGAATACAGATTCTACAGTTTATCTTGATACTGAGTTTTTAACACTATTCCCAATTAATTCCACAGATGAATTTATTCTGATAGAGAATCAAATCCAAAACTCATCACAGTTTGTTTCAAAACTGGTTAGACACCCATTTATAATTACATTTAAATAAATACTAATTTTTTGTATTTCACAAAAGGAATCATTTTTAAAATCAGTTGGAGGTAAAAATCCAAAAAACCATTTAAATAGAGTTTTGGGTAAACTTCTCACCAATGAATTTGGCATAAGGTGTTCTTGGACAGGTCGTGGGAAGAACATTGAAATAAAAATTGGAGATTCTTATTTAATTAAAATCACTAAAAGTAATAACTTAACTAAGTATACTTAGCCAAATAATGAAATTTATATATGTATTTTAAAATATATATTTATTCAAAAATAATTTGTTTTTAAAATCATTAGAAATTATCAAAGATGTTTCAACAAGCTTGTTTACCGAATCTGACTTTGACAAGACAGTATCAGATTGGCTAAGACATGCCAATACTCGACATAGTAGAACTCCTGCCATTCGATTATTTCCAGAAAATATTATATTATAATTTATCTAATAATAATTTTTCATTTAAATCTCTTTTTTTTTTCTTTTTTTTTTTAAGTGGCATTTATTAATTTAATTTAAATCTATTAAGTCACAGAAAAAATGTTGTTATTACCTACAGGCTGTAAAACAAAAGTTTTTTTTTTTAAATAAAAGTAAAATTGAAAACTGTTATTTTGATTTAATTAAGTATATTTTAATTTATTGTATGAGTACAAAAGTACAATATAATAATAAAAAAAAACTACATTTGACAAATGTGGTTGAATTTTTGTTATTTTAAGTATAATACTTATTATTTTATTACTGTTTACATTTCCATTTTGTTTTAGACTACTAGTAATCTAAAAAAGAAACATATAGCGTCAATATCAAAGCGCCACTTTAAAAGAATTTTGAAGAATGAAAAAGAAAAGTGTGTTATCCAAGTAGAAAAACAAATAATTACTGAAAATGTTAATACTAGCAATACAATAATTGCTGATACTCAAATATTCAACATTAATTATGATTTTTTTGACAATACATTAAAAATGGTTGGTAATGATCCTCTCAATTCGAGTAAAGACTTATCTAGTATTCAAACATTAAATTTAGCACAAAATACTTTAAATTCCTATATTGAAGACGACATATCTGATGATAGTAATATAAATTTATTGGATAAATTAAGACATTGGGTTTTAGAATATAAAATTTCACACAATAGTTGTAATTCACTCCTTAATATTATGAGGTCCGAGGGATTAAATGTACCCAAAGATGTGCGTACTTTAATGAGAACACCAAAAACCCAAGAAATTTGTAATATGACTAATGGTACTTACATTCATTTAGGCTTTGAAAATATGTTAATACCAGTCTTAGAGTTGTATCATAATAATGTAGGCATATCTAACCACAATTTAAAAATAGGTATTAATGTTGATGGCTTACCTTTGGTAAAAAGTTCCAAAAGTCAAATATGGCCAATTTTAGTTTCCATTTTAAATTATAAGGAATTGCATACTAGTGTTTTTCCTATTGGTATTTTTCACGGTTACCAAAAGCCTCAATCGATTGAAGAATTTTTTAATCCATTTGTTTCAGATATTTTAAAAGTATTAAAAAATGGTTTGTATGTATGTGGAAAATTATTAAATGTAGAGATATCAAATATAGTTTGTGATGCTCCTGCAAAATCATTTCTTTTAAATGTAAAAAGTCATAATGCTTATTTTGGGTGCACATCATGTGTGGAAGAAGGTACCTATTTACAAAATCGTGTATCTTTTCTTGGAATGGAGTCAAATTTGAGAACTGATGAATCTTTTCGTAAACAATTTGATGATGACTATCATAAAGGGGCTAGTCCATTACTGAATTTACCAATTAATATAACTGAAGTAGTATGCCTTGACTATATGCATAATGTTTGCCTTGGAGTGACAAAAAGATTAATAGAATTTTGGGTTAGGGGTAAAAAGGACACAAGATTACCTGACCAAAAAAAAAAGCTAATAAACAATGAATTAATAAAATTAAGAACTTACATGCCTTCTGAATTTACACGGTTGCCAAGGTCTATTGATAATATTGAGTATTTTAAAGCAACAGAATTGAGGAATTTTGTTATGTACACTGGTGCTATTGTCTTGCAAGGTAAATTAAAAAAATCTTTTTATAAGCATTTTATGCATTTAGTATTAGCTGTTCGTATTTTAGCATGTGCTGAAACTTGTCAGACGCTCAATGATATAGCTTCTCAATTATTGAAAATATTTGTTACTGATTATGCTACCTTATATGGTCAACATTCAATATCTTACAATATTCATAGTTTGATACACCTACCTATGTTTTCAATGATACATGGACCACTTGATAATTTCAGTGCATTTAGGTATGAGAATTACCTACATTATATAAAGAAATCTTTAAAGTCTACAAAATATCCATTACAGGAAATATTTAATAGAATTGTAGAAAAACAAAAAACTGATAACTCTAAGTTGGATTTGTACCCTCAGTTGTCACATTTAAGCAATGAAATACATCAACATTCATTATCAATTATAGAATTATCTGATACAGTTTATAAAAAATATAGTTTAAAAAGAACAAATACAACAATAGATACATCAAAAGAAAAGGATAAATACTTCATATTAAATGATAACTCATTAGTTTCAATAGTTCATATTATAAAGTCTAAAGACAATTCTGTAAAGTTTATTGTTAGAAAATACCTAAATTGTGCTGAATTTTGCAATGGACCTGTTATTTCTTCCTTAATTATTGGCATGTATAAAATTAAAACTGATGAAGTATCAGATATGTATTTTATAAATGAAAAAAATTTAAAATACAAATGTTTTTGTGTTAGTGTGGGTAATAATTTAGCAATTATTATAACATTATGCCATGAAATAAATGTGTGAATTTAAAATAAATATAATTAATATACTAATATTAAAATTAGGTACCTATTACATACCTAAATATCAACATTTTATATTGTATACTGTTTTTTTATTGTAATAATATATAATGCCTTTATACCTACTATGATTACCTATTAAAGTGTTGTTTAATGGACATTTGTATTGTTTAAATTGATGTATCTTCTACATAGAAAATGTTATTTTTACAGGTAATAGGTAAATAATTTTATGTCTTATATTAAATGTAATCAAATAAATATATTATACATTTGAACTTGAAAGTATTTTTTTTTACATTTTTATTATTATCAATTATATCTTTATTAATCATTGTATGAGCTACTTATTAGTATATATTATGCATTGAAAAATGTATGCAATATTTGTGTTATGCCCTGTGTATAATTGCAGTTATATCCTATGTTAAACAAAAAATAGGTAGGCTCTAGGTACGCTTGAATTATATATTTCTTAGTTTAAATTAATTATGCAGAATGTACATAGGTACTCATAGACCTTATACTAAGGAGTATAAAGTCTATGTAGGTACCTACCTAAATTTGCTATTAGTAAGATAATGATTCAGTGGCCTATTTACAGGGGTAGGTACATAACCTTGTATTAGACAATAGTTACAATATAACAATATTAGTTTATAATATATAAATTATATTATAACAATATAATATATGATAATTAATTATTAATTAACAATAAATATGTTAATATGATATCATTTTTGTATTTATAGTAGACATTTTAGGTACCTAAGTAATGTACATAAATGTATGTTATTTTCACATAATCATATAGTATTTAACTTTTGCAATAGTACATTGTTCTATAATTTAACTTTTAACTGGCAATGATACACCCTAGTTTCCTCTGCTTAGTCCTTAATTCTCTATTTTCATATTCAATATTGTAAAAATGTTATTACCTAAATACAATAATTATACTTGACGAATGTAATAAGTTCTCGTGGTTAGGTAGGTTAGGGCGTTTCCCAAATAGGTAGGATAAAATACAATGTAAATGCTAAGTAACGGTACGATTCTCTAGTAAGCGTTTCCTAATTTTTTCTCGTTTTTACTACACAATCAATCTCGTTGGATACTAATTTATAACATTAATAACATCTAAGTAACATCTACTAAATGTAAAATAGATGTTTCTAGAATATTTTATTTATAAAATTTCAGAGAAGTTGATACGATGTGATAAAATATGTAATGTAAACGTCAATGCAACTCATGTGAAACGTCATTAAATTTGGACAACGGCAGTTACCACAATATCGGTACAACATAAAAGTAACAATAAACGCAAAGTTACAAGTTGATTTGAAACGTCTCTGAAACGGTTATGTGACCGAATATTGCACAGTGGGTAGCCTGATAATGGCCAACATTCTTTAAGGACATTGTTTGAATTAGTAGTGTTCAATGGCTTGAGATTTTTATGTAATGCTATTTGCTAATAATACATGTACATTGTGTCATGAATTATACAATTTTTGTGCAATTATTTCTATACGTTGTTCTATTTGTTTTATTATATTATAAAAAATGTTTGTCTTATATTTCATGCAATTTAAATCGTGTTTACGCAAAACCATAAGAAACTTAGGTTATTAACGATTTTTAAATTAATGTTGTTTTTGAGTATTGTCATTAAGATGACCATACATTCCGTTTTGAACGGGATAATCTTGTTGTTCGTATCATTAACCCATTGTCACCTGGAGTACCTATCTTCGGGACATTAAAATGACTAGTTTTCAAAAAGTAATGAAAAATAACAACAGTCCATTTTAATTTGTTGGTGAATTGTTGTTTTTGTTATATTTAACTAGTATGTGTGCATGTGACGTATAATACAATATATTATTGTATGGAAAATGATGAAAAGTGACGACTGCGAATGACAGGGGCTGTGAATGTGGTGTATGGGATAGATAACTACATTAATAAAATATATAATATATAAACATCACAATATCAGCGCAAACACATTATTTTTCTTAGTTCATTATTTCAGTGTTACAGTAATTTGACCGTTTTATTTACGTAAACGTACGATAGACTATCATATATATATATATACCTATAGTTATTTATAATAAAAGTGAGTTAATTTTTAAAAAAATGTAATTAATAAATGTAACTTTTTTGTTCTTAACAACCATAAAAGTACTTAATTTTGTAAATTATTATTGAATAAAAAAAAAAGTATTGTTTGTAATAAAAATTTAGAAGATACCAAATGTACTATTTTCTGTCCCGTTTTAAATAGAATAATGTATAGTCACCTTAACTATTGATTTTAGAAAATATATTTTTAAATCAATAGTATAATTAAATTTAATTAAATAACCTTACATTTAAAGTACACTTAAAATACAAGCTTAAAAAAACTTGTTCTCCGAGACCTAACCTTTATGGCCCGTGTTATAATTAAACAAATTTAATTAAAAATAAAAAATAAATGTGATCTCCTAATGCTCAAAATTTACATTTAATTATATTAGCCGGCTACATTGAGCAATTTTGCACGCTGATCGCCGGCGAATTAACTAGCTACGACCGAAGTTGCTCAATTTAATCGGTCTAGTCGCTTACTCGTCGCGTGTTGAATACTCGCTGCTCGCCCGCGATTAAAGTTGGCGGCCGGGCTAGTCGCTGGCGTTTTTACACTCCAGCGAGAAAAATCGCTGAATGTAATCGCCGTAGCCGGAAAAATCGCTAATGTGCCAGCGAACAGTGACCGATCAAAATATTCGCGCGGGATTCGTGGCGATTTCTCGTGTATTGCGACAGGAGTTGGAAAAGAAGAACGAGCGAATTTAATCGCTTAATGTAATCGGACAAGTCGCAACACACTCGCACGCACGCGACTTTAATCGCCGATACGCAGCGTGCAAAATCGCTCAGTGTAGGCCTAATCGAGGCTCGCATGTTCGTATCCAATGCGACAATAACGAGCTCGATGGATACAAAAATAGATAGTACACAACGTTCGTGCATTGAGCACGGACGCAGATAGTTTACAACCATCATCTGTATTCGATAATTCGATACAAAATAATATTATCATTCGTCAAATCAGTCTTTGATAATAAAATAATTATTTTCCGTGGCCACGGTCAACATTTTGAGTGCACGAATGTGCGCTTTTGTGAAGTTTTCAGTTAACTTTGTAGCTATGACGTGTGGTCAACGAAGAAATAATTTTGCGATTCAATGACATTAAGTGTATCCATTTTATTGCTCAATGATACGCGCTAAATATTGGTTTAATCATTATCGTGTACCTAACGTGTTACCTCTTATAAACCATTATTTTCATCAACCAGCATCGATCTCAGTCATACAGAAAACTGTCGAGTACACATTACAGTTTAAAGGTATTATTTAATTAGTTTTATTGTTTCCTAATTAAAATCTATTTTTTTTTTAAAATTGTTTTATTGATAACTTTTACTAATAGTTATACCTACCCCCTAAATTTGTGGATAGTAAATAGTAATTATACAGTTTAACTATTGATTTTCTGTACTTATTCATGTTGCTTTTAAAAAAATTTGTATTTTCAGAAATATTTGTTTTTTTCATTTTAAAACAATGGATAATAACAAAACTATAGAAACTAGTTATAATTCAGTTGTAAGTATTCAATGTTGTATTATTTAAAAAAATAAAATATTTGAAATTTGATGTAATTATTACTACTATTAATTTTATGTTTAACAGTTATTGAATTTTACTAAAAATGTATATTGTATATTTATAAATTTATGTCTAAGTTTATAAAATACAATTTATAGTACTATTGTATAGATTTTTCTTAAGATGTTTCATTTTATTTGTCTAATCTTATTTTTAGAATATATTAAGAATTATTATTGTAAACTTTTATTACTTTAGGAAATACTTAATTTAGTAAAATCAATTATCCATCATATAAATATTATCAATTTTGATAAAATGGTACAAAAAATTATTTCCATACCAATTAAAACTGTTCATATATTTGAAAACATTGTGGATATAATTTATGCTCGAGTATGTAAATATTATTAATAATTATAATAGTAATATAATTTTTTTGTTTTATTTTTCTAGGCTTTAAATAGACCCAATTTTATAGTTTTATACGCACAGTTATGTGCATACTTGATCAATAATACTGCATTTAATAAACTTCACAACTCCAAAACTACTTTTCAAAAAGTCTTGGCACAAAAAAGCTTTGATGTCTTTACTTCACATTATAATTCTCAGAAAGATTTACATAAATTAAAAGAAAAGTTTAAAAACAGCAATATGGTAACTAGTTATATTTAAATATATAAATAGTATTTTTGTGATTATTCTAGATTTTATAATATAATCTATAATCATTACAAGTATTAGTCTTAAGACACTTCAAGCTTAAGAAGAATTTCAGTATTGATACTTAAATAATTAATTTTTATTTATAAATAGACTGATTTGTATAATTTTAAATTATAACTTACTCATTATTCATGATCACTTATTCAATCAAATATATAGTATATAATTAACAATAATAGCTAATAAGTAAACTAAATTGAATTGAACTAATTAACTAAACTACTTAAACTTCACCATTCTAATTTGCTTTTGAGCAAAACCATACACTCAAAAACATTTTCCACCAATTGATTATTTTTTTTTTTTTGTAATTTGATTATCGAATGATAATATAAATTATTGATATCTATTATAGACACCATCTAATTTCAAGAATACATTGAATGCCTTTCATTTCCAATATTATAATAGATCTTTGACACATTGCAAGTATGGTCTGAAGTACAATTAATTAATTGTTAAAACATCTTGTATGAAGTAATATTTTTATAGATTTATTAGTGAATTATTCAAACAAGGGGCTTTTAACCAAAAAATTATATTGGCGTGCATTGAAAATTTAATCAAAGAAAAAGATGATCTGAAAATTCATTGTTTATGTATAATATTAAGAATAGCAGGACCAAAACTATCAAAAGTAATAGCCAAAATAATAAAATATTAGGAAATCATTGAACAAATAACCTATTATTTAATTTTTCTAGGTTCATAATTTGGACAGTATAGTAAATCATATTTTATTATTTAAAAATGAAAATTCTATCCTCATAGAAATGTCATCAGCTCTAAATTCTTTGGTATTCGAAATACAAAACTTGCATTTAAAAGGTTGGATAAATGAAGGTAATAATATCTAATTTAAAATTATACTATGTAAATATTATTTATTAGAAAAAAAATACAATTAAGTTTTTATATTATGTATTTATTTTAACAAATTTTTTTAAGATTTAGTAATGTTTTTGTAATATGTTAAGTATAAATAGTAATTTTTTTTCCCTCATCATATATTCAACAATTTCAAATTGTAAATTAGAAACTAAGATAAGATTGGGTTGTTTTGTCATTTTGTATTAGTATACAATTTTATGTTACAATAAATAATTGCTTTGAAAAACTTTTCTTAACAATGATTAGTTAGCAATATTGATTCCTTCAAGTTTTCATTACTAAGACTTCAAAATCTTAATTTTATTAAATCCAAAAAATTAAAAAATAATTCACAAAATATATGACATCTTCTGAACATTTTTAATTGAATTTAATACATTTTTGATTAATATTTTTGAATATTTACATCCTTGTTCTTTTATTATCTGACTTATATATTATGATCTTGTTTTTCCTTGATTTTAATCATTGATAATTCTTCATAAGATTAATAATAGCAGCCTACTATCTCTTAAAATTTGACCTATAAATTAATTTTACCTCTTCTGTATACTCTTTCAGATACCTTTTATAAAACTTCTTCATTAGTAATTCTATCAGTCCAACTTATCTTTTCAATCCTCTTGTAGCACAACATTTCAAATGCCTCTATTCTTCTAATTTCTTCTCTTACAATAGTCCTTGGTCATATCCATATAACATGATGCTCTAGATGTACATTTTTAGTAGATTCTTTCTGATGTTAAAGACAATGTTTTTGAAGTAAAAATACTTATTTTCTTATTAAATGCTAGGAAATCTTTATAAATATGTATACATTTTTTTTACAGAACCTGTTAAGTTAATTGAGAGCAATAAAAACCATTTTCTTTTCGAAAAATTGCCAGAGCAATTAAAAGAACCATATGAATTTAAATCATATATTGTAATGGCCCAGTGTATTATTGATGAATGTATTATTGTTCTTAACAATTTTGACGAGAAGAAAGGTGTCAGTGTATGTAATAATTAACTTATTTTATAATCAGTATTTTAATTATAAAAAAATAATGAAATATGATATAAATACATTTTGATTATTATAATAATTTTAAGTAAGATAACAAATTTTTTTTTTAGTTTATCTTTCTAGAAATATAAATTAACGGTATAAATTTTTTTACATTGATTCCTGTAAAATCAATGACAGGTATCTCATTAATAAACTTACTTTTTTTTTTTTTTACTTTTCTTGTGTAATATTAGATAACTAATATGAAGAAACAATAAATAATTATTCAATCTTTTTTATTACTCATCAAATAAATCTACTAATATCTCCTAGAAATCAATCATGAGAAACTTAAAATTTTATGATTAGCTCATTTGTTTGAAAATATTGGTGAATATTGGTATTCAATTTTAACAATTAAATTCCTTTTTTGAAATATCTATTTTAGACTAATATCAAACTTTTTTTTTTATAAATATCTTAAAATATATAACTATTTAACCATTACAGCTTATAATATTCTATATGATAATACCAATAACTTTTTAATTATACTTTATATTAATTTATTTATTAATATTTACAGGAAATTGTACATATGTTAAATAATATAAACTCATGGATACAATATGATCAAGTATCTTTCGTTGTTTCTATGATACTTATAACACTAAATGAAAATCAAAATATTCGCTATAAGGCTGGTATACTTTTAGACAAATTTATTACAGAAGGCTTGTTATTACGTGATTCAGTTTTATTAGGGTAAATAAAATAATATAAATTTACTATATTTTACATTTTATTAATTATTGTTTTGTTTTTGTTGCATATTATAGAATTAAAAAGGTTATGGATGACTCAGAAATTAAGATAGAATTTCCAAGATTATCAGATTTATTATTTGACATCACTATTAGGCTTACATCTCTTGATATTAAATCAACTTAATATTGTTTTACTTGATTTATACTATTTTATATTCTTTATTTAAATTGCTTTTACTTGAATTATTTTGTAGAGGTTTAGTCCAAGATTTATTTTTATATCATTATACAATTTTGGTTGGTCTAAATGTGAAATAAATTATTAATATTTAATAATGTATGTCCTAGTTATTACTGATCTTTAATTTTGTATTTGGAATTTTGGCAAAATGATAAAAAATATTCAAGTGCTATACATGAATAATTAATTTAAATGAGTAAATTTTTTTTATTGAGATTTTAATCATAAATTATTGTATCTCACCATTTATCATATGTGTATGTTAGTGTTAAAATATTAAATGGTGATATTTCATGAAATACCTAGTTATTGCATACATAAACCAAATCAATCTGATAAAATATATAATATTAAATTAACTAGGTATTTTATGAATACCCCTTCATTGTTCATTTATAGTTTGTACATTAGTTTTTGTTGAGATTAGGTGTGATTATGTCAATAAGTGATAATTAAATTTTACACAAAAGCTCTATAAATTAATTTTTTTCATTGTGGTAGAACTCTATCTATATAATATGTTTGTTTCTTGTTCAGTTGTTTGCAGTATATCATTGTTATATGTTCTACGTATTTTATAATCGCAGCACACATGTTTTAATTTTTTCATAGTTTTTTTTGACGACGCAAATGAAAAATGTAAGTGCAAAATTAATAGTGCTATTTTATCTAGTAAAAAATATTTAAATTTGATATCTGACATAAAAAAAATTAAAATTAAAAACATATAAACCCATAATTATTGACTTGCGGAATGTTATGATTTGGTGACAATAAGTTGAAATATTAATTTACCCAAAACAATCCTAATTTCAAAATATACGTTATGATAGACAATATGTTTGACATTTTAAACAATGTTCAAAAGTTAATTAGACCTAGAGGTAGAGAACTTATATTATTTGAACTTAAAAAAAATGATAAACATGTCAACTGAAAAAAAAAAGTCAAACAAAGAGAAAAACGACAAAATTCACAAGACAACTTAGAAATATAATCAAAAAATGAAAAAATTGATCAAATGCTAAATTTTCAGAAGCAAAAGAAGGTATAAAAGTTAAAATTAAAATTCCTGGTGTTGATAGAAGGGGAGACCCTCGTTTGGTAATTGCTGTAGTTCTCAAATGAATACTATCAATTTGGATGTTATAGTGATGTGTTTAAGTTTTATTCATTTTTTTTTTTAATTTATATATTTAAATTATACTGAAATTTTAAAATTATAAGTAATTATTTTAAAACAGTTATATGCACATTCCCAATTCACTACTTGTTCCAAAATGTGATGTTACTCGTGAAAAACAAATTTCTCTATGATCCGCAGCTACAGAACAATTAAATGGAAATGGACCAGGTTTTTTTAAATATGCTTGTATTACTAAATGCAACACTAATCAATGTATATGCAGGCCTGGCTTAAGGGGTATGCGATGTAAGCACACCTAGGGCAGGATTTTCATGTGATATTAATTTGTAAAGGGTGGCAAAACTAAATTTTACCTGTTTGTTTAAACTCTTGAGCCGGACCTATGTATATGCTGTAAAAATGGTGTTTTGTATAATTTAAAACTTTACTAAAATCAATTATGTCCTGATTTTGATAAATAATGTAGATACCTAATACAATTGTAAAATAATGTGTATATATATATATACATAAATTGTAAACAAAAATGTATAAATTATGACTAAGATGGCTCCAAAACCACTCTTGTATTAAATATTTTTTTTTTAGAAAATATAAATTGTTATTATTACTTTTAACCACTATATATCTTCTTCTTTATCAGTCCTTGGAGGATTTTTACTGCCTCTTATACTTTTTTCCAACTATATCTATGCTGTCTTCTATAGTTAAACCCTGAGCGTAATTGCTTAATTCATCATAAGCCCTGTCTGCCTAGTGTTGTCTAGGGCGACCCTAAGTCTTTTTCCATTGATTTTTCCTTTTAGAGCTTTCTTTCAAATTCCATTTAACCCCTATATATAGATCTGGTAATTCTACCATAGTACTCCATAGTAAGTCTCTTCAGCCATACTTCTCAAAAGTACATGATCCATAGGAAATGTCCAGAGTAGAAAAAAATAATATCAAATATTATGTACTGACAACAGTGACAGTACCCACAATACTACTAAAAATGTCAATAGACATTTCAAATCGGTTGGGTGACTATATAGGTATCATTTTAAATGTTTCATCAATTCCAACCATAGTCACATTGTTCAAATTTTCTCTATACAATATTCTATGCTAACATGAAATTACGCAAATGGCGAACATTAACGGTCGGATACATGAACGATGGATAAATAATTATACGTATTTAGTACAAAGAGATCAATGCATAAACAACAAATTCGTACAGAAACTGTTTTGAGGTGTTGGCAGTTGGTACTTTTGTCTTTTTATCACGTTTCTTATCATACTCCGGGAGACCAAGTAATATACGACATAAATACATTTTATATTTTACCATTAGGGCAATGGTAGTACGAACAACGTCCGTACGATGCAGTAGCGCTATCTATTATTTAACCTATAATCAAGGACGCGCAGTCGATCGTTATGTTCAGAATCGATACAGATGCAAACTCTCACTTGTAAAGGTCCCTTACTGTTTATGTGGTATATATACTAGTAATTCTCCAATGTTCAGTGTACTTGCTTCGGCAGTACATATACTAAAATTGGAACGATACAGAGAAGATTAGCATGGCCCCTGCGCAAGGATGACACGCAAAATCGTGAAGCGTTCCACATTTTTTTGCTGATCTATTCCCCTTCCAAATGACACAATGTAATAATTATGACATTTCTAATATCCAAAATGGTTTTAAAATTTTTTTTATTCATTTTTCGCATGATAAACATCTCATCGTTCTAAGGCAATATGTACCTAACAGTTCCTGTGCATTAAATATCAGTACGTGCAGGGTCGGCATGGGTACCATTTGGTCCAGACAGGCACGGATCCAAGGGGGGGGGGGCTAAGGGGGCGTACGCCCCCCCCCCCAAATCCCTAAAATAGGTTTAAAATACATTGGGTTTTCGATTATTTTAGTGGTTCAATACAACTACTAACTAGAGCAGCGTTTCTTAAACTGTGTTCAACTGTGAGATCACTTCGGGGTTCCGCGAAGCATTAGTTATTTCTTCAAAATATCCAACTAAAAAAATAAAGATTAGTAGAGGGAAAAAAGTTTGCATTATAGAAAAAAAATATACAATGTACAGAAATAATATTTGAATGTCGTTGATAAAAATATTAATCGGTTACGACCGTCTGCGATAGCCGACACATAATAGTATAATACGACAGTCGTCAGTCGACCGTGTCTTGCGATACTTTGCGTTGTGTTCTAGTACGTCTCAAAGTTGGTTTTGTTATTTTGTTGCAATATGGAAAGATATCTCTCCATATTGCAACAAAATAACCATAGCCATATGGCTTTAAAAATGACTCTTAAGCGTTTTACTCCAGAACATGAATTTTTCGCGTTGAACTCAATTCATAATAATAATTATGGTAATAATGAGAATGATACAAATGAAAAAGATTTTAGGCCAGTAACTAAAAAATGTAAGAAATATGATGAAAGTTACATGTCATTAGAATTTATCAATAATAATGATAATCCTCAATGTGTTATTTGTAGTAAAGTTCTCCCAAATAGCTCTATGGCTCCAGCTAAAATGCGTCGTCATTTAGAATCTATTCATGGTGAACTTAAAAAAAATTGTGGAATTCTTTATTCGAAAGCATAGCGAACTATTAAAATCAATAAACTGTATAGTTCAAACCACAAAAACCGTGAATGAAAAAGCAACAGAGGCTTCTTATTTAGTTAGGTATCAGATATCTCAACGCGATGAAGCTTACTCAATTGCCGAAAGTCTTATAAAACCTTGTGCTATAGAGATGGTAAAATGTATGCTAGATGACAAATCAGCAAAATAAATATCTAAAATCCAACTATCGAATGACAGGGTAGCTAATCGTATCAATAATTTGTATTACAATTTATATTTAGTCTAATTAAAGTAATTATTATTAAATGTAAAGTATTATAATATATATACTACTAGCTGATCCCGTGCACTTTGTTGCTCGTTAAATATACCAACTCTATATGACTCTAACTTTGTTCAACTCGTTATTTAATATTCGGTGGATGATGTTCTAGATTTATCTTAAGTTTTCTCTCCGGAATAAAAATTCTGATTCACAGCAGTATATTATCAGGTAGGCAATCTACCTGCGGTAGATCGCGGACCTAGTGCTGTTTGTACGTACCTTAGTGTATAATTTAAATCTAATAAAGTATCAAAGTTATACCAAGTTTGACATAATACGATGGATTAATATAATCAATTAATACATAATCCTAACCTAACCTTAACGTACTAAAATCCGTAGTATAGAATTGTATCGTTGACCATTTGCATTAGTATTACGAACTATTTCTGTTGCTCCGAACGATGTCATTTGAAAACATGAATTGAATGTTCTAATTGACTTCAGGAACACGTTAGAATCTGGATCTGTACCGATAAGTAAACCGTTCAATGGTTCAGGTGGTGTTTCAATTTCAGGTAGTTGCATCTTTCCTGACGCTCAACACATCCAGACTGGCTCATTTTTGAATTTGAAGGCATAGCAGTGCGGGCATTCCTTGTCCATAGCACAAATTACTACTTTTGAATGAGCATAATATTCAATATCGGGCTCATACTGGAATACTAGACACAGGAATGAATTAGATATAAATGTTCGATGTACCTGTTGGCGTAGTTGGTCATTTGCTCTGCGTGAGTCAACTACGAATCATTCGCACTATCGGATTGGCATTGTTCGTCTGTTATTTGCGCTCTTCTATTTCTCATGCTTGTAGCTGCATTTGTTCTACGACAAAAATTGGAATTATTTACTTACTTTAATTACTGGCGTCTTCTTGGCATTTTTAATGACACAAACAAATAGAAAATATTCAAAGTACTAATTTATGTTTTTTTTTTGGTTACCTTGCAACGTCGGGTATTTCATTATATTAACCACTAATAAATAAATATTATTCTCAAATCTTATAACCCCCATAGCAACCATTTATAAACAAAAACAAAAATTTCTATCGTAAATCTCAAAATTCCTGTTTGACCACCTCCCGGGGGTGGAGTTAGGTCCATATATAAGCCCTATAAACCCACTCCACGACATTCTCTATCATTTAAAAAAAAAATCAAGATAATCGGCCCAGCCGTTCTCAACTGATGCAATTTCGAATTTTTTGTCTCCATTTTTATATATATAGATTATTATTATTTTTATTTTAACATATTTATTGAATTAAATACCTTTAACACAATATTATTATAATTTATTAGCCAATAATCTTAAAATAAACTACAAAGCTAAAAAAACAGTAGGGGTTCCACGATAAAAGTAGACATCAAAAAGGGTTCCTAAGATAAAAAAGTTTAAGAAACGCTGAACTAGAGTAATATACAATTACGAAAAATAAAATAATATTATTTTATATTTATTGTGTATTGACTAGTGTGTTGGTATGTTGTAACCACGGTTAGTAAATTTTGTACTTAAAAATAATTGCTTGAGAATGTTTTTTTAATTAAATTTTTTATTTTATATATTCCTGAAGGCTATATATGGCCAGCATAATTGTTGTTGCTTTTACGTATTATGTTACAATTCAGGCAGGTTAGTCGTAATTACTTAAGTAAACATTTTGCGCCTCCTCCATAAAAAATTTCGGTCCAGGCACGAATTTTTTAAACAAATAAAACACATAGCATAATATTAACATTTAAAATATACAATGTACCTTCATTACATTTAACGACTACCAATTATTAATAATATCGAGTAGAATAGAGATTGTTATTCGTTTATCTCGGTATCAAAATAACTGGTTAGTTGAATTGTTCCATAGTTGAATATCAACGTTTTATTTACAAATTAAACGGGTTTATATTGTTCTATGAACGATTTAATCGTTATTTTTTAGCAGTCGCCACCATGGTGATCTAGTGATGTGAATTTATATTTTTAATTTTTTCATTAGTGTACGGTGGCCCCGAAAAATATAACACAGCTAGGAGGGCCCAGAGAGGAATCCTTGTCCGCCTTCTGTGACCAGGCCGACACTGAGTATGTAAACATGATCGTAATAGTTGGTGATAATTTTTCTTTCGAATTGTAACAATTCAAACTTCTTAAATTCAATTGTACATGACTATAGGAAACAATGAGTAATAACGTGTAGGTATGCGAGCAGAAGTATTTGAAGTTGCATATTAGCAAGTTACTGCTTTACTGCCATTGTAATAAATAATTGTACAACGTAAATTACATTTGCTTAAATACATTAAATATGTACACAAATTATTAGCAGGTAAATGAAGTTTTTTTTTTCATTTTGAAGAGTTATTTGTTACTTTTGGCTGGCTCTCGCTGCCCTAATCCGATAGAACACGAACATATTACAGAAGTCCTCAACCAGGTATATGTTAATTAGTCCTCATGGTTGGAGAATGAAAGATGCCTCTTAGAGCTGAACACGTAAATGTGAAAACACTTAAATACATGTATTTAACGATTTCCTCCTGTTGAAGTCAATGCAATCGTAAATGTCGTGCATCTAAAATGTTGTATAATTATCAATCATGAACCGTTGTTAATTATGATAAGCAAGATACAAAAGTAATTATCAAAACAATTGGAATAGTATGTACTAGTATGTAGTCACTGTTATTCTATAATTTATTCAAAATATATATTTACACAGTATCTTGCCACTTCCAGGACAACCTAGTGTAGCAGCAATCCCCTACAGAAGAAACTGTTAGAATTGGACGAGCCTGAATAACTACATTATTTAGGTGATAAACATTGTTTATAACTTACATATTATGTTTTATTATGTATTGATTTAAATAATATTCTATTTATTTTTATAAGAAAATGTCAAATAATTGTACAAAAAAAAAAATACTGTAGTATTGTCCAGTGAATTATTACACTATTTATACTTTATAGTTAGAAAGATTTCTCAATTAGTTTCCTGCAGTGAATTTTAAAAAAACTCAGTTACCCAAAAATCACATTGCCAACTGTTCCCTTTAATAACATATGCCTGAGCAAATAAAAAACTGTCATTTGATCATCAATAGTATCTCCTACAATTTTCTGACTATTCGTAATTGCGTTTTATTTTAATGTAAGTACGTGTTTAGTGACGTGTTGATGTAACATACGAATTCTGTTGTAAGTAAATAACTTCGCATATTTAATCCATCAGTTTTACAAAATAAATTATTTTAAATTCGTCAATTGTAGCAATATATTTCAATATTTTTCTGTGTTTTTGAACAGTACCTATAAGTTTAAACATAATTGTCGGAAAGGTTTTTAATTAATTTCTCAAAACGGATCAAAATCTTCAATATGTATCACAGATTAAATTGTACACATACATAGTCGGTAGTATTCATTATATTATAATTATAAACTATGCGTTCCTAATCTATTCAACTATAAATAATATAATATCTGTGATTAGTAAACGTTATGTAATTGCTTTGCTATAAGTCAAATTTTTGATGAAAGAAAAATAAAAATCAAATAATAATAATACACTAATATGAAGAGTAAGGCTAAGAAATATTTACATTTGTAACTGTAGTGTAAATCTGTGATAAAACATTTTTAAAGCTACTTTTTGTAAAACATGTTTAACAAAAATATTAATTATTCAGGTTTACATTACCGCTTCTTTTCATACGTAACAAAATATAAATTAAATACATAAGACATAACATATGCAAACCTATATAAACATACATATCCTTAAAATATGGTTTCTGATAAAAAAAAAAAAATCATTCAGTTTCACAGATTCGAGATTCTTTATTATATATTTTGTTAGAAATAAATCAATTACAACAATTACAATAAATAAACTGCATGTCTGTGAATAAATGGTGATCAAATGGCTAGAAGAACTTGCTATTCGACTCTTTGTTCGAAGAACATGTTCCATAAATATTTTATTTTATTTTTTTGGTCTATTTTGTTTTATTTTGTTTATTTTATCTTATATTCTATACAACTATTGTTTTAGATTGATTTTGTTATTATTCTGTTTTATTTTATCTTATATTCTATACATATACCTATAAGCTCTGTTAAATTTAAATTTAAATAATAGCCCATGTCGAGTTCATATGCATATAAATAAATAAAATTATAAATATTTAGTTTTTCCATAAAAGCATAAGATTTGCCATATGTATAGTCACTTAATAGATATTAAAAATAGAAATGTTATTATTTGTTATATTATCACATCAATACTAATCCAACAAAAAATCAAACAATTTACGTAGGTAGGTATATAACATATAACGGTAGATATATAATATTTAAAAATTTAAAACATTTTATAAAATATCTTATCAGTGTAAAAATAATTTCAAGATTTAACTTGGAATGAAAATAATAAACTAATCAACAATCTACAGATATTATTTATTTTAGTCGTTCAAATAAGATTACATACCGGATTAACCAGTGAAGATAGAAACTAAAACGATAGAACAAAGTTACTCTTGCTTAAAAATATATGCGTAATGTAATTGAAGTAATTTTGGTCATCAGTCCGTAATTGTGATAAAGATCTATTATAACTGTTTCATAATAATCATGGATGAACTATTTTTTATCCGTGCGTCAATCTATCGTCACGTAAAAACGTTTCATGCTTTCGGCTGTTAAAATTCAAACGGTGTACATTCTCAGCACAGACTTCTATGTAATATAGTATTAGCTATATAGATGTCTGTTATTCTCAACAAGCTTATCACTTGTCGGTTTATCAACGAGAACGGTTGGCGTTCTATTCGGTGATAATAGTTGTAATAATGATAGCCGTTGCCTGTTATTCGCTCCAGTTACTATGCGTACACGTAATATATTTGATGCTTGTAGGTTTTCTCGTTAGAGTTTGTTTTTGATAATTTTCATTATTTCGTTTCACCACCTACCTCTATCCACTGTGTCCGTCGACTTTCCCCTCCGTCAACCCGAAAAAAGGTACACCTAGGATATCTCCTAGGAGTACATTGTTGAAGGACTCCGTCGTTGGTTCAGCCAGTGGGTCTGTTTATTGTGTGTTTAGCGATCGTTTGCATTACCACCGGATCCGATGAGTGTAAACGATGAAAAACGCAGCAGAAGAAGAAGAAGTCATCAAGGATCAGCCGGATGAGACTGCGCGACTGCCTTTCCATCGGTACAAACGGTTCAAGATGTTCGTGCGCGGTTTGGGCAAGGAGTTGTTGTTCGCGGTCTTTGTAACATGCACGACGTACGCAACACTGATCAACATGTAAGAATTCCACCTCTGTGCTCCTCAAGAGCGCACCACCAATTAGAAATCTGTTTCTGGTTGTATAAACATAAATTATTTTACTATGATCCCATTGCTCTTATTTGATTACAGACAAAATGATTATGAAGTCAAAGGCCCGAAACCAAAACCATTTTTCCGTGCCAATTCATGTGTTGATGATTTTTACACAGGCAATCTTAAAACTGTTTTGGAAAAAACAACTTTGACGGACTTAGCTGTGGTTATGTTCTATGCTCCATGGGATGCCGATTCTATTGACTCTCAAGAAGCATTTATCAAAGCATGTGAAATCAACAAGGACGAAGTAATTTTTAATAAATAAAATGTTATTAAATATTTAATAATGTACAGAGTACTTATAAAGTAATTCATTATAGGTATATTTTGCTGCTGTCAACTGTTGGCAACCAGAAAGTGTATGCAGCCAAGTGCTCAAAGGCAACAAAGTGTATCCTATGATAGTGGCTTATGACTATAACAAAGTTGGTATATACTATACAGGGCCTTCAAATAATGCAGCATATATAACTCGTTTTGTAGACAATATGAAACGTCCTGTAAAATTGTTGAATAGCAAACTAGATTTATTAAAAGTCCATCAACAGTATCACGTAAGTATTCATGGATGTTAGTGAATACAAGTTTGTATTAAAATATTGTACATGTTCACAGAATGTTTTAGTGGCATCTGTTGATTTTAAAATCACTCAAGGTTGGGAACTGTACAGAATTGTTCTGGATGCAGCAATTAATCATTTAAAAACAGATCCATTACAGATCTATGTAAAATGGTGTGTTGCTACTTGGCCAATAAATAGTAAAGAACCATTGATTAAAATGTTCCAATGGAACCGCACTTTGGTAAATTTAATTTAAAAAATAAAATAAAATAAAATCATCGAGATTATTTTATATTTTTAACAGTGTTTATAATTTTATTAAGGCATTTAATGAGTCATTTGTCAATCATGAAAAGCTTGGAAGATGGGTAGTACAAGTGACCAAATTAACTGCACAATGGGTACCTCCTATTGCACGCAGTAGAAATACTTTACTCGATACTACTTTTAAAAATGGACCAGCTATGTTACTATTTACACCATATAATCCTTATTTAGATTTTAATCCAGTTTATTCAATGGTAACATATACTAGTAATTATTTTATTAAAGTTTTTTAACATGAAAATCATATACAATATAATATTTTTGTTTTAGTTACAATTATTGAGTATTGAATATTTCAACTGCCAAAAAGTATCTGTCCCAGCAGGTTATATTGTTAAATATTTACGAAAGGAAATTAAGTGTATGTTATTAATTTTTCTAATTTTATAACATTAATAATAAATAATTATTTTGTATTAATATTATTTTAACATTAATTTTATTGTGTATCTTATTATTTAGCATTTTACAATGAAAACCCCAAAAATGTTAAAAAATGTCATGGGATAATATTGAACAAGTATCCAAATCGTATGGCTGGTGTTCTTAAAAAACACAATGTCACCATAAAAACAAAAAATGTTGATGTAGAAATAAACACAAATAGTAATTATTTTAATGATGCTTTGTGTAAAATGTCTAAAAGTATATTTTTTAACCATGAAATAAGTTACTGTACAAAAGATAACTTGGATGAATTTAGCAAGAAAATGTAAGGCATTTTTATTGTTAACAAATATTAAATACAATCATCAGTAATTGTGGTATTTTATTAGAGTTAAAACTAACTTATCGAATCATGTAGACACAGAAACCTTTACTGAAAATTGGAAAGAAACTGAATGCTATAGAGCTTTACTTGCTAATAATTATTTTAGGTAAGTATATTTTGTTGTATATAACTCCATAGAATGGTAATTAATCAGCATTTATTTCTGTTGGATTTAATTATCATTTAGAATTAATTGAAAGAATTATATATTCAAATATATTACACATTTGTTTTTAGATTTTCAAAACCAGACGAAGCTTACATGTACAACACGACTGATGCATTAAGATCAACATGTTTAGCAAACAAAACTATGACATTCTTAGCTTTGGATTCAAACTATCATTATCATACTGCTAAAATTTTTGGTATAAACTTAAATCAGTATCGAGATAAAACAGCAGTAGTAGTTTATGATATGAAGGTAATTTTTTATGATTAATTTGAAATAATTTCTATTATTTTAATCAATTCATTGTTTTAATTATCTTTTAAGTTAAAATTGTAATATAAGAATTATTTGTTTAAATATTTTTAATAACATCTATTTAAAGTATAAACTATTCACTTTAAACTAAGCTGCATTATCTTATTAACAATAAAATATTTAAACATTTTTAATATGACAAGATACATATTTTGTGTGTAGTCTTATTATTAGTTTTGAATTTATTAAATCTAAATTTATTTTAGTTATATAATTTATACTAAATGCAAGTGGCTCTAGCAATCACAGCTTGTAATTAAAAATTAATTTACACTTCACAATGAATAGAGTTAAAAAATATATAAATATTATTGGAATTTAATTTAAAAATAATATTGTTGCGTGCCGTATAATTTAGAATTTAATTCTAAGTAAAGTATTCAATTAATAACTAGACTTTAAAATTTAAATACTGTTTATTATAAAATATTCTAAGTCTTAACATTTAATTATGAAGGTTTTTAATACAATGGGACTATAACACCTAAATATTGGTTTATTCAGGACTGCCTTATAGACCTCGTTTCTTGTACGATACTGTAGTCCTCCCAAGATATTAATACTCTTGACCCAGATATGATTTAAGTTATGTTTCATTAAATATTCTAACATTAATATACTAAGAACATTTCATATTATTCATTTTATATTTAATACCCGGGTCTGCTAAAATACATGCACTTCTGGATTTATTACCTATTGTTGGCCTTGCATATTATGCTTGTAGCATAACTAACCTTTCATATGTTATCATTCTACCTTTCAGATCGTCATTTTCAAATTTGCTACGGATCTTCGTTATCTGATATAGCAGCTATAAATGCTGGTGTTTTTCCAAGGGGGAATTTTGTCTCCTATTTTATACAATATTTTCGCTTCTGACCAACCTACTACCCCCAACACATCAGTAGCTGACTATGCAGACGACAAAGTAATAATATCTATTGACAATTATCCACTCTTAGTGTCAGAAAATCTGCAAACCCATCTTAACATCATGGAAAAATGGTTTACCAACAGGCGTTTCAAAGTAAATCAAAGCAAATCTGTTCATATGACCTTCACCCTCAAACATGCTCCTTGTCTCAAAGTTTTTCTATACAGTATCCCTATCCCCTACTCATCAAAAATCAAATATCTTGGGCTCACTCTTGATCAAAAACTAACTTGGGCTCATCACATTAGAATCAAAAGATTAGCACTAAATTATCGTCTCCGCCTCCTTAAACCCTTATTAAGTAATAATAACTTCACCTCCATTAAAACCAAACTCCTGATTTACAAGACACTTCTCAAACCCCTATGGACCTACGGACTCCAACTACGGGGCAATACAAAAAAGTCTAACATACTTAAAATGCAAACATTTCAAAACACCGCTCTCCGAAAAATAATGAATGCCCCATCCTACGTGTCAAATTACACCCTTCATACTGACACAAAACTCAAATCAATTAACGACGAAGCCAAAACATTTTATAAAAGATTTCATTCCTAACTTAATAATCACCCAAACGAACTCATAAAAAACTTGGCCACTCCCACCATACCTGGCAATCCTCCGAGACGTCTGAAGCGTAAATGGTGTCGTGATCTCTTAAGTTTAGAAAAATCAAAAAAAAATTTATAGAAAGTGTCATCGATGGGTGGCTTCTTTCATCAAATGTTTCCATGTCAAGCTATTGTAACTCTCATCAAATATGCTTATTGTGTCTAGTCTGATACAGATTGTGTATTGCGTGTTAAAAATAAAAAAAAATATGTTATCATAGTGTTATTTATATTTGTAAATTATTATTTGGCTAATGCCCTTAGTAATTCTTAATTTTTGCAACCAATACTACTTGTGCTAATGTATAATGTTTGTATTAAGACTTATTCTAATTCTTTATGTGGATCCCCTCCCCGAGTAATGGTGATTATAAGAACCTACATTTATGTTTGTCCGTAACAATACGAAGAGAATGCTTTTTTATATTAATATAATTTTTTCAGTCTGAAATGGTACACACATTACCCAAAACTAGTCATGTTACCAAAGACACAATGGCAAAACTTCTTATAGACTTTTTAGAAACTAAAGCGGAGCGACATTTAAGGTCTACAGCTGATCTTGATATGAACTTTCACTTATATAAAGGAAAAAGTAAAGCCAAACAGACAGTTAACATCCCTACATTAAACTCGGAAAATTTTAAAGATACAGTTTTCAACAACACTGAAGTAATGCAACATACAAATATAATAAATCAAATAATTTCCAATTTATTTTTATTTTTAGAATGTTGTAGTATACTTTTACACTCCATTTTGTGCATATTGTCAAGTTGTTGCACATGTATTGCTCAATGTTGCTCGTTTAATGCGCAATGTTAAAGACCTCAAATTTTTTCGACTCAATGGTAGCGATAATGATTTAAGTTGGCATTTGACTGTTCAAACATATCCTACAATTATTATTTTTCCTGCCAAAAAGTATTTTTTTTTTTTTTTAATTTAAACTTAATTTACTCTTATGCTTTCTTGTTTTATAATTTGTTCAGAAAAGCTGAAAGTTATATATTCCCATACAATGCTGAATTAACATCTAACAATTTGTCACGATTCATTCTGTCAAATCTAATGCTGGAAACTCGGTTACAAGCCATGGTTGGCTTATGTACAGTATGGGATTCTTCTGAGGTAATGTTTAATAAATTCGCAAATTTTTTAACAAAATTTATATTTGTATTCTATAATTGAATAATGTTTATAGGATTATAATAAACAACTGCATTATTGTCTACGAGATATTAAACTTGACTGCGATGCAAACATATCGAAAGCACTTCAATCGTACCGCAGAGGGCTTGTCTATAGAGAACAAAATAAAAATGTTACTTTAACACCCATATTCAACAGACTGAGGTATTTGAAAGCTTTTAGTCTCATATTGGATGTGACTCACAAACTAAATGACAAAACTATACAAAATTTTTCTGAAATTTATAAATCTTATTTATTTCAGTCATAACTAAGGTATATAAACATGTGTATTGTAATAAACCATTTAATTATTGTTAATTTTATTTTATAATCATTGTTAATTTAAATGTTCAAAGGCACTTGTTACATTCTATAACCAATATTTCATATGTTTAGACTTAAAACGAAAACAAACTCTGTGATAATGTTATATTATGATAAAAAAATATTTATTTTATTTATTAAAATATAGTTACAAACTGGGATTTAGTTCATTTTTTTTTCTGTCATGCTTATATAGTGTACATTTATGATATCAGTATATTGGTGCTGGTTTTTGAGTAGGCAAGAGTCCAAATCTTTCTTTAATACGAATCCGTTCTTTGGAATGTTGATCAGTTGGTGTAAATCGAGCTAAAATCAATTTAAGTTGGTTATATACACTTAGATTAAAAGCAATAATAATAAAATCATACCGGGATGAGCGCTTAAAGTTTGATTACCAGTATTTGGATCAATTTTCTAAAATAAAAAAATAAATAATTATTGCTGAACAACAATAATAAATAATTTGTACATTATGATGATGTTGAGACATAAGTAAAATATATATAAGTAAGTAAATAGTATATAAATTAAATATTTTCAATGTTATTAACTTTATTATAACATAATTTATGCCCTGTAAGAATCCCAGTATATTACGCTTAATTTGCATAATTGACATTATTGGTCAAATATAATGTTTACAGTAATAAGAATTAATATATTTTTCTTAATACTTTCCACCAGATAAGATTAAAGTTGATCCTACAACTGATTTCTTTTAATAAAATATGTTAAAAATCACAATTTTATAGGTCTATTACAATATAATTTTTAAGATAAATGTTGCTTATTCCTAATATAATGGTTCAAACTAGTCAGACTTAATGGTTGTTAAAATTGAATACAGAATGACATAAATGTCAAGGCAAATATATGGATACAATTGAAATATTCAAAGTATTTTTAAAGTTATTTACTGAATGTTAATGACTTGACAAAGGAAAGCAAATAATTCCTAGAAGAGAAACTGTAATTGAAAATTTATAATAACACAAATATAATACCATAGTCGGTACAATGTTATCATATACGAGAAGAAAACTAGCAGGTGCTAAATAAATAAATAAAAATATGACGAATTTATGAGAAAACAATCACGTCGCAAGTCCGAAAGGCTTACACGATATGGACGACGCACGTCAACTTGGGCTGCTAAAATCGCGACGGAAACAATTATTACACCAAAGGTCAGTGAATCGATGAATAATATTACGTTCTAAGCAATCCGTGATTATACTGTACCTTCAGGGTGTACACCCGATTGCCATCTTCTCCGCGATAGTATCTCAAATGCATTTTCGAGTTTTCGTAAAAATCTCGGGCAGCAATGGGACAACGGGCAAATCGTAGAACGAAAATTACGGTTAATTGCAGACAGGACTCGAACGGTGCAGCGGGCTTGTACACCGATTATCGTTATCAAGCACGTGTTGTCGAGAAATTGTTTGCGTGAAGGTGTGACCAACATGTGTGTAAGTGCATCCAACAGCTCAAACAAATGGCTTTCACCATTTTATTTTCCTTTCGCACGTATTACGGTTTTTTTTTAAACCAACGGTCTGAAGATCATTTCTTTACGTTCGGTTGTATCGTAAGTTGAGATTTCTAGGATAGTTAAGATAGTTAACTTAATTCTAGTCAATGTTCTTTCGTGAAAAAATATGTTCACAAGTGTAAGTAATGTTGTGTGCCGAGCGGTTAGTTCGACACGGTTACACAATGTTTAGATGGAAAGGAATTTGGTCAGATACCGCCGTCAATGTTATGATTGGGGAGAAAAAGCCGGTTCTGGCTCATCAGCCAACTCGCCAAGACCACCACCCACCCGATCCGCCGCCGCCATCACCACCATGCATGAATTGCATAAAACACGTTAAAATAAACTAAAAATCAATTTTTTAATAGAAAAATAGTGAATGTTTATCAGGTATACCATATTCATATTGATAACACATTTATAAATTTAAAAATACCGGGAAACCGAAACCAGTTGTTTGAAATTGTTATACCAAAGAATAGATAAATGCTTATACTGAATAGCTGTGCTAAATATAGTGATCGTTCACCACCAGCCTAGGTACCATTTTAGATAACAAAAATAATTGAGGGGTCTCAATGCAAAACGTACTTTTTCCATTTTTAAGAAAATTGAATTGTACATTGATTCTTATGGTAATTTGTATTTCGATTGGTCACATTATTATAACCAAAAATGGCCTTTTTCCTTAAAAAAACGATGATGGTAAAACTGCGTTTTCTGCAAAACGTTCCTTTTCCGTGTTATCCTACAATGCAAAACAATCTTTTTCCATTTTACTTCAAAATTTACCTTTTCTTACGTTAAAAATATTTTACATAGATATTCATTGCAAAATGATTTATTTCTTTCATTATTTGTCAAAAAGGTCTATTTTCATAATGAAACAAAACGCTCTTTTTCCTATGCATTCGTATTGAGTCAAAAAACAATTTTTTTCAAAATGGCCTTTCTATTTTTAATTATAATTTTGAGAAAATTAATTTTAAAGGTAAGTTTATTATCTAGGGCTTCTCATTGCCATTTTATTATATATTAAATTTAAAGCGATTTTTAAGTATTTTAAAATTGTAAATTTTTTGTAGAATTAAAATATTCATCTAGCTTAAAACATAAAATATAATAAAATGACTATGAGAAGCCCTAAATAATAAATTTACCTTCAAATTTTATAAAGGATAAATTCACTTTAATTTTTAAACTAACAGAGATAAACGTTATAAAGATGTGATATCATGAATTAATGCTAAGTAAATTAAATTTTAAATTAATTGATTCTATCTCAATCATTTATTTACTTTGCTAGAATTTATTTATTTCGACATATAAACATGTCTGTTCATAACTTGACTATTTAACACATTTCCTTGACAAATGTTACTAAATTTGTTTTATAAAAAAGTCTTAATTATTAATATATAAAGAAAATAAATTCTAGCAAAGTAAATGATCGAGATAAAATCAATTAATTTAACATTTAATTTACTTAGCATTTATTCATGGTATCACATATGACCGCGTTCCAAGATCATCGTCCGATGAGTTACAGATTTATCGTCAAGCCCTCAGACGAAGTGCTGTTGGAATTTTTCAAACGATTCGAGATTCCGTGCGCACCGGTCATCGTTCGCGGTTCAACAATTAAATTGACTCTATGTGCCATACAGTAAGTATAGATAGCACATGGATATCAGGCTATTCTGGCCGGGTCTTACTGACTATATGTTGCCATGCTATATAACTCGGGATCGATCTCGGATCTGGTTAAAATATTCACAGGCTCTTCCCAAACGTTGACAGATGGCTCAACAAACCACCTATGTCACTGAGTTTCCATCTCACTCAGGCTCTGACAGGACATGGATGTTTCCGGAGCTATCTGCATAGGATGAACAGGGCTGCAGACAGCATCTGCACGTACTGCAGAAATCCGGATGATACAGTGGAACACACCATTTTCCATTGTCCTCATTGGGCAAACCACCGCGAGGTCATGCGCCCATTCATCAACGGCAGACTTCCTCAACCTGAGGACATCTGTGATGTCTTGTGTGGTCCTGAAGCCTGGTCTGAACTGGATGCTAACATCCAAGCAGCGTTAAAAAAGGCTAGGAACGCGTTTGTAAACATGGTAGACGTCATCCTGTCCTCTAAGGAGGAGGATGAACGCGAAGCTGAAAGACATGGAGTCAATCAGGAACGCAATCACTAGGTTGGCGAGTTCTGGATACCGGGTCGAGAAAACGTCATTAAGCATAATTGCATTAAGCAACACTGTATATTATTGTAAGACCATTCGATATACCTACGAGACACCTCTAGGCAACTAGAGCGTACTGGTTGGGATATCAATTGTCAACTGAAACGTGTAACTATTGATTTTATTAATAAACGATGGGGACCGAGTGTGCAGTAATGTGATAAACGGCTCCCGCTCGGTCCTCGGTTCACAAAAAAAAAAAAAATGGCACATGGATGTCTCAATTTTCTTTTTGCTACACACCATGAAATCGACCTGACATCGAGCTAGCTCCGTCGTATGACTATTGGTATTTTAGCAATGTTACTTGCATCCAAATAATTAAACATAATCATACTCAAAGACCCATCTTGTTTCTTTGAAAAATTAAGAAAAGTTAAAAATCGTTCAACAACATCTAAATTTTTGGTATACCTTAAGCAAAAAAAAAAAGCTGTTCTTTATTGAAAGATCTAGAAAATATATAAATATAAACATGGTTGTTTTTTTTCGGGTGTATAAACTATCAATAAGTTAAATGTTTACCTTACTTCATCCACCATTACACTAAATACACCACATTCTTTAATTTTATTGCAAATAGAATCATTTATTTTCTTAGCTTATACATCAATAATAGTGTTCTGCACAGACCAACTTGTATAGTTGGTTTTGGAATAAAAATGATTTGCAAATATTTCATCAAATTTAGCAACCATATAGCAAGTTTCTTTAAAATTTCCTAAAATGTATTTTATAATTTTAAAATAAGAATATTTAAACATATTTAGAAGTATAAATCTATGTTTACAGACAGCTCATTTTCTCTATGGCTTCTAAAAGCAATTCCTTGTTTACTTCAAAAACAATGTTATTTCAATTAACTGTATCATTTATTTATTTATTTATTATGAAGTAGGTACCTAAGTATACATATACATTATACACAGTATAATATACAATCGCAATCATAACGTAATAGCAATAAAAAAAAACAATGTTATAATAATTCCTAATAATATAGGATCAAAATAATATAATAGGTACATTTATTTCTACAATGCCACTGATAATTTTTATTTAATTATTAACATGGCCGTCTCATAATATATAATATTATTTAAATATAAAAAAAAAAAAACTATACACATTTATAATATTATAACATTTTAAATTGTAAATTTTTGGGGGGGCTATAGCTAAGTTTAGGGAGGTTAAGCCCCCCTCCTCCAATTTGCGCCTATGACCGTTCGTCTTATATCTCCTAGGTCTGTCATCGAAATTGGCGAAACACTTTTTACACACAATTTTTGTGCTCAAACGTTTTTATTTCTGATACGGGGGTGGGGACGGATAACGCGGAGAAGTCGCACCGGTACTCCTCGCTCCAATAATTCGCTCCAACTCGTTCGCAATGCTCTGCTTGTGTTTCGCCAGAATCGCCCACTTGAAACATTCGCGATCGATGTTTTGCGGGTTTATGACACAGCCTTCCGTGCTGCCTCGGAAGCCGGCATGGTATCGGAAGGTTAGGTTAGCCGGAAGCCGTCATCGGAACGCAAGACGAACCGCCGAGCGGAGTGTACTTGTACTCGTCCAACAGCAATCCGTCTATAAACGCGAGAGCGTATCCGCTGCCCTTAGGCCGGCAATACACGGGCGTAATTTTACTGCGCGACATTTTTACCGCGCCGTAAACTTACGTTAAAATTTGCGTTTTGTTAAAATGCTTTAAAATGAATAATAATAATAATACGAGTGTCGTGCCGTAAAATTAAAGCGCGACATTTCTGAAACTATTGGTATGTATTGAAAACGTGCCGGAGATTTACGGCGCGGTAAAAATGTCGCGCAGTAAAATAACGCTCGTGTGTTGCCGGCCTTACCGCGATAAACGATGTCCGTCAAGTTGGCGCCGGCACTTAGTGCTACATACTGGAATCATGTATCAATATTTTGCTACGAATTTAATTTGCTACGTTTTGCTACACTATTTTTAGAATTTGCTACAATTTGGTTTTTCCGGAAATCCGAAAACAAACATGCCGGTGCTATCTGGACTTAGCACCGGCAATTTCTCCGCACAACTCAACATTGGTATCAAAATTTTGCTACGAATTTGCTACATTTTGCTACACTATACTAAGAATTTGATACAATCTGGTTTTTCCGGAATCCCATAAAATAGAAAATTTCCCAGCACTTTGACCAAACACCACGATATAATAGGTATTAACATTTTATGTAACACATACATTTAGTATTATAATAAGTAACACCATGTGTTAGACAATAAGCCGCCGCTGCCGTCGTCGCCATCACTATCGCTGTAGTCTTTTTCAGATTAATCTTTTATTATTATTTCAAATAATATAATGAACAACAACACCACATGTGAATGCTATATACGTACAGTAACTCGAGACTACTGTTAAGGCTCGGGCACACAAAACGCGGTCTGTCGCGACGGTCAGCGATAGTTTCCCGCGGCGGTAAGGCGGTAAAGTTGTATTACGTAATATCACATTATCCCCGTCACACAGAAGGCGGTCTATCACGGCGGGACAATTCAGATCGCGACAACAGGCGATACCGTTGTACAAAATTACAAAATTCCGCGCGGGCAGCTGTCGATCTGTTGTTATTTATTTGTTTTTTTATATTCTGTTATAAAGTTATTATATTATATTTTTAAAATGGCTGAAGAAACTGAAATGCTCATCAAACAAGTAAGAAAGTATGTGTACTTATTCGACACATCTCATGAAAATTATAAAAATGTAGTAAAAAAAGCCGAAGCATGGAACAAAATATTTGAAGAACTGGGTATTACCGGTAATAATTAGTATAATAATTAGTATATAATTTATAGTAGAAACTCGAAATAGTAACATAATATAGTAAAATATAATAGATTTAATTTTAATAGAATAGACTTCTATAATTATACCTAGTCTTTATTTACGCCAAGTGTTTTAAATTTAATATGGAGTCTTTCTAAAAAATATTATTTTATAAAATTGTGTACTAGATGACTCGATTACAGCAGACCGCTCACAAGTTATCGCTGCCTGTGTGCCGTCATCAGATCGCTGACCGCCGTGACGACCGCGTGATCGCTGACCGCTGCGACAGACCGCGTTCTGTGTGCCCGAGCCTTTAGTCTTTTCGAGATTAAAACTGCGGCATACGCTGGAAATATATTTTTACCATAATTATCTGATCTCTATGACCCCATAAAATATTGATGAATACAAGGGGTAAACGATATCACGTATTATATAATAATTATGCTATGCGTGTCCGTCTGTAATGCTGGATAGTCAGTCTTCGCCTCGAAGTCAATACAAATATAAAATAGTATAATAAAAATTATAAAAAATATTATCTAGAAACTATATATATATATATATATATATCAAACTTAGTTATCTGTAAATAATTTTTTTTCCATTAGCTCTAAATATAATATAATTTGTTGAAGAACAGTTTTTTTTATATATTATTTTTTATAATTATATTTTCTTCTTAGCATGGACGTGTTCAAGACACATATGATGAAAGAAGCATTAGTAGAAAAAATGAGTGTGAACTGGTGGTCGATCGCCAATACAATATAGAAAAATGTTTGCAATATCTTGCAGTCTGCAAATCTACAACTAACTGTATCGTAATATACGACAACTAGGAACCCGAAAAAAATAAACATAGTTGGCCAGTATATTTTGTAACTAGTTAACTATGCGACACAAATGTCGCCCACTGATTATAATCTGTTGATAATATTTTGAATGATTGGGCGAAATTATCCGAAGCGAACGTGAAATACTACCGTCATATTATGATATTATATATAAATTATTTTGTGAAAATTTTTTTTTGTCCAGTAAAAATTCCTTAAAAAATGCAATGTACTCTGCCACACTTAACATGTTAAGTGTTACATTACTAAAAATGTTTAAATTTTTTAGTCTTGTCGACATAAATAAGTATTTTTATTTAATATTATTATTTTTTTTTTTTAATTCTTGGTAACTGATGGTTATACAAGATTTTTTGAAGATTTGATGGATCAACAATTACGTTGTACATTATAATAAGTTTATTAAATCCAATTGTTTTTAATCCGTTCAAACGATTCCATCAACCAAATGTTGACCCAAAAATTATGAGTCAACTTATCAAACATCATCCTGATCGGTATTAAAAATGGTTCTCCAAATGGAAAATAAAAAGAATTATCTCATACTATTTTCTTGCTCCTCCATCTATCTAATTGAACATTTAGAACTCATCGAACGTAATTTTTCATATATTTCAGGTTATATATCTTAGCATTATTTCTTATAGACGTCTAACCTAGTGAACTCTACTCAAATTTAAAAGGAAAAATTCAACTCTCGCCTTTATAACATAATTATTCACTCAAAAATATGAGTTGCTACCAAACTGCTCCTTTATAAAATGTTATTAAAATCTAATTGAACTTATGGTTTCATGACCTGGAGCTCAGCTAAGCCCCCTAAAATTCAAATAATATTAGCTTATAAATCCATCTGCCGTCGTATGATTCTCAAAGCAACATGGCTTGTCCTTAACATGGCACTTTATCGAGAACTAAAATATCAAATTATCAACGAAACAGCCACAAAAAACTAAATTTTGTTTAAAAATAAAATCACAACAAAACCCACTAATCATTCAATTCGCTCCAATAACCTTACTCAAAATCTTATCTTATCTTATTTTTTGCTGTAATGTATATAACAAAGGCAAAAAAAAATCTTATCGGACTTCTCAGACAAAATTGTTTAGGGATCTTTTGTAATTAAACCAAATCAATTCAGGATTTTTAACTGTGCGCCTTCCTGGTAAATCCAGAAAGTCATATTTTTTCTTATAAAAAATGTATTTATTGTGCAAACATTAGATTGAAAAATATACCATTAAAAGTATTTAATACATATATAAAAGTAATAATAATAAAAATATATTTTATATCATGTATACCAAGTGCGGAAAACATTTTATCTCCTAAATTGAAATTCAAAATTCTTCTTCCCCATTAACTGGGTTTGAACTTCTCTGCCTCTGCTTCGACGTTGTATTATAAAATATATTTATTGAATAAACTCTACCAGCTGCACACCCGTTTAGATATTAAATAATATATCACGTTCACATAAATCCTATCAGTGAACCTGTTTTGTAAAGACTCAAAAGCGGGAGCATTTGTAATCAAAACCAATTCCGCATTTGACTTCGAAACACAAATGATTTGTTATTTATTCTCGTATTTTACCAGCTACCTACTGTAAGCTAACCTACATGTAACACAACTGAAACTTAATTAAAATATGCACATTTCGAAACAATAACCGAGCCAACACACGTATCAATAGACTAATTGATTGGTTGAATTGAAAACGATACCCATCAAACGAGATATAGATCTCTAATTCGAGTATATGTAAAATATTTAAATTTTACGTTTGATGTAATAAATGTTTAGTTAATTTTAATGTAAAATTGGAACTAAAAAGGACCCTTATCATATAGATTTTTTTTTTTTTTTTTAATATATGATACAGCTTAGAATTATGGTCTATAGTCGGCAAACATGCATGTATATTAACCATGGTTAAGTGGCATTCATATACAATTTAAAACATTTCTTTAAAGATCCCACCACTGATGATGAATTAAGTAATCCAAAAAAATAATACTAAGAATAAAATAAGACAATTACATTTATTCAATTTTTATATTTCGTTTAATGTACAAAATCATTACCACAAATAAATCAATATATTAATAAGCTAAAACGTTTTTTTTTTTTTTTTTTTTTGATACATTATTAATTTATACACAATATAGAAACAACTAATTATAGGAAAATATATAAACTCATACCGTATATCGATGATATCGGTTAATACTAATTGTATCTAGAATGTATACATATTAATGGTCCCGGATCACATAATTCAAATTTTTCCCTGTGTAAAGAAAAATCTCGTACGGGTCTTGTAAATGCCGATAAGTCATTTCATACATGATAAAATCGTTGATTTCCGATAATTTTGAACATATTAATTTAAGCATGCCTAAAACAAATTATGAATAAATAAAATGTTCTATCCATTGTACATAGTAATAAGTCGCGGAATACTCACTAATAATTACTTTAGTTGACGGGATTTCGAAAATTTCAGAGACAACCCATGTCCCATGTACCTCTTTTCTTCGTCGTTGACCCATTCCAAGTTTCGATTCAGCAAATAAATTTTCCAGACTAGTGACACTTAGAGGTTTTGGCCGGTTAACAAAACAAACTATACCTAAAAACACATATTTCAAACAGGTTCATTATAACAGTGCGTAGTGGTAGATAGTGAAGTGGGTGATACAATTTGAATTACTCTCTCTTACTCCATCGAATAAAACGATACGTAAAACACTTTGTACTCACATGAAAATCGAATATCGTTTCAAAGACACCCTTTAAAAAACTTAACTCTCAGATTTATTACTTTTACCAGGATGTCTTTTATTTCTACATTCCATGTATCAATTATAACAGGTGTGACTGTTTTATTCCTATTACTGTATGTATTTTTAACTCATCGAAGCTACTGCTTTATCATACAATTTTTTTTTTAAATTTAGTTTAATTTAAAGTTTAAAAAAAAAATTTCAAATATTTTTTTCCATTTTGACATAACCAACTGTTGATCAATTATTATCAGGTATCAGTGTCTAGTCTAAGTAAAACTATGATCACTAGAGATAGGATGTTGGCTAAAAGTTCGTTTCATGCTTCCCTGGTTTAAAATATACTAGTATTATTTTACCTATTTTTAATAATAAAAAAATTGTACATTGTCATATTTTCTAGGTAAATATTTTTAATTTCATGCAGATTGAAAAGCATATGTAAATAACGTTATAATTTTAAATTATCGTGATAAAATATAAACCAAATTACTTTTTTATACCAATGTTAATTGGGCAGGGAGTCTTGAATCAAAAATCCTAAAATTTTTTTTTCTTCTTAGTTAAATACCCATATTTTTATATACGAGGATATTTTATGTTATACTTAAATATAGATATAACGGCTTATACATTCAACAACGTATTCATTACATTTGAAGTATACCCATTAAAATTGACTATTCTCTAAATACATACTCGCCCTAACGGCATAACGTTTTATTATTTTTTTTGTTTTATAATATACTATCGTTGAAGATAAAGTTACCTCTACTGCTCTAGAAGAATAAAACCACGAGAGCAGTAAACCAATAGAAGACCTCGAAACTGTCATAGATGTAACAAGAGCCTTCTTCCGTTCCTGCATGTTTGGCTACCATCATTAAGGACACTTAATACACTTTTGGGTATGAAATATCAAAATTCCAAGATTTTATATTTTACTGCAAAATAAATTTCGAATTACAAAATGTAATATAGTAACATATTTCTGGACTTTAAAACGAGAACTGATAATATTAAATATTATTTAATATATAAATATATAAATTTTATGCAACTCGTAACAACATTAATTTATTGTATTCAACCGAAACGTTGGTTGTCAGGATAGTCATTTGATGTTTATACGATATCGACCAGCAACGATTTAATTTACGGTTTAATTATTAGTTCGAATCATGTGATCCGGAACAACGAAACTTTAAAGTCATGTAAAAAATGATGTTTAGCTGTTTTTTTTTTAATTTTCATAATAATTTTGGTTCGCATATTCATTATCAAAAGCTAGGATAGTAAATTATGTTCTAAAAGACCTTATAATATGCATGCATTTACACCCTTAAAAATTATTATACATGGCATATATTATATGCTCTAAAAACACTAATAAATATAAGAACATGTACATAAAAACTATACATTCTAAGATATGCTTTTAAAAATGTTCTATTTTTCATTTAAAAACTAAAAATTATTATAAAAATTTGTATGATATGATAATTTTTAAAATTGTTCCTAAATTTATTGAATTGGGTGACTAAAATTTTATGAATATTTTCTAATGGAAATAAGCGTCGATTGTTTGCTAATACATTTTTATACCACGAAAACGATTATTGGAGCGAATTTATATTACCATTAAAATTTTAAATATCAAGTCGTCAAGATTTTCCATTAAATTGTCTATTCCTTCTAAAATATTATAAATATTTTCTATAATTTTAAATGCTTCATTCTAACATTTTAATTTTTTATAAAAAAATTTCTTTTTTTTACGGAAATAGACTTATATAGCATTATGTTTTTCATAACACATAAATAACTATGAAAAAACACTGTAAATATTAAATAATTTATACTTAAAAATTTTAATAATAAAAAAAAAAATTGTTATCTCATTTGCTTTTTGTACAATATACATTACAGATTGTAATTATTTCACTTTTAATAAAAAAGAAAAAAAATAATTTTAATAATTTTTTTTTCAATTTCTAGAAAATACATATAAAATAATATTTAATATATAATACTATTGTCAGTGTAATACGTATTAAATATGTCACATATTGTTTTAAATTTTTTTTTTTTATGAAAATATAACAAAATATGCATTTTTAAGGGATAAAAAGCTGAATATGCAAAATATAGAAAATAAATGCTTGTTATCAATGGAAAATGAATACAAAATATTAAAAGAGAGAAAAAAATATTCCAATTTTTAATTTCCAAACAATTGGATAAATATAATTTTTCCTTTTTTTTTATAATTTAAATTCTTTTTCTCTTAATATTTTGTGTTCATTATTCCATTTATAATAAACATTTTATAAACATATCGGTACAGATCCATAAAATCTTATGTGAAGTAGTCATATGTGTGTTTTGTTATCACTGATTTTTTTCTTTTTAATAGCTCCTTATATAGCTCCTTATATAGCTCTTATAGTATAATACTATCACTCATATACGTGCAGATCGATAAAATCGAATGTGGATTACTTACATGTGTATGTCTTATTGTCGCTGATAAGCGTATCAATGACGAATTGTAGATAATTATGGCCCATTAACTTTGATCAACATCGAATAAAATTATATGTATCATGTTAATTAATTTCTAGAAATATTCTGAGTAATTTAGAAACTTAGAATTCGGCTAGAAAGAGTGGAGTACTCGTTCAACACTTGTTATTTATTTATTGATTTTTTTTTTCTTTAAAAACCATCGTAAATTATCACTAAATATTATACTAAAAAAATGCCACTCCTATATTTGCTCTAGATCGTGAATTATAAAAACGGACTTTCCAATTAATTAACATGTTGCATATAGTGTCTTTCAATGTCGATCAAAGTTAATGGGCCTTAATTATCTAAAATTCGTCATTGATACGTTTATCTGCCACAAAAATGTAATTCACATACGATTTTATATATCTGTACCGACAGTTTTATAAAATGTTACAAATGGAAAAATGAACACAAAATATTAAAAGAGAGAAACGAAAAAATAGAAATAATATAAAAAAAAAAGAAGAAAAGAACCGGTTGGGCCTCGCTCTGCTGTACAGTTGGGGGTGGAGTGTGACTCATTCATAGGATAGGTCATTACAATGGATTTGTTAAATTTGAATTCAATGATAGGTATCATTGTATACGAAAAACGATTCTGAACGGAGATGATATGTTAATCTAGAATAAAACGAAAAATTTAGAAAAATCAAAAATTTAAACTGTCTATAAATAAGTCAAAATATGTCAAAATACTTAATCATTCATAGAAAACGTCAATATAAACATTTGGTGAAAAGTTCAAGTGTTAGCGTTATTTGGTTTTTGAATTAGAGCAAATTCCAAAAACCGATATGATATGTTAGTCTAGAATATTATACTATATATTATATATATAGTATAATATTATGTTATAGTATTATATAATGTTATAGTATAATATTATAGTACTATATTATGTTTTACATGTAATTTCATGTCAATATTCGCTGTTCGAACGCTTATAAAAAAAAATTGTGCATATGGATTTCAATAATTTTTGAATGACAATAAGAAAAACTTCAGTGGAATTTTCTATTAAATTTTCAAGTATTTTGTACCAGCCAAATGTTTTTTATCAACGATTATAAAAAAAAAAAAAATGTAGAAAAATCGAATATTTCAAATGCTTATAAGTAGCTTATAAATCATTATAGGTATTCTGAAAAAAAATATAACATAAAGAAATTGCCAACCTTAACAGTTGGTAAAAATTTCAAGTTGCTGCGACTTACACTTTTTGAATTATAACAAATATTACAAATCGTTTGAGGATAAATTGCTACATTAATTTCAAACGGTCATAACATTTTTTTCCTTCGAGTCCAGATAGTGTCAAAATATGGAACCTTAAGTATAAACAGAAAAATTTTTATGAATTTTAAACTACAAAATTACTAATAATTATCGCGATTTTAACATATTTTATACAAATTTTAACTTTATTGACTTATAAAAAAAAATTGAGTGAAACGATATCCGATATTTTTTAGTTACGATAAGTATATTTT
The DNA here is from genome assembly GCA_034509805.1 of Sipha maydis. NCBI lineage: Eukaryota > Metazoa > Arthropoda > Insecta > Hemiptera > Aphididae > Sipha > Sipha maydis. The sequence goes on along the minus strand of JASXSY010001275.1, from coordinate 21,515 downwards.
ATAATAAATCTTGTATACAATTTTTAAGAGTTTTCGGACGGCCAAATAAATTTTATAGATATTTAAAAAAAAAACTTACAATAATCGAAAATTGAAATTGTCTATAAATAAGTCAAAATACTTTAAAAACTTAACCATATGTAGAAAAAGCCAATATAAAGATTTAGTGAAAATTCCAAGTGTTTGCAGTTTTTCGTTTTTGAGTTAGAGCATTTAAAAAAATATATTTTGTCAAAATATGGATTTGCGTAATTTTTTTATCGTTTTTTTCGACGCTTTTAAAAAGTACTGTTAAAGTTAGAGTTTTGACTTGTCAAAGTACCATCTGCATTCCTTTCAGAAAAGTTGCTGTTTAAGAAAATCGAAGCAATTTTACTATCAAAAAAGGTGTCGTCAGACACAAAAAAAAAAAAAACACACATCATTTTAAAACCAATAGATTCCATCACTCCGTTCAGTATCTAAAATTTATTTGTCGGTTTGTTTAGATCGACAATTAATAATTGGAATTCATTTTTTAAATTCAAATTACCTTTCTATAACTTTCAAAGAAAAAATATACTTTTCTTTCAATCCTAACCACCTATTTATGGTAATAATTTTGTAAAGTTAATGTAATTATTAAATAATAAATTCGTATTTTAGCCACTACGGGACAATTGTCTTTTGTCTCTAAAGTGTAGATACAGTGGATGAAAGATATATTCAGGATAAATATGAATAGATCAAGAATTATGGTTCGAATCGAAGTGAAGACACTTAAAGTTTTTTTTAATCAATAACTCATGGCATTAAATTACTACACTTGTTGTTCAAATACTCGTTAGTACTACGAAAATCAAAAAAATAATAAGTATACAAATGTGGTAGGTGCAATGACTTAAAATAACTAGAGCTCGGATTTCAATGCAAATTGCATCTTTTTTCCTGGGTGATTTCAGACAAAATATTTTAAAAGTTTTAAATTTTACTATGCATTTTTCGATATTTTTTCATTTTTAAATATTTTTTAAAATGTTGTGGTTTTCTTGTTAGATTTAATGTAAATTAGTACATAATATGGCTTAATAGTTATAATATAATCTACTATTGATGATTTTAGTCCACACCATTGTCACCACATCATGTTAAAATTTTAAAATTTAATTTCTTAATAAGTTATGTTTTTTTATTTTGTAAATTACATACTTAATAAAACAACGCGTTTAAAAAATAAAACTGTAAAGATAATTTTTAAGAAAAGTTTTAATTGTATTTTATTATATAGCAATTCCAATAGATTTCAAGAAATTAAATCCGAGCTCTAATAATAATTAACAATAATGAGGCGCGATGAAAATATCAAAGAATCACAGACCTAGTTAGATAGAAGAATATTCATCATCCATATTTAATACGTATGGATCCGACTTTGACCCGATGGCTGACATCGGAAGTTGATGTTGCAATCTAATTAAACTACTTAAATGAATTAAGCATTTTATCATTGACACACCCAGGATTCATTAACAATTGCATCAGAATACTGATTAAGAACATGCTATTATCATATTATTATATACAAATCTTTTTTTTTCTTTTTTTTTTTTAAGATTTGTTTTTAAAAATTTATTTGAACAATTATATACATAAAATATATGTATAATTAATAACAAGACAAATATTTAAATATCTTTAATTAATTAATTAAACACTAATGAATTGAAACTCGAGTTCTGTTTTTTCAAAACCTAGCAAACAATGATCAAAAAATACTAATAAAATAGTAGATGTTTTTCGTAATAAAAATAAATTTATAGAAAATATTTGAAAATTATTTGCAATATATTATTTAGTGCAGTAAATTAATTTGTCGACAAAAAACATGGTTTATTAAAATTAAGAACGTGGGGTTAGTAAATAGGCTCACATATTGCTGTTCTTCTCCAACGAAATTAGGTACATAATGGGCCATGTTACAAGCAATATTTATTAATAACATAGAATTTTATTAAACCTAAAATAAAAATAACATTTTTATAAATATTAAACAATATTTATTTTATGTTTATACATGATATTAATGATTAATGTAAATCAAAATTAGAAAAATATAAATTTATTAAAAAGTAATTTTATATATTACCTAGTGTGAAATAACTAATTTGAAATTAACTTTACTCACATAATTTGTTGCAAAGTCTTGTACTACATTTTTTAAGTTCAATGCCTTAATTAACTCTTCCTCAGTAGATACAATTGATAATCCAGTTATCCATTCATTACTAATGGTTACTCTTAAATCATTTTTTAAATATATGATCTTGGAGGAACTTCTTTTAGTTAACTTAGCTGACACTGAAATTCTAAAAACAATTATAATATTAGTTTAGATTTCTAAAAATTAATGATTCTAAATGTATTCAAGATTTTTTTTTTGTATTATTTAATTTTAGTAATTGATAAATAACTTAGTAGGTACTCCACCGATGGATGATGGATGGAAAATAAATTATTGTATTTTAATAGATGACCATTATAATAATTATATTTGAGAAATTTGAAATTTATAAATCATCGTTTTCATTATCAATAAACATAATTTTTTTATGAATGACAATATTCTAATTCTATCGACTGTAATGAAGCTTAATTTGAGCTACAAACTTTAAGTAATAAACATATATATGTTTTAATACTGTTATGGTAAACCTAAACACCCAGCATATCGTGTACGTGTTACGAAGTGTATAAATTAAAAATTAAGCCTAGATCTTTCTCAAAACGCAACGATAATGTTTTTTGAAATTATTTGTAAAAGCAACGACTTCAAAGTACTTTAGTAATTCTAATTTAAATTTAAATTTGACCTACAATGAAATATATTACATCTATTGGTTATTCAGTGTGTAACTGTGCCTTTAATTAATTAAATCAATTGAGTCTTCGAATTGTAATTTACGAGCGGTCCAAACTCCACAGATAAGCATTTTGTTTTATCAACATCACATCATATTACGTAACAATTCCAGATAGTAGATAAATCCGGGTCAGGTCACCTTGCACAAAGGTGAGCACTATCATGATAGTATAAAAACCCTGTGCTCATCAGAGCGAAGCACCATAACCGCGCCGAACTCGGCGGAAGTACTATGGTGCCGGTTAAACAATTCAATAATTCAAAACGTACTACAAGTAAATAATGATTTTCACTATTTTTTTTATCTTAATGCATAACTTTTAACAGTTTAATAAAGTGCCTGTATATTAAATAAAATTTTCTCGAACTCTAACTTCCGAAAAAAACCGTCGTTACCGTCCATGTTCTCATGAGTACACGGCGTATTTTAGTGGCAGCGGTAAAGATTTTTATTTCTCGGAGAAACATTTATATGTTTTTATTTAACGGCAAGAATGCTTTTAAATTTTTCTTATTGTGACAAATTTGAAAAGTTTTTATGGCCATGCAGTAACAACATACCAGAAGACAAAATGGAAGAAGAGATTCGAGAAATTACAGATCATTCGGCATTCAATTGCAACATATGGAGCATTCGATAGAAATGGACTATACATCAATTCCGTCATCATATAAGCTAAGCATGTATATATATTTTTTTTAGATGTAAGAAAATCCTTAAAAAAAAATTCGTTGGTAAAATAAATCACAAATCATCCGATTAGTTAAATAAATCTTAAGAACGCGATTAAATTGAATATATTATATCTAAAACATCAAATAAATACAAATAATGCATTATCCCATCGTCTAAAAAATTACAAAACATACAATTAAATTCAAAACATTCGACTTAATAATTTTTTTTTTTTTATTACTTTTATAAAACATTAATATATTTTAGTGAACCCATCAAAGCTACGACTGAGTAATAACAGCAAAGAGGTTTTACTTGGAAGTTAGAATTTGGATAGGGGACATCAATTTAAAATACTTTGTCAAATTGTTATAAATAATAAATTATATTAGAAAATTCAAGAACTTGCAAACTAGTATTGCACCTTGAGTGATTTGTCTGATTGAAAAACATTCAGCACTGTGTGCGTATAGTAGTATTACCTACTTCAGTTCAGGTATCTCGCGTAATAGTGTCCATCTAGGTACAAGGTGACTTGATGCTGGTCAATGTATAATTACACATTATTTTGTGATATTTAATTTTGTTGCTAATCTAATGAATTTGTTAAACGTGGTTTTGTTACATGACTCTCCTTAGAGAAATGCTATCCTCCAAATCCTTGGATAATAGATATGATACGAAGTAGACGTTAATGAAATCTGTTTTCTGCTAAATTTATTAAAATGTTTGGATCAGATAGTGCTTCAATTATTTCTACGGGATGCTTACTACTCTCCCCCTAAATTACTTCTTTATATATATTATCGTGACATCTGTATTTTTGTACTCTCCATAACTAATAATGTTATGTATTATTATAATATTACTATTGTAGATATTATGAATAGCATTACATCATCACGTTCGATTATAGTGCCTGGTTTTAGATACATATAATATTTCTATTATTTAAGCAATCAAAATTATTGCATATTTTTTTGGGAATCGTTACGATACATTATAAATTTTTATGGAATCGTTGAAACTAGTAAAATTAAAAGGAAAACTTTTAAATTGTGTAATAAAATGGAAATCAGTTTAAAATGATAATTACAGAACTAGCATGCAACATTTTTCAAAGACAAAATAAAAAAAAATCTAGGTAATATAAATTATAAACACAGATATTTACCATAAGGAACTAATACTTACCGACTGACATTGAAACAACGGAAGCAGTTGAGACTTTAAAATCGACCTATTTTCTATTTTTTTTTTAAGGATGATTCAATAATATATATTTTAAGTTATCAATAATTTAAGATGTCTTACATTTATATATAATTTATCTTCACCAATATTACGTAGTTATATTTATTGAAATTATGATTATATAAAACCCGGTATCAATTTATAACTATGTAAATATAAAGAATTCTATACTGTATGTATTCATACTAAATAATTGTAATTTTCAAAAGAACGTTATCAAGCTACAGATTTTTAAACGATGTAAACAACAATAAGTAACATTTTGTAAAAAAAAAAACAATAATATTAATTGTGTGTTGACTGAAATAGTAGTATATAATTTTGTAAATTAAACAATTCCATTTATCATAAGTTTATATGTAAAAATTGTTCGCTGTACACAGTTGACGAGGAAAATATTTTGTTATTATGTAATCATGACACGATTCTACTTATACGGGAATTAAATGGTACAGAAATTGTAATTAGTAATATGTAATTATAATATAGCTTTAAGTTGATTATACAAATATTATTATAAATACATAGCTTATACGAAACATTGAAAATTATACGAGTAAATTCACAGATTAATATGTTATAACGATGTGGAAAAAAAAATCATGACATGTCATTCTACATGTCACGGGCAAGTCTCGAGAGTACTACTGCGCATACACTTCAAACGAAATCAAATACAAAAAAAAAAGACATATTGGGCTGAGAATATCATGGAAAACTCAATTTTCATAAGTTAAACAGAAAAACGGACGTCACTAATACAGTAATAACCACTTTATTTAACTACTATCTTAGGTAAATCATTAACGTAAATCGATTTCAGAATGTATAGGAAACAGCATCATGCAATCATCGCTGATTATGCAATGCCGAACATCGCACAACAATCTCAGATCCTACATTAATCAACATTAAATCTCACAGATGCTCAGCGTCCAACACAAAGACACTTGCGAACTGAACTGAATTGAACTGAAATTTACTGCTACGTACGAAGCGCTAGGTATTCAATCAAGTTAATAACTCAAGACGGAGTAAAAGTTTACAAGTTCTTAATTTTCTAATTTAATTTTCGATCACTGACTTAAAACCATGAAGTGTTTTAAATTGTTAATATCCTTTTTTCGAATACTAACTTCGAAGTTAAACCTCTCTGTTATTATTACTTAAATGTAGCTTTGGTTAGTTCACTAAAATATTTTTATGTTTATATAAGAAATATTAGATAAAAAACATATTTTGTCGAATTTAATTTATTCAGTTGTTTTGTAATTTATTGTATTTAATCGGATGCTATGCATTTACTTTTATTTATTTGGAGTGTATAATTTTTTTATTTTTATTTTTTTATTTGTATATTCTAGATTTAAATTATTTAATCTAAGATTATGTTGTATATCTTTCTGACGTACTTTTTTTCAAGGATTTTTCTTATAAATATAAAAAATAACATATTTGCTCATATAGTTATAAAATTGATGTATATTCCATATTTATCTAAAAATACAGCTACTGTTAATGCGTCTAAAACATATGATAGAAGTGGCCAAAATAATATTTGAGAGGCTAAACCTCCAAACTTCTGTAGTTACATTGACGGGTTGTGGTACTAATATTAATTAGTACGTGTTAGTAATATACACGTCACTACGAACGGAAATCGCTAATCGAATAAAAATCATAGGCAAAACCTACGTTACGAAGAACCTCGACGTGTCATGCGCTGATTCGTCCGTCCTGTTACGAAAAAGCACATTGAAAACTGATGTGGTTAACGAATTCGATGTATTATATTTTTTTTAAATATTCCCTTCAAATTTGAAAATATTTTTGATTTAAAAATGGATGAGAAAACATTTTTATGGGTCTCAGGCCTATTGAAAATTTAAATCTAACCCTTAGCGAAATTGTTGGTGTCTGATTGATTGTTGATTGTGACTAGTGCTCTGAAGTATTACACTAAGAAGCAACAAAATTTATAGCATTGTTGCATTGTTGTCGTAAAAATAACCAAAATTGCACTTAGAAATTGCATCATTGCTGTAAAAATACCTAAATTTGTACTTAAAAATTGTAATAAACTTTTTTATTTACCAAAAAGTTATTAAAAAAAAAAAAAAAAAAATTATACAAGTATTTTTAATCAAGACTATTATATTAAAAATGTGAGATTTATTTTACAAATTATTTCAAAATAAAAATTCATATTAATACTGGTTTTAGTGTGGTCTTCCAGGAGTCTGATTCGAACTTATCAACATTTAAAAACATTTTATTAGAATATAAATAAATGAACAAATTGTTTATATGTATAAATAAATAAATGCTGAGCCTTAAGTGTTATTATACTCTTATTTGTAAAGTACAACCGGTTTCGAATTAAAAATTTATCATCAGGTAGGTATATACTAAATCAATACAATTGCAACTCTAATTATCTACCGGAAATATTTCAGAACTATTTATTTATAATTTATTTACTATATTATTTTATTTTAATATTTTATTTAGATAATTTTTATAGTTTTTTCATTTGTGCTGTTTATTAACTTATATTTTGTTTCATTTTGATTTTAAAAATGTATATAATCAGTTTAATCAGTTAAGTTGCCAATGTAACAACTTCCAGGAACAACTAGCTATGACATTTTTGTCATTATGCATACGTCATCAATATATACGATTTTTAATATTATTTCATTATATTGCATTATAATATGATATATAATCATAAATATTTAATGTAGATATATATTAGGTTAACGCATTGCATCATTATTTCTCTTTAATCGGTTTTCGTAGTATAGTATATATACATTTATGTAAATATATGAAATAATTATTTTCAGATGTACGTGTGACCTAGATGTGTGTGTGTACCTAGTGACCTACATAAGATTTTAAGTTTAACCTACCTTTTTTTTTCGTTCACTACCGGAGATTGCAGAGGAACGAAGGACTGTCCTGGTATAAGTATTGATGTCGTACCGGTTTTCATTTTTAATTAAGTGCATTTAAGTACATCAGGAGTGTTTTTTAAAATATGCTTGAAAAAACTTAACTCCTTATTTCTTGGTAAAACGAGTATAGCAATAATAATTGTATTTTCTCGATCGCATGTTTGTTTTTGACAAATAGTGGGACGGAAAATTACGGTTTACGAACAAAACACAACGTTCCGTGAAATCAGAAATTCAAACTGAAACTTTAAAAGGTAAAAATGTATTTGGAAGTCGTCATCACGGGTCAAAGATCAAAGTTCTCGAGTATGTATGATATAATTAGGTACTGATTACGCCACGGCGTGTAGGACCGTATTTAGCGTAAAACATTTTTCAGCGTTATCGATAAAACAAATCGTTGATATAAATCACAATAGTGCTTTATTTATTTTCCAAAAAATTCGTACATATACATGTAGTATTGAACATTTTTAGTTTTTATTTCTTAATTTGTATACATTGTAATTTTCTTAACATTTACTTTTCTTATATTAACTTACATTAAAAAATGCAATATTATTTAATACCACTAACAGTTTTTAGTGTTTCAGATGTTTTGATAAGGTTTGACTGCCGAACGGGCTTTAGTATCTACTATAAATTATTAACTAATTAACTAATTATGACAGTTAATAATAATATAACAATACTATCGGTTAAATTATTTTGTCTTAAAGAATGAAGTTAATATATTAGAAAAACCATAATCCTTAAAAACGATTTTTTTTTACTCAAATCTGAAATTAAATAAATATTACGTCAAAATAGATAGCAAATTAAGATATTTGTATAAATTTTTGTTTTATAGATGACTAAAAGCGAATTAATTATTCTTTGTTCGTTCGTGATTGTTTTCACGATTCCTTAATCCTATTTTAACGTAAATAATAGTTTTCCTTAACCAAAAGATTACGCAATAATTTTTTAAATAATCTAGTTCTAGAAAACTATATGAATGTCAAAAGGTTTAAAATTAATAAATAACTAATTAAAACAATTAAAATTAATTCATAACTATTTACTTTTACTACGATGGGGATCGTTAATATTCTATCTTCTACATCAAACCACAATATACCTATTATTAATTATTTTTAAAACTCTTTTATTATTTAAAACTACAGCAATAGTTAGCGTTATTAGAATCGTTGTATGTGATTTTTCGATTTTTAAACTAAAAAACCTAGAAAATGTCCATAAATATTAATTTGTTATAAGTACTTAGTTATATAATTTATTTGTGTCACTAATTAATTAAGTTTATCCGTTATTTGGAATGACTTAAAGATATTTTAATTTTGTATAGACTGCCGTTTATGTATCTAATTAGTAAATATAGACATAAGTACTGTTACTTTAATGTCTTGGACAGATAAGATAAGGAATATTAAGTACGTACTTTTCAAACGTTTTAAGTTATATTATAATATTAAGCTATTCAAAACGATTCATCGGATTTCTAATAGTTATACATTATTAGTTGAAATCATTATGGAGTTAAATACGGATGTGTAATGTGTAACTCTCAATTGTAAAAGTAAATGTTTTTCTTTTATATTATGTATTTTTCGTTATTGTACGTCGGATACTTAAAAATATGTATGTATTTGAAATCGGATGAATTATTTTGAATAGCTCTGATATATGGTTTGAACATAACGTAAACAGTATTCTTATAGTATTAATAATTGTTATTTTTTATAATATCTAAATAAAAACGCGCCCGTCGGTCATTATCAATTCTAATTTTTAAGCCTTGAGATCTGTCCATTTTTCGTCCCAATTTTTAAGAAAATTGGTCTCATCCATTGCGAGAAGCCATTCAATGCGTTGGAAATCTTCAGATAAATCTTCATCCAGAGTGCCAATAATGTTGATTGCCATTTTTCCGTAACTTGGAGAATTCTTTTTCAGACATTGAACACGTGGCACAAATGGTTTATGCATGTTATCGAGATTTTTCTTCATTGTTAAAAAATTGTATATTATACAAATTGATTAATTATAGAATATAATTCATGATATAACATGCACATAGATAATATCTGTACTACAAATTACCTTTTTATTGCTTCCATGTATTTCAACTATAGGCGTCGAAATCGCACTTTCTTGTCCAACAGCAGACTGCTTGTATGCTTCTTCGACCATTTTCAGACCTAAATGTAACAATTATTCAATAAACAGCTAAGATAGAACAAGTAAGTAGAAAAAATATTATTATATTGAAAATCACATTCTGGATCTTCTTTGACCAGCGGCTCATGGAGTATTTCGAATATATAAGCCTTCGGAATACGTTCAAACTTCACATTACGTAATAATACTGACAAAAACTGTTTTCGATTCTTTTCATCGTGCTTCGTCCATTTCATGATAGCAGCGTATACCTACAGACGTTTAGCTTGATTAAAAAATCGTCAATTATTTACAATACGCATGATAGGTACACATAATATATGATAATGTACACAAATAAGTACATTAATGTATCTTAAATGGTATATAGGTTTAGAACACACTGTTCCGTACAAATATAACATCCACTGATGGCAATGACAAGGAATGAATAGGAACTTTAATCAGTATATACGGAATGGGGATGAGTACAACAGAGATCACGTGAAATATAGATTAATGTGTGGCGTGACTAGAAAACACTGGGAATGGAGAATATGTGCGTAATTTAAAGGGTGGAAAATGTAGAATAACAATGACATTACAGAGAATGAAATAAGTTAAAGGAAGATTACAGTTGGATCGTATAATGAATGATATGAGGTATACCTGTAGGTAGTGTGTGTATGTGTGCGTGAGTGTGTGGGGCATGTGAAAAATAGAGACGAAATACTTGGGCGGTCGATTGTTAATAATCAAGAAAAACGAAAAATAAAAGGATATTATAATGAATAGCTTTTAAACACTAACGTCTTCTTCTGGATTTCTAAACATATATTCGTTCCGGATAAATTTTGATATGTATTCCACATCTTTGCTCAAAAAATCTGGGCAATTTAACATAACACTGCAAAAAATTAAAATAATGTACGTTAATCATAACGTTTTACGTATACTATATATTTGTTAATGGAACCGACTCGATGCTTGGTCTGGAGTGATACGGTGTGCAGTTATTTTCTACAAAAATAGGCCCGTTACCAGTAATTGAAAGAATTCTGGTACATTCTTTTTCTATTTCATCCAGGATGAACAGTTCTGCTCCGACTCTTATTTCCTAAAACATTTTTTTAAAAAATAATATAAATAAAATAAACAACAAAGTTATAACATATTGAAAAGTATAAAAAAATATTATTACTTCAGCTTTTTTTTTGTAGATAACAGGCATTTCTCCAGTGTAAATAAAATTGATTAGGTCTATTAAAACCAAATATGTGATTTCTTCAAAGTAAAATACATTTTGTTCACACTTTTCGGAAAACTTTTCTTTAAAATATTCGCTTCTTTCGGATAACATAGCTTTGTGAGCATGTACAAAACCTCCATCTTTTGATTCTAAAGTAACATCGCATGGAGAATCCCTTAAAATTAAAATTAAATTGTTAGTTTGCTTATTTTATAAAAAATATAAATACGTTTTTCGTATAATTATCATGTTTTCTCACTCAAATCCTTCTGAACCCAAGAATGAATATTCTATGGCATTTTCCTCCTTGATTTCCATTTGTATTTCAATTTCCGCTGATGACATAATTACGTTGACTTTAAATAATACCTAAAATAGATATTTATAGTTTTTTTATTACAATTTAATTAAACCAACATTTAGTTTATTATGGTATAATTAATAATCATAATTAAATTTATTCCTGGACAAAGAATTCTTTAACGCAGCACTGCAGCTATTTACTGCTTTACCACTTATTGGTGATAAAAAGAAACGAAGACAAAATTAAAGTTTATGAAGCATAATACTATTATTTTTTTTATAGAATGGAGGATAAAGGAAAATAAAAAAAATCAGGAAGTCTATCAGTTATTCCAATAATCTTATAAAGTTATTGCTTATTTTATAAGCAAAATAATTGAGTCATGGCCGACAAATTCACGGACACACGGGTATAGAATGGTAAAATAAACAACAAAATATTAACTGGAAGAATAAAAAAAAAAATGAAGTCTGATTTCACCGAAACGTCTAAAGTAATCTATAATATTTGTTGACATGCGAACGTTGTATGAACAGTTAAAATAACATTAATAAATATAAAGTGTATGTGCGTGCGGGCGTGTGTGTGTGTGTGTGTGTGTGTGTATGTGTGTGTGTGTGTGTGTGTTTGTAGTGTCAGTAAGTGGATTTTACCCTCGGTATAGTGTGCGAAATAATGGCGTAGAAATATTCAAGTGCGCACGCGTAAAGATGTCAACGATATACATGATAAGTTAAAAATATCGATAAAGTTCTTCGATGAATTTGTAATATGGGTATATACAATATACAATATTCGATAAGACGATATTATCGTTGCAGTCTTATGTACAATATTTCTTTATTTTTTCGTTTGCACTAAAAATCATAATTTACGACCAAATTAAATACATTGTTTTAGCACCCTGACTTTATGTTGCCTAACGTTACCCAATCTTCCTCCCTTCTGGTATGTGATATTTCAGCTAGACTCGGGTCTGCCGACGGCCGCGTTTTTTATTTTTGACGTTGGCCTTTGCGTATTGCGTTCGTTGCGTATAGCGTGTGTTGTTTTCATTTTGTTGACACTGGATCATATTTCTATTTGGTGACTAAATCAGCCACGTAGTTTTCGGCTTTTTTCGTTTTTTTTTTATCGATATATGTACTAATATCGATTTTTTCGATACTAAAATTACTAAAATTAAATCAATGTGAACGATGAAAGTGGTTTTCTATATGGATATTTTAAATATTGTACCTTTAGTCGGTATTGACATCCCTACGCGAGAGCTTGCATGTACATTTACACGATTTTTTGATTAGGTTTTCAATTTCGTTCACTTGACTTACTCACACTTCAACGTTACAGTGCTTCACGATATTCGATAACCGTATTCCAGTTGCCAGTTTTCGAAACAGATCGAATCTTTGTAATAATCTTTACACGCATATTATGTACAATTTTACTAGTAAACCAAAATTGTAATTATTGTACACGACACGTAGCCAAAATACAGTAGAACCTCGCGATATTCCGAACAAGTTAAGACCGAGGTATCGTTCGGATAAGCAATTATTCGGGATTACTGGAGGTCATCCAAGAGCACCTGTTTAATTGACTAAAAATGGTCGTTGTATTTAAAAATTAAAGTTTATTGGGGACAAAGTGGTTGGAAACAAAGCGAGCCGCTGCGCGAGAAACGATAAAATATCGGAATGCGTTCATGTTGCAAACAGTGGCGTCATTTCAGTTTTTCCTAGAATAGGGCGATCTGCATGGTCCTATTAAATTGCCGAATCAGCAGTTACCATAGTGCGGATTAACGTGGGAGGAGAGGAACGTCAAATCGGTCCAAAAATATAATGATTTGTACTTTGTACATAAGTACCCGTATAGTACACGTCTCATTTTTCCGATTTACAACACGGCTTTATAAAAAACGTATTTATACTTCGATGACGTATCGATTTCGGAATAGCAAATTTCTGGACTGTGACAGACGCATGAGCTCTCCTCCTCCCGTTTAAATGACGCTACTGATTGCATACGTCTGATAGTCAAGATAAGTGATACGATTTTAGACGACGTACGGAACAGAATCCGGTACTGCGAGGACGGTAGGGAGGAAAAAACTGACGTTTGATCAAAAACTTACCTTTTTTTCGTTGAACTTTGGCGCGGAGCTGATCTGCAGGACGACGAGACGGCTTCCAGACACGTAGTAGCTGCTGTGCGTCGCGGCGGAGCAATGAAGGTGCTGGATCACGTAGCCGTGCACAGAGGGTGGTACTCTGTCCCGGGAGACCTGTCGTGGGAGGCTGCACGGTTGTCGGAGGAGAAATGTCACGAGGGGCGGTGGTGGGATGGCTTTGGGGGGTGAGAGGTTTCGCGGCAGTCGGACGGTGCGGGACGCTGTAGCTCGGTCGTCGTCTCGCCTACGGGCACCGTGTGTGCGCAGGTCGCCCACGCACAACTGTTGGATTCGCCGGCGGGGAAAAATCAATACCGACGGGTGTGTTCGAGGGACGCGCGCATGTTGCGTCTCGCTAGTGGGGACCGAGCCGGAGCGCAGGTACACGCAGCCGCCACCGCGCCGAGACGGACGCGAAACGATACGCCGACGCGCGTGTATTTTTACACCACGCGCGCGCGAACTAGAGGGAGAACCGCATTAACCGTGACGTCGTGCGCGGTGGTTACACACGGTTGCTGTGCAGTGCTCGCCCGAACACCGGTTGTTGCGGTCCAGTCGTCCGAGTGCCGTTACCGCTGCGACCGGTACGGAATAGAACGTCGCGCCGCGTCCGGAGTGCTGCAGTATCAACCGGTCCTCGGCGATCGTACCGTCCCGCGCAATGCTGCCGTCCGCCGCCGTCTGGTGGCTGACCGCCGCCGTCGTCGCAGCCGTATGGCAGTGCGCCCGGTCGAACCGCGTGGACAAGTACTCGATTCTCATGCCAAACGTCAGGCCCAAAAAGGTAAGCCCGGCGCCTCGTAAACGGTGCCCGATTCCGGCACCGCACACGCCGTTGCACGCACTCGCCCGACCAACGGTTCTCCCGGGTCGGCGTCCGCGCGTTTCCTGCACGGTTTCCGTTTCTATCCGGTGTTCGCCGGTCGTGTCCGTCCGATCGTACCCCAAAAAGTGTTTTGCCGAACATCACCCGGAAAAAAAACAACAACATATGCGTGCGTTTCCGAAGGCGGGTTGTGCGGTATTCGCGTCATTGCTACCTAAAGGGTTGACAAATTAAATAAAAAAAATCACGGTTTCGCTTGTTGCTAATTGCGGCGAACCGAGCATGTTTGTCGCACGTGAGTTCAAAACAACGCGTGTGAAAAACTCGTGATTCTTACAGACGGTCTTCTCGTTAGGGTTTTGATCGATTGTCATTCCGTGTTATTCACGTTGAAGGGGTCTTGCAGTGAAACGTTTTTAAGTGTCGTTACGTGGGCGTTAAGAGTTCGGATTGATTTGAATGCGAAATGTTGCTTTGATCGCTCCCGCCTACGAGTTTCGGCGTTCAGCAATGACGTAGTCCGCACTGTCGGACGCGGGGGTGTAACGGTTATAATGGATAACGTATTTATTTTTTTTCCGCCCAGAACTAAGTACATATTTTAATATTTAACAATGATTACTACTCGCTTCTTAGCATTGCCGAGTGTTACAAATTACGAGTCGTCTTTGCACAGAAAATGTATGATATTTGGTAATATGAAACAACAGGTACAGTTCAATATGTTCTACTAATACGCACGATTTACGAAACATAATGATTTGAAATTATATGTGTCTCCATCAATTTTTACTTGTTGTTTCATTTTTATCAAATTAAAACAACTCGATGCTTCAACATTAATATTTTGTTTTGCTTTTAAACATCACGCACGACAATCGACTCTGTTGAACCTAATTTTATAACGTATTCCCGTACAAGAAAGACTCTATGTGTGCCGATTGGATGGACTTATTGTACTTCTTTTGGACGAAAACTCTAAACATTTAGACTTTACTTCATGATTTTATATTTAAGATACACACACGCCTTCTTGAATGTAAATAATAAATAATAAAAATTAGATTCGACAAAGGTTGTAAATCTCATGAGATAAAGTTTTTATACATATTTGCAAATAATTCATTTCTTACATGCTAATGCATATAGATCGACAATGTTTATCGTAACATATGTTAAGAAAATATTAGAATAATACTAATACATCTGGAATGTATTATCGTTTCCAGTCGGCTAATTATGAATTACATATTTTGAACTACTCTCCTCAGTAACTCAAAATGAATTTCAGTTTCTTTCAAATGTATTGTAATGTTAATTTATATTTTCAACATTTATTTTTCTCACGTATCCAACACGAATCTTTTATTTTATGTACTTCATAGCTTACCAATATTCTATCAATTGTCAATGAATTCTTAATAGGCGGAAGAAATTATATTTTTTAATAATTAATTTACGTAAAGTTATAAAAAATAATATATTATGATAAAACCATTTGAAACTGCATTTAAAGCGCACAGATTTAAATGATATAAATACATTATCTTAATATACTATTATTTATGTTATCATAATTTATTATGAACTCTGTTCTATTAATCATTCCACTACTATCAGTTAATCGAAGGGTTGAAAATATTACGCATTCTATTATTATTTTATATTATATATATACAACACGGAAATAATTTGCAAAAATATGTTATTATTATAATTTTGCATTATTAGGTATCTGTTTGATTTAGCTGTTTAAGTCTCGTAGATCATTTTACAACGACCAGTTGAATCTGAATTAAATCTATTGTACTCGTATTATCGCTGCTGGAACGTCGCCATTCGGTTTTCGGAAACGATATTGCGGATGCTGATGTTAATTATCGTTCCATCCGGTCGGTCCAACAGGTCTTCCGCTGATTCGTTCACGATTATTTGTAGTGTACCGGACTCGGGTACTGCTAAAACAATAAAATAATACAAATAATTCCTAACGATAATGATCAATGACGATTAGGAATTGTTCGTGCGCGTTTCGTGGTATCCAACGCAATTGTAATAATACTCCATATACGGATATAAGTTTTAGACTATTATGGTGTTTGGACGCAATCGCGCGTGCAACAAGACCAGATATTTTACGATTTATAACGCGAACATCTATATAAATGTATATACGCACACACGCGCGCCCGAGCGTAGTATTCTGCGAACGATGGTATACGAAATAAAAAACTCAAGTCCAATTATATTTTGTTTTTTCACATTCGACGCGCTGCAACTTTTTTTCTTCTAGTTTTTTTTCGTTCTTTTCTTTCTGTAGTAATTTTCCAAACAGCTATTTGTAATTATACTTTATACTTTTCACCGTTGCAATCGTGCTCGGTATCCAACACAGTAATAATTAAGTGGGAGGTGTATTTATGCGTTTGTATGTATGTGCGGGAAAGATTGAGAAGAGGGGCAAAATATGCATTGTGAACGGACACACGTGACGCACCACACGCGCAGTTCAATTGTCGTATACTAAGAATCGTATACTATGTCAGTATATTTGTATACATCGAGAGCCATAACGATATTTGTATTATTTCTTTGTAAGTATAAGTGTGTACGTGTGTATGAGTGTGAGTGTGAATATGTGAATGCGTGTTTACACGTTAATTTAAGAAGTATCTGTAAATGCCTGAATGAATGAAGTAGAGACTGTAGCAGTGTGTACACCGGTCGCATAGTTGACAATATTGTATAAACGAGACATTATGCCAAAGGTTACAATTCTATTGCGAGTATTATGTATGATTAACATCGGAATGCACATGCAAGATGCAAATTCGATCATCTTCATTATTTTTTTCCAAATAATTTTTTGCTCGCTTAATTTAAACTTGTGGGAGGAATGGAATAATTATTGCATTTTTAAATTAAATTATTTTTTCCTCCATATTTTTGAATTTTGAATTTATTTTTAAATAATGGTTACACGGACGAAGAACAAGTCTCTTTGTCTAATTAACGGTACCTGGATCATGGATCCCTGGTGATGCTCTTTCATATATTATGGCACAACATGCGTATATGACACATGTTACTATGTTACTTCTACAATCTTCAGCTGCAGCGACGAGTCGTTGAACTCGGTTCTCAACGAGAATCCGTTTCGCAACAAACTCGTTTTAAATCATGTTAGATCATAAACTAACATATATAAGTATCCAGTTTAGCTATGTGTCAACACCGCCGCAATGTGTACGTGTGTTCATGTTAAGTGGTCATCTAATGATAAAATGATGTTTGCTTATCACAGGCAGGAGTTTTTGTTTGTAAATTTTTAATATCATAAAAGTTGAAACGGTAAAAATAAAACATTAAAAAATTGGATTGAAATTTAATTTTCGAGATTTCCAAAATTTTCAACTATAAACAGTAAAAATATAAATATTTTACAAAGATATTATTTGCCGTATTTGATTGGGTTTTACTATTAAAAGAATATAATTTCTTTATTTAACTGTAAAAATCAAAGAACACGTTTATAAACTCGCAACGATTGAATACACCGTTAAAAATAAAAACAATACATGATTATACGTAGAGTGAAATCAGGACACGCATTTAATGCGTATTTTAAGAACGGTCAGTAACCGAATTTTTTATTTGTACTGCATGTTTTAAAATAATAATGAACCTGCCATCAATAGTATACAATATAATTGGTTAAATTTTAACAACTCTTCTGCTTGGGGCACTTGTATCTTAGTTTTTATCAATTCGTATTTTATTAGTTAACTGAGTGTAGTTCCGTATTGAGCGGACAATCGATAATATAACGATAAGTAAACGACAATTTCTTGATTAAATAAATTGTAGTCAGGACCTATTATATCAAACCTTGGAAATGTCAATGAAAATATATTAAACCATGATCTTCTAATTTTCCGCAATTTACTAAAAGGAAAAAATCAAATTAAACTGACATTTATGTAACCAACAATAAAACTTCAAATCATAAAAAGTCGTATCCTAAGACACATTTTTTGGGGCGTGTGAATCACAATCATAAGATAACCGAAAAAAATAGTAAAAACTCCTAGTAATAATAATAGTGAAATTAAAAATTAATAAAAATATTATAATATCTAACTTTAGTCTAAAATAATATTGATTTTATAAAATTATAAAATGAATAGATCTTATAAAATCGAATATCATCTATCTACGAATACCTCAGCTGGATGACGATAGACTTTCAGAGTATAATATATTCATTACAAATGATAACTTAAAAATAAATTTCTCTTCCATATCTATACTAGGTATCATATTATATCTAACTTATATTATTTTGTTCAAAATAATGTTCACGAGATTAATATTGGTTTTTCCGCATATATATTATGTTTAGTGGGCTTATGTAAAATAAATATAATTTGGCAATCAAAGGTTTGCTGTAATTTTTTTTTTTTCATTTTTTCCATTTTTTTTCTCGTTAGACCCACCCAACTTCTGTGTCGATATTCCATTATTACGTTGTAGAATAGAAAATAAACTGTTTTCGAAAGAAAATATAATTTGGAGTACCGTTATAAAGATTTATTATCGTTCGACTATTTGAAGCGTTTATTTTATATTTTACTCCTGAACGTCACGATTGATTGTCAAATGTCACACTTAATTGAGTATTGAGTATATAGGTACTTTAGTAAATAGGTCTTTAACTGATGATGTACATGGTTACTATTCAAAACTTCAAAACCTGAATATAACGGTATTTAGGATATTATTTGTATTTTATTGTATTATATCTTTATCACTTAAAGCTATAGTTATCAGTTACTATAGATAAGTTGCTTGTATACTGTTTGTTGATAATCTTCCTGAAACTTAGAATTTTGCAATTTTATATATCTTTCTTTAATATTTATTAGTACTAATTTATATATTTATAAATGATATATCTTAAATATATCTTAAACATGCACAAATATTGATATTAATGATTATTTAAAAATTACAATATCGATAAATGTTTTTATTTTTAATTAAATAATTTACAGAAGTTATATTTTTTATTTGTAAAATTGTTTTTGTAATTTAAGTAATAAGTTATACTTCCAACATAACCTCATTTATTTTTAACTATAAAATGTTAACTCTCTGGATTCTTTTTAGATCATTAAATTTGTGTTTGCTACATTTTTCAATTGTTCTCAGATGAGGTTAGGCTGGGAAAATTATTTTTGGTAGTGTTCTCATATTATTGTTATATTTAAAATTATCATTTATCACTTTTTTAAGCCATTTGCATTTCAGGGAAATACATCCTGTATCAATCATCGGCTCTCCGTATATTTTTTCTTGACTAACATTATTACCAAATGTCAAATAGGCTCAGTGTCATAACATAGTTGTTATAGCCTTAGAGTAGTGAGTGATCCCTCTAGGATTTTAGAATCGGCTAAATAATACAATTCAAATTTGCGACCTACATAAATTTTTAATAGTAATGATTAAATAAAACATTTATAAATTATGTATACATTTTTTATAACTTAATTATTTAAAATTACAATGTTATAAACAATTCATAGTTCATAAAAATTATTTAATTTATTAGAATAATTGAGATAAGATAGATAAAATATATTCCATATAATTTTAGACCTAAAAAAACCAAAATATATGTATTTTATTTTATTTATCCTGTTAAATTTTGAGTTTTAGGATGTAATTTTAGTTTTAGTGCGAGCCACTAAAATTATGTTTTAAGGGCCGCGTAGAGGGTACCACTGCCTACAGACTCTTTGTAAGATATATCATGTTTTTAAAGCGTGGGTATTTGGAAATCATGAATTACCTTATTATACTCGTAGCTTTGCTTATTAATTGTATTTATTACTTTATAGATTTCTAATGCTACGAGTAAAAGTTTTAATAAATCATTCTGCTGGTTTCTCTTGAGTCTCCTATTAATGTGTGTGTTCTCAAATTAAATAACATGTCCTTGTGTTAATAATTTTATAACAATAACAAGATACATAGATTGTTTTTGTTTTATTGTATGTTAACCCTCATATATGCAGTGTAATACCGATGAAAATTTGTAAAAAGCCCTCATAATTCATCATGTTCGATAGTGTACAAGCAATAACAACAAATTATAATAGATGACCTGTTTTTTAAAACGTAAATGAGAACCAAAATTGTTTAAATATCATAATAATATATAATCGAATAAAAACATGAATGCAAATATAAGAAAAAAAAACATACATTTATTTTGTAAAAATTATTTCATTATTGTTAATATGTTAAACTCTTGATTTGATGTAAATCAGTTGAATACGTATGCGTATACAGTATTTATTTGTATTGTTTTAGATGGACTTGTATTTATGTACGCCTATTAAAATAGATCCAAGCAAGTCTTACTTTATAGGTAAGTGTATTCAAATAAATAATAATATTAATTTCAACAATAATGTATTTTTGTCGCTTATAAGTTATGAAAACGTATAGCACTTTTTCTTCGTATGTGTTGTACTTGAGATTTTCGGCTATTTTTTTATTATATATCTAATGTATAATGTATAATGTTACATTCGTGTATTAATAGATACCTAAGAAAATTAATGGCTTAAAATAAATTTAGAATATTCACGTATTGATTTAGTTTGTTTTAAGTCTTAAAATTGACTTGTTTAATGTATTCTTACGTAATAAATAAGTATATGGATGAAAAAATACACGTGATATTAGCACAATTGCACCCCCAAAAATATAACCCTATATTTTGAAGATTTAAAATTATTTATTTAAAGTATTACATTTTATTATCTTAGTTGGTTTCGAGCCAAAAGCTTTCGGTCATACATCACACCATATGTTGCTTTATGGATGTTCAGAACCAGGAAGTGACGAGCCCGTCTGGTAAAGATTTTTACTATTTTGTTTTAGATTTAAAATTTAAAATTCCAACTAAATTACCTACTTTAATTTTTTTAGGAATTGCGG